>OW818033.2:15988955-16588955 GCA_942486065.2 Calliphora vomitoria | reverse complement strand
TTACACAACAACAACATAATGATTACATGGCAAAGAAGAAGAAGCTATATTACTCGTGAGTAAAACAAAAAATGGCGGCCAAGTAGTATAAATTTAATTTTGCATATTCCCATCTCTGACCTTAAATAAAACAGAGATGCTTACACAACAACAACATAATGATTACATGGCAAGGAAAAAGAAGAAGCATAACAGAAATGGCACTTTGTTTATGTTTCTAAATTACTAGTGAGTATAAAAGAGAAAATGGCGGCCGGGTAAAAGAGTTAAACAAAGAAATGATTAAAAATTAGTATAAACAAACGAAAATAACTATAATTTGAAGGAAAATAAAATTAATAATATATGAAATTAATATTTACTACCAGACAAAGACAAAATTACAAACAAACTGAAAATAGTTTATATTTTTTATAAGAAATTAATTATTAATATATTTAAATTAATGTTAATTTTTGCATTGTCATAGAAGTTTATTTTATAACAACAACCATGTAAAGATTTATGGATATACAAGATTTATAAGTCTTAAAAAAAATACAAAAAAGTTCACATCAAAAAAGATCAATTGAAAACACTATATTATTTAAGGCAACTTATGCTAACAATTTCTGAACACAATAAATGTATTCAAAAAAACGTTCATAAAAAAAATAATAAGTTGAAATTTTATAACTTTAACCTCCAATAACAAGAAGTCTGGTTATGTGTTATATAATAGCTATACTATCGGTTAAAATTAAAACTGGCTAACTATTAGTTAGCACATAACCAGACTTCGTGTTAATTGGGGTAAAATGAACATATTATAAAACTTGTAGGCTTTAAGTTGCCACCTAACTTGAAAATTTTCTAAAAATTATAAAAAAAAATACCTGAAACAAGCTATTTGCAGTTACCTCAAACTTTCTTTACTAAAATTTATATAATAATTTGTTAAATTTATACTTAACTAAAAAATTTCTATACCTAGCGTTGCCATCTGTTAATTTTTTTTAACAATATTTAAAATTTTCCAGCATATGACATCTAACATAACATATCAATAAAAAGTTCTAACTAGAAAACTTATAATTTTTTTGAACTAGCATTGCCACCTGTTTTAAAATTTTAACAAAATTGATAGTTTTCCAGCATATAAAATTAAATAAAACATTTTTTTTACCAATAAAAAATTCTGTGTAGATAATTGAAAGCATTTGACAACTTTTAAACTGTTTTCATATTTTTAGGGTTGCCAGATCTAACACAAAAATTTTAAAAATCTTAAAAAACGCTTTTATTTTTAAAAAATATTAAGAATTTAAACAAATAATTAAATATTTACAGATTTCCTTGCAATAGAGTTGCCACCTGTTTAAATAATAAAAATTTATTTGTACTACAAAACATTAAAAATGGAGGGTTTAAAAAACAATAAATTTTTCTGTGTAGATAAATTTAAGCATTTGTCCATATTTAGACTGTATCCATAACATTAGGGTTACCAGGTCGTTCATAAACATTATAATTTGTTAAAAAATTTGCTTTATTTTGAATAAATAATACGAATTTAAAGAAATTTTTGCACAATTACAGAATTTCTTGAAAGAGGGATGCCACCTGTTTTAATAAAAATGATTATTTTTCACTACAAAACACTAAAAAATTTTAGTTTAAAAACACTACATGTTTCTGTGTAGATAACCTGAATCATTTGCCAACTTTTAAACTGTATCTATAACACTAGGGTTGCCAGATCGTTCATAAAACTTTAAATTTGTTAAAAAATAAACTTTACTTTTAACAAATGTTAATAATTTAAACAAATTATTGCTTATTTGCAGAATGTCTTAAAAAAGAGATGCCACCTGTTATAACCATTTTATTAAAATGTTTAATTTGTACAACAAAACATCAAAAATGGATGGTTGTAAAATCAATAAAAGTTTTTGTGTAGATAAATTTAAGCATTTGACAACATTTAAACTGTTTTCATATTTTTAGGGTTGCCAGATCTAACACAAAAATTTAAAAAATCGTAAAAAATATTTTATTTTTAAAAAAATATTAGGAATTTAAACAAATAATTAAATATTTACAAATTTTGTTGCAATAGAGTTGCCATCTGTTGTAACAATTTAATAATAAAAAATTATTTTGTACTGCGAAACATTAAAAACGGATGGTTTAAAATCAATAAAACCTTCTGACAGAATGAATTTTTGACAATATTTAAACTGTATCCATAACGCTAGGGTTGCCAGATCGTTCATAACATTTTAAATTTTTAAAAATTTTGCTTTATTTTTAATAAATGTTAAGAATTTAAAGAAATGATTGCATATTTACAGATTTTCTTGAAACAGTGATGCCACCTGTTTTAATAATATAATAAAAATGTTTATTTTTCACTACAAAACATCAAAAATAGATGGTGTAAAATCAAAAAGAGTTTCTGAGCAGATAACTGCAACTGTATACATAACCCTAGAGTTGCCAGATCGTTTATAAAATTTTAAATTTCATAAAAATGTTGCTTTATTTTTAATAAATGTGAAGAATTTTACAAATTATTGCTTATTCGCAGAGTTTCATGAAATAAAGTTGCCACCTGTTTTAACAATTTCATAAAAATTTTTATTTTTTTCTACAAACCATCAATAATAGATAGTTTAGAAGCAATAATATCTGATGATTTTAATCATTTGCCAATTTTTAAACTCTATTCATATTCCGAACACAAAAAGTTTTGAATCTTAAAAAATGTTTATTATTTAAATGGAAATTTAAAGTGAATCATACAGCTCTTCTAGGGTTAAACCTCAATAATATTTGATTTCAAGTATTTTTTTGTTTTTAATTTATGGCACCAGTTTTTTTTTTTTTGTTTGCTTATTTTGTTGCTTTTTATGTGCTAATTTGTTTAAATAACATAACAGCATTATTATTGTTATAATTTAAACATTTTTTTAATGACATAATTTTATGGAATTTATTACCATCAGCAGCACAACAACAATCTAAAATATTTATACAATAAATAAACGAATTTGTAGTATTATTAAATGCTACACAATCAAATTTATAACAAATGTCTATAAATAAAGACATAAATCAAATGCGTGTGGTTAAGTCAGGTCAGTTCACATGGGTTGTTGTTGCATGATGGTTCAAATTAATAAATAACTGGAAAGTACGAGTTTTTATTAAAATTTGCCACTGCTTTTTTACAGTGGCAGTAATTAAATTCAAGAAATTTATTGTTAATAATGTATGCATATAATAAAAGGTGATGACACATATATGTGCATAGAAATACATTAATTAAATAGTAAAGTACAGGTGTTGGCTTTGAAAAGAAGCATTTCAATTGAAATAGATAAATTATTTAGAGAAAAAAAGCTTTTAGAAAGTACTTTAAAGCGAAAATTATAATAGTAAACAACTATGAGTAATCAATCAGTTATTGATTAAGTAAAAACTTTTAAAGACGGGAAAAGAATTAATAATTATGCATTTATAGGCCTTTACTTTTATATAGTTATAGTCTTTAGCTGGTTTCTGTCATTAAAATAACTTTCTTTTGCTTCTGTCAATCGTTAACCATAAAGACAATTGCTTATTCCCATCTCTGCCAGTAAATAAAACAGGAATGCTTACACAACAACAACATAATGATTACATGTATGACAAAGAAGAAGCATAACAGTAATAGTGCTTTGTTTATGTTTCTAAATTACTCGCGAGTACAAGAGAAAATGGCGGCCAAACAGGAATGCTTAGACAACAACAACAGCATAATGATAACATAAAAAAGAAGAAGCATCACTGTAATAGCGCTTTGTTTATGTTTCTAATTACTCTTATCGTGAGTACAAGAGAAAATGGCGGCTTATTGCTATATCTGCCTTTACACAACAACAACATAATGATTACATGACAAAGAAGAAGCATAACTGTAATGGCGGCACTTTGTTTATGCTTTTAAAGTGGGAGTACAACTAAAAATGGCGACCAAGTAGTAAAGTTAATCTTGTATTTAAAACAAATCAAGCGATATCTATTTTATAAGGCAATTATCTGTATTTTTCATATATTTAGTTAAAAAAAGCCTGTTAATTAAACTAAAATAATGTGTTGTTCAAACTTATGTTCTTGTCCTTGTTGTGAAACATGATTCTATTAACAGAGCTAACATAAATCTACCATAAACGTCAAACAAGCCAGACAAGCTGTCAGATTTGAACACAAATCTATTAAAAGTCAGTCAACATTCTAACAAAATTTGGTAATATAAATTGTTTTGTGCAAACAAAAAACGAGCAATCTCTAATGAAAAAATCTTTTACATTTACGAGTGATTTACTTTATGACAACATATGCCTTTTTAAGACATTTAATTATAGAATTAAAAAACTTTGTTAAAATAGTTTTAAAAAATAATTACATCACAAATTATTATTATTATTTTTTAAAACTATAAAAGCCAATAAATAATAATAAAAATTAAAAAACATCTCGTAAATATTTATGACAGTAAATAATAAATAACATTAATATTATGCAATTGAATTGTCAAGAAAATGTTTTTACAATTTAATTAGAAAACTATTTTTTGTAACTCTAACACACAATTTAATGTTTATTTTATAAAAACACTGAAACATCAACACAACAAAAAAAAACCAAGTCAAGGTCTTGTATAGGCCATTTTAGGTTAAAATTGTTATTTTTTATTAGCAAATAGAAACAAAACAAAAAACTTGTTTTCTAAAAAAAAATCTGTTCTCACTATTACAGTTTATTAGCAAAATAAAGAAAAACCAGTTGCATAACACACATAAAACAAAATCTAAAACAAATTTTTTTTTTTTTTTTGCTAAATAAATTCTAAAATTGTTAATGATATTTAAAAATAATAAATAAAAAAAATACAAACAAAACAAAAACTCACCATTTAAACAGAATTAAGTCCCAACGATCTATCCACACTTTAAACCATTCTATATTTTTACCACACACTCTCTCCTGGTTATACTCTTTTTTTAATTTTTATTTTTTTAAGCAGCCACCACTTAACTCCAATTTTTGTTTTACTTTTTGTTTACCACAATTGCTTTTATACCTTGACTACTCTGAAAAGATTATTTTTTTTTCAAATTACTACTACCAAACAAACTAAACCATATTTTTTTTTAGAACTATTGAACAGTTTGTTTTATTTATATTTAAGTTTATTTTTAAAAAATTGTTAAAAAGTAATTTTCAAATACTTTTTTTTTACTCGTTCAACAATCAAACACGATCAACAACCACATACAATAATGGCTATATAAAAAGAACAATAATAGAAACAAATTTATATTAAAAATTATTATTCTAAGGAATTTTTATGATTTTTCTATTAAAAATTATAGTTTTCTATATTTTTATTACATTAGGAACTTAATATTTGTCATAAGTTTATTAAATAACATAATTACTTTAATTTAAAGAAATTTTATTTTCAATTTCAAATACAAATACCCAGCCCTGCTATCACAGAAATACAACCCGGCTTAATATAAACACCCACCCTTACACTCAGCCACACTTGGATAACAAATAAAACAAAGAAGCAGAAGAAGCACAGAGAATGCTGTTTTTGCTCTTGTTAAAGAGAGAGTGAGGGAAAATGGCGGAAGGTTAACTGAAGAAGAAGCATTTTCTTTGTTTACGTTGTATTTTTGCTCTGGTTAAAGAGAGAGAGAAAATTGCATACGGTTAACTGAAGAAGAAGCATAGAGAATACTGTTTCTTAGCTTATGTTGCTTTTTTGGTGTTGTTTAAGAGAGAAAATGGCGGATTTTGGTGAATATAATTGTTTTAAATAAGGATATTTAAGAAATTTATTACAATTAATATCAAAATATTAATAATATGTACAGAACTAGTAAAAACAAACAAAAGTATGGATAAGAAACTTTAAACAATTGAATATCGGATATTTACTAAAAGTTAGAGAAAAATTGCATTATTCAGCCTGTTAAGAATATTAAAAACTTATCTACACCATCAATTATTCAGCCAGGAGTTTTTTCCCTTTTGCGGAATCGACACCAAAGCCAAATTTGGTGGGAGCAAAAGGGGCATATCTGTTGTGAGCTGCTCAAATCTGACCAGTGCAACACAGAGAACCTGTAGGCCACATCTTTCAATACATTTTAAAAAGTATTTCGAAAGAAGTTGTTGGGAAGTTTTGGCTCACCCGTCTTATAGTCGAGACCTTAACCCGTCCGACTACTATTTGTTTCGGTCTATGCAGAACGCTCTCTCTAGGATATGCTTCACTTGGGAACAGAGTATACGATATTGGCTTGATTCGTTTTTGCCCTCAAAAGATGAGCTGTTCTTTTGTCTCGGAATCCATATGTTGCCAGAAATATGGAAAAAGATCATAGTAACAATGGCAAAATTATCGCTTGAATTAGAAATTCCCTTAATGGGAAATTTTTTAAAAGGGAAATTTAAAAAATTTCAAGAAATTTATAGTTAGCTTTAAGGAATTATTAAAAATCTATAAAAAAAATTTAAAAAAATCGTTTAAAAATAAAAAATTTCCCCTAAAGGGAAATTTTTTCAATAAAGGGAAATTTTAAAAAAAAAATTAAATTTTTGTAATTAGCTTCAAATATTTATTAAGAAAATGTAAAAATATTAGAAAAATCTGTTGAAATTGGAAATTCCCTTAAAGGGAAATTTTTTCAATAAAGGGAAATTTAAAAAATAATCACAAATTTGTAATTATCTTCAAGCAATTATTAAAAATCTATAAAAAATGTAAAAAAATCTTTTAAAAATAAAATTTCCCCTAAAGGGAAATTTTTTCAATAAAGGGAAATTTTAAAAAAAATTTCATTTTTGTAATTAGCTTTAAATATTTATTAAGAAAATGTAAAAATATTAGAAAAATCTGTTGAAATTAGAATTTCCTTTAAGGGAAATTTTTTTGAAAAAAGGAAATTTAAAAAATAATCACAAATTTTTAATTATCTCCAAGCAATTATTAAAAATCTATAAAAAATTTAAAAAAATCGTTTCAAAATAATATTTCCCCTAAAGGGAAATTTTTTAAAAGAATTCATTTTTGTGATTAGCTTTAAATATTTATTAAGAAAATGTAAAAATATTAGAAAAATCTGTTGAAATTAGAATTTCCCTTAAAGGGAAATTTTTTTGAAAAAGGAAAATTTTCAAAATTTTAAATCTATGTTGATTATTAAGAACTTTTTCATTTAAAACCGCCTTTTCTACAAAATTTATAATAAATTTCTTGTATTTAACATGAAATTGAAGATTATCTATTAAAACTTCTAATTATTGACGCCATTTTCTTTAGTTTCCTGTATTTTTAAAGAATATTGTTTAACAACCCTGTTTTGTTTACATTTTTTTCAGCCTCAACAGAGCTGCTTTATGTTTCATCATTCAGTTGTAAATTTAAGTACTATTTTTAGATTTATTTTTAACCTTAAAAATCTACTTTTTTTGAGATATTTATAATAAATTTCTTGTATTTAACATATAAATGAAGAAATTATTTAAAAAAAATCTTAGAATTAATCATGATTTCTTTATTTTTCCTAACTAATTTAACAGCACTGTTTTGCAAAAACAGAGCTGCTTTTATGTTTTACAGAAATAAACTTATGACAATTATTAAGATTTTGTTTAACGCGTTTAAAGTGATTTTTATTTTTTTAACACACAAAAAATTCAAAAACTTTTTTTTTTAAGGATGATTTAAAACAAACTGTTCAATAGTAAAAGAGAGAAGAGTAAAACTAACAATCTTTTAGGAAATGTTGAACGATTGTAATTGACGTTCCGCTATAGAAAATATGGGTTAGAGAGTGGTAGCAATTTGGTAAGTAGTTGGAGAGTAGTAAAAAGCAGTTAACAAACAAAAAAGCCATTTTTGTTGGGTTAAATAAATCCCTTTGATAAATGGGCCTTCAAGAAAAATCAAGCCCAGTGGTTAATATAATGAGATCTAAAAACTTGGCATTGATTTTCTTTCTTTGGTTTTACAAGGGCCTTAATACACCACTCTAAAAGCTAAAGGTGATAGTAGTAGTAGTAGTTGCTTAAGATGCAGCTGTAGTAGTTGTAACATCGTTGTTAGCAGCCTTGTCCCTAGACGTTGTGGTTTTCGCTGTTGCCGTCGTCGTCGCCGTTGCGGTTGTAATCGTGTTAACATCGTTAACCCTGCATACAGACAATTAAGCGAGAGAGAGAAAAAGAGAATTTGACATTTTTTAATTGTAATTTTTTTTTTTTTTTTTTAAATATTTGTTTAATTTTTTTTTTTTTTGCTTTTTTTAATGGCTTGTGTTTTCTTGTTGGTTTTAAGAGTTTGGGTCATATATATATATATTGATATTTTTGAGAGGTTTTTGAATTTTTTGAATATTGTAACAAATCTTTGTTTTATTTTTTTTTAAATTTAATTTAACGATTTTCTTTTGATATTTGCCGTTTATTTTTGAGGTGCAAAAAACGTTTAAATTTTTAGTGGTTGGTACGTATTTCAATTCTTTCTCAATTTTATTATTAATTTTTTGTTTGTTTGAAATATATATTGAATATATAATTTAGATATTTTATATAGTATATATAGAGTATAGATACAAAAAAAAAACATATATCTTAATAGAGAATTAGTTGCATATATTGTTGTTGTAGTTGTTGATGTGGTTGTTGTTGTAGTTGTTGGTTTTCATATATATTATATAATAAAACAATTTTAATTTCTTATAAACTTTAATAAATCTAGTAGTTTCTTTTTTTTTTGTAGCTAAAATCGTTTAAAAATAGTAGTAGTAGTAGTAGTAATTGTGGCATTTTGTTGGTTTAGTTTAATAGTAGTAGTAGTTTTATTAGTAGCAGTATTTCATAGTTGTATTATACAGTAGTAGTAATAGTAGTAGTTGGCAAATCATAATTGCTGGTTTTAAATTGTTATTTTAATTTCATAATGTTGGGTTTGTGTTGAAACATTTTTGTTTTAGTTTTTAGTTAAACTCAGGCTGAAATTTTAAAATAATTTACAACCTGGTTGTTGCTTGTTATTTGCTGATGTTGTTGTTTTGTTGTTGTTATTGTTGTAGTAAAAGTAGTTTTTTCTTGTAAAGCTGTAGTTTTGTACAAGTGGTTATTATAATTATGCTTGTTAATGCTTGTAATTATTTAGACAAGTTATTTATCTTTTTTTTTTTTTTGCTTATTTTTATTATTGGTTTTTGCTGTTGTTGTTATTGTAAATTGGAGTTAAGTGCTATTTTTCAAATGAATTTAATGATGTGAGTGATAGTTTAACGTTTTTTTTATTTTTTATTTTTTATTTTTAAATTCAAACGAAGAGAGTGTGTTTGTGTATTGGCTGGTGTGTTGTCCAGAGTGTTGTTTCTTTCTTTTATAGATCATCAGGATTTTTTTATATTAGATTTAGATTTATACTTACAAAATGCTTGGAAATTTGTTTAAAACAATTACAGATAACATTACTAAAAGGCTACAAACATGCAATAACAAACTAATCTAAGAAAATATAGGTAAGAATTCTATTTACATTGAGTCAAACTAAATTTCCTTTAAAGGAAAACAAAGAAATTTAAAAAATTTGAAGAAATTTGTTATTAGCTTCAAGGAATTATTAAAAAAGTATAAAAAATTTTAAGAAAATCATTTAAAATGAAATTTCCCTTAAAGGGACATTTTTTTAAAAAAGGGAAATTTTATAAAAAATATCACAAATTTGTAGTAAGCTTTAAATATTTATTAAGAAAACATAAAAATTTTAGAAAATTTTCTTAAAACTAAAATTTCCCTTAAAGGGAAATTTTTTTAAAAAAGGGATATTTAAAAAATTTTAAGAAATTTTTAATTAGCTTTAAATATTTATTAAGAAAACATTAAAAATTTAGAAAAATCTCTTGAAATAAGAATTTCCCTTAAAGGGAAATTTTGTTAAAAAAGGGAAATTTAAAAAAAAAAATCAAATTTGTGGTAACCTTTAAATATTAATTAAGAAAACATAAAAATATTAGAAAAATCTCTTAAAAATAAAATTTCCCTTCAAGGGAAATTTTTTTCAAAAAGGGAATTTTGAAAAATAGTCACAAAAAAATAATTAGTTTCAAGGAATTATTAAAAAACCATAACAAATTTAAAAAAATCGTTTAAAAATAAAATTTCCCTTAGAGGGAAATTTTTTCAATAAAGGGAATTTTTAAAAAACATATCAAATTTATAGTTAGCTTTAAATATTAATTAAGAAAACATAAAATATTAGAAAAATCTCTTAAGAATAAAATTTCCCTTCTAGGGAATTTCTTTAAAAAAAGGGAAATTTACAAAATTTTCACAAATTAATAATTAGTTTTATGGAATTATTAAAAAAAATATAAAAAATTTAAAAAGATCCTTTAAAAATAAAATTTCCCTTCAAGGAAAATTTTTCGAAAAAGAGAAATTTAGAAAATTTTCACAAATTTATAATTAGTTTTAAGGAATTATTAAAAAACCATGAAAAATTTTAAAAAATCGTTTAAAAATAAAATTTCCTTTAAAGGGAAATTTTTTCAATAAAGGAAAATTTTAAAAATAAATCAAATTTGTGTTTATTAATTAATTAATTAAGAAAACATAAAAAATGTAAAAAAATGATTTCAAAATAAAATTTCCCTTCAAGGGAGATTTTTTTGAAAAAGGGAAATTTACAAACTTGTAAGAAATTTATAATTCCTTTAAGAATTTATTAAAAAAAAATATTAAAAAAATGTAGAAAAATCTTTTACAAATAAAATTTCCTTAAAGGGAAATTTTTTTAATAAAGGGAAATTTTAAAAAACATTTCAATTTTATAGTTAGCTTTAAATATTTATTAAGAAAACATTAAAATATTAGAAAAATATCTTGATATTAGAATTTCCTTAAAGGGAAATTTAAAAAATTTTTCTAAAACTCATATGTTTAAAATTTGTTTAAATTTCTTATTTTTCTAAAATTATCTTTCTGCTCTTCCTTTATTTAAAATTTTGTGTTTAAAATTTGTATCTAGCTTTCCCTTAATCTCTTTAAGGGAACAAATTCTATAAGCAAATCCTACAGAATTGAATTTAAAAGAAAAAAAAGAATTGATTGTTGTTTGCCGAAACAATATTATCAAATATAAATGCAAAACAAATGACTATTAGATATTTAAATAACACACACATAGGCTTTTTTTATTGTTTGAAGAAAAAAAAAATTTAAAACCAAAATCTAAAAATTGTTAAGGAAACCTCAAAGAGATTCTATTATTAGAGCAATTTCTAGGCGAAAACTATAATAAAAACAAGTTAGAGGAGCAATACTGCTGTAAGCTGGCTAGAAAATTTACAAAATCCTAACTAAAATCGTTCAATTGTTTCATTGCATTTACTATTGGGGTTTTACTATGATTTTATTATAGTTATTTTTACTAGTATGTGTTTGTTTACATTCTCCCACCCACTCTCCCATTTAGTAAGGAAACAAGCCATTTGCCGTTATAAAACTCTCACCTAAACCAGCCACTCTCAGGCTCCCTATAAAAACGATAAAGGATAGACTCTTTTGTTTATATTTGCATACATATACATACATTTACATACATATATTTAATTTTATCATACTACTCTCATAATAACAAACACAATTAACATACAAATACAAACATGTTATGAAATACAAAACAATCGAAACAACAACAAAAAAAAAAGAAAACAAAATGTCGGAATGATTTTTCTATTTGGGAGTAATGTTTTTGTTGCTGTATGTAGGGTTGTGTGTAAGTCATTGCCATATGTGTAAAATTCATATGTATACGTGTAAGTAACTGTGGGGGAGTGCCTAATATGGACTATACTGAATAATAAGGATTTTTTTATTACAAACAATCATTGATATTGTGTGTGTCCCTTTTAACGTCTGTCGGTATCTAACAAAACATCATATTTTAGTTGAAATTGTTTTTTTACAGAGATTATTTTCTACATAAAAAAATTGTATACATATTTCATAATGTTTCTTGTTATTATAACAACAAAATTTTATAAATCCTAATGATTATATTTGAACAAGCAAATATAATTCGCCTGAATATGTGACACACACACAGTACTCAAAAGAAATGTTTGTGATTGTGATTGTAAAACGAGAAAACCGACAAAACAGTTTGCTAGACAACAAGTTACTTGGACACAATAGCCAACAACAACAAGCAGTCTCTGCTGATAAACAAAAATTACTATTATTGCCCTGTTTCAGCAGCATGTTGTTTTCCTTAAGTGCTTTTTGTTTTGCTATACATATGAAACAATGCTTAAGTGTCCTTTTAAAATCCATCGACATCTATGTACACATGCATACATATATTGTACATTTATGTATATCCTGGGATTACACAGAAAAAAATATCTTATAAAAGATAGAATTAATTTAAATATACTATCTATATAAATATATAAATGTCTTTGTAAGTTTGTTTATTTGTTTGTTTGTTTGTTTGTTTGTTTGAGCATCACGCCTAAACGGCTGAACCGATTTTTTTGAAATTTGGAACGTAGATAGATCCTTACTTGGAAGCGTCAATAGGCTATAAATTTTTTCAATACTTGGACCAGAAAGGGATAAAAAGGGGGAAAAACGGGTAAAATTGGTACCTTTAGTTTTTAAACAATAATTACTAAACGGCTGAACCGATTTTTACATCGACAGGGGTAGCGAAGCGCACCGGGTCAAGCTAGTATGTATATAGATTTGCCTGTACACAACAAATGAATATAAATTACAACATCTACCAAGGGGTAAAATGTATTTTAAATTGACTACAACTTACTTGTAAACAATAATAAAAAATACTTGTACAATATGATGATGTCCATAACAAAAACAATAATTATAAATAAAAAAGGATTTAATGAAAACTACCTAAAAAACACTTACAATAGAATATGTAAAAGGCAACATACATAAATTATACTTAAAGACTCAACAAAATCAAGATAAATGTTAAAACAAATTAAGGATCTTACATAAAATTCATTTAAATTAAAACCTTAGAGAAAAGAAGATTTTGTAGAGAAACATATTATGGTATTTGCAAAATAAAACAAATTTTTTTCAAGTGAAATTTTGTGCTTTTAAAATGTTTTAAAATTTTATAAGAATTTAGTTTAAAACATAAATTAAGACAAATTTTTCTTAAATTTCACTTGAAAAAAAAAAAAATATTTTATGGGATTTTTTTCAAATTTATATTAAAATTTTGTTTTTTTAAAATTTTAAAAATATCCCTTAAAGTTTTTATTTTAGTTTTTAATTATTAAAAATCAATTCCAAATAAATAAAAAAAAAAAATACTAAATTTTATTTTACTACTTTTTGTAAAATAGTATTTAGTACTAAAAAAGTACCAAAAATTCCAGAAATAATTTTCAATTTGTTAAAAAAATATGACTACTTTCTAATTTTGTGTAAAATATTAAGATTTTACTACAAACAAAAATAGTACCAAAAAAGTTGCCCAAAAAGTACTTTTTCGGAAATATTAATTTTTGTCTCACAAAAACGAAAATGTTAAAAAAAAATAATCAAAAAGTACTAAATTTTATTTTAGTACTTTTTTGTAAAATGGTACTTAGTACTTAAATAGTACCAAAAATTCCAGAAATAATTTTCAATTTGTTAAAAAAAATATGACTATTAAGATTTTACTACAAACAAAAATAGTACCAAAAAAGGTACCCACAAAAAGTACTCTTCAGAAATATTAATTTTTGTCTCATAGACACGAAAATGTTAAAAAAAAAACAAAAATTACTAAATTTCATTTTAGTACTTTTTTGTAAAATAGTACTTTGTACTAAAAAAGTACAAAAAATTCAAGAAATAATTTTCAATTTGTTAAAAAGATATGGCTACTTACTAATTTTGTGTACAATTTTAAGATTTTCTTACAAATAAAAAAAGTACTAAAAAAGGTACCCAAAAAGTACTTTTTCAGAAATATGAATTTTGGTCTCATAGACACGAAAATGTTAAAAAAACAAAGAGTACTAAATTTTATTTTATTACTTTTTTGTAAAATAGTACTTAGTACTAAAATAGTACCAAAAAAATCAAGAAATAATATTCAATTTGTTAAAAAAAAATATGGCTACTTTTTAATTATGTGTACAATTTTAAGATTGTAATACAAACAAAAATAGTACCAAACATGGTACGCAAAAAGTACTTTTCAGAAATATTAATTTGTTCCTCATAGACTCGAAAATGTAAAAAAAAAACAAAAAGTACTAAATTTTATTTAGTACTTAGTACTAAAATAGTACCAAAAAGATCAAGAAATAATATTCAATTTGTTAAAAAGATATGGCTACTTACTAATTGTATGTACAATTTTAAGGTTTTAGTACAAATAAAAAAAGTACCAAAAAACGTACCCAAAAAGTACTCTTCAGAAATATTAATTTTTTCCTCATAGACACGAAAATGTAAAAAATACAAAAAGTACTAAATTATTTTTTTAGTACTTAGTACTAAAAAAGTACAGAAAATCAAGAAATAATTTTTAATTTCTTAAAAAAATATGCCTACTTTATAATTTTGTGTACAATTTTAAGATTTTACTATACACAAAAATAGTACCAAAAAGGTACCCAAAAAGTACTTTTCAGAAATATGAATTTTTTCCTCATAAAAACGAAATCCTAAATTTCACTTGTGAAAAAAAAAATATTTTATGGAAAATTTTTTCAACTGAATTATTCAAAATGTTGAAACCATAATTTCAGTTAAATTTAAATTTTGAAAGTATCCCTTGAAGTTCTTATGTTCATTAACAAAATTGATAAATATTAGTTACAAAAAAATAAATAATCAAAAAGTACTAAATTTTATTTTAATACTTTTTTTGTAAAATAGTACTAAAAAAGTACCAAAAATTCCAAAGTACTAAATTTTATTTTAGTACTTTTTTGTAAAATAGTACTTAGTACTAAAATAGTACCAAAAAAATCAAGAAATAATTTTTAAGATTTTACTACAAACAAAAATAGTACCAAAAAAGGTACCCAAAAAGTACCCATCAGAAATATTAATTTTTCCTCATAGAAACGAAAATTATAAAAAAATCAAAAAGTAGTAAATTTAATTTTAGTACTTTTTAAAAAACTAAAAACAACTAATAGAAAAAGGTACCAAAATTTGGATTTTATATGTAATCTACTAAATTGAAATACTTCAAGTGCTTTTCGGAAATATTATATTTTGCCTCATAGAGACAATTTTATTTTAAAATAACCAAAATATACTTAAATGAATTTCAGTACTTTTTGTTATAAAACAGATTTAAAAGAAAAGTGACCAAAAATTTAAGATTATAAAATGTTTGAACAAATTGAAAGCAACAAATAAAAGTATCCAAAAAGTACTGAATCTAAAATTTAGCTTTAAAAACCAATTGTTTTGCGTGGAAAGTTCTGTTAACAAAATCAATAAAACTAAATAAAAAAATTACTTAAGTTTAGCATTATTTTAAAAAAAGTACTAAATGGAAAAAAGTACTTTTTTAGAAATATTTATTTTTGCTTAAGTATTTCTGTTATACGACTTTTAAATACAAAATTAACAACCAAAATAATGTTTAGTACTTTTTTTTAAAAAAAGTACTAAATTAAAAAAAGTACTTTTCCAGAAATGTTTATATTTGCTGAAATATTTCTGTTAAACGACTTTTAAATACAAAAATAATTTTTTGTACTTTTTGTAAAAAGGTACTAAATTAAAAAAAGTACTTTTACAGAAATTTTTATAATTTCTTGAGTACTTTTGTTACAGGACTCTTAAATATCGAAATTACTACTATGAATGTTTTTGGTACTGTATTTAAAAAAAGGTACTAAATGGAAAAAAATACTTTTCTACAAATTTTTATATTTGCTGAAATATTTCTGTTATACGACTTTTAAATACCAAAAATAATTTTTAGTACTTTTTTTAAAAAAATGTACTAAAATTGAAAAAAGTACTTTTCCAGAAATTTTTATAATTTATTAAGTATTTTTGACAGGACCCTTAAATATCAAAATTACTATGACCGTTTTTGGTACTCTATTTAAAAAAAGGTACTAAATGGAAAAACGTACTTTTCTAGAAATTCTTACATTTGCTAAAGTATTTCTGTTTTACGACTTTTAAATACAAAAATAACAACCTAAATAATTTTTAGTACTTTTTTTAAAAAAAATGTACTAAATTAAAAAAAGTACTTTTCCAGAAATTTTTATAATTTCTTAAGTACTTTTGTTACAGGACTCTTGAATAACATAATAAGTACATACTGTAAACGTTTTGGTACTCTATTTAAAAAAAGGTACTAAATGGAAAAAAGTACTTTTCTGGAAATTTTTATATTTGCTAATAAAGTATTTATACGACTTTTAAACACAAAATTATTTTGTTTTCTTGCAATTTTTATGTTTTATTAAGTATTTATCTTCTAGGACCCTTAAATACAGAAATAAAAACAAAAATAAATTTTAGTACTTTTTTAAGAAAAAGGTACTAAAAGGAAAAATTGAGTTTTCTTGTAATTTTCATATTTTCTTAAGTATTTATCTTCTAGGACTCTTTAATACAGAAATAAAAACCAAAATAAATTTTAGTACTTTTTTAAGAAAAAGGTACTAAATGAAAAAATTTTATTTTCTTGCAATCTTCATATTTTCTTAAGCATTTATCTTCTAGGACTCTTAAATACAGAAATAAAAACCAAAATAAATTTTAGTACTTTTTTAAGAAAAAGGTACTAAATGAAAAAATTTTGTTTTCTCGCAAATTTTTATATTTTCTTAAGTATTTATTTTCTATGACTTTTAAATACAGAAATAAAAACCAAAATAAATTTTAGTACTTTTTTAAGAAAAAGGTACTAAATTGAAAAATTTTGTTTTCTATCAATTTTCATATTTTATTAAGTATTTATCTTCTAGGACTCTTAAATACAGAAATAAAATCCTAAATAAATTTTAGTACTTTTTTAAGAAAAAGGTACTAAATTGACAAATTTTGTTTTCTCGCAATCTTTATATTTTATTAAGTATTTGTATTTTATATGACTCTTAAATGCTGAAAAAAGTACGACAAATTATTTCTATTACTCTTTTTTAGAAAAATGTATCTAATGATAAAAAGTACTTTTTTAGAAATTTGAAGATTTTCTTAAGAATTTTTTTTTAATACTAATTTAAGTACGAAAATTAAGACTAATAATTTTTTAAAAAAGTACTAAATTGAAAAAGATACATTTCTAGAATTTTTCATATTTTCTTAAGAAAAAGGTACTAAATTGAAAAATTTTGTTTTCTCGCAAATTTTTATATTTTCTTAAGTATTTATCTTCTAGGACTCTTAAATGCTGAAAAAAGTACCAAAAATTAGTTCCATTACTCATTTTTAGAAAAAGGTACTAAATGCTAAAAAGTACTTTTTTAGAAATTTTAATACTTTCTTTAAAATGTATCGTATAATACTCTTAAATGCTAAATTAAGTACGAAAATTAAGATTAATACATTTTTTAAAAAAAAAGTACTAAATGGAAAAAGGTACTTTTTTTGGAAATTTTATACATCGGGTACCTTGTTGTCAGTAATTTATTAAATTGTTAGAAAACGTACCGATTTTAGGGTACTTTTGCGGAAGGAAAAGAAATTGTTTAGTTTTTTACTTAAAAAAAAAACTATATTTTAAGCAAGAACTATATGTTTTCTTTCCATCCCTTCAAATGTCCCTATAAAATCAACAGCCATAAAGGAAAATATTGCTGTATTAAGAGTGAGCCCCTCAAAAAGAAAACAAAGGAGTAAAATCCATTACCATTTTGCTATGTTAAAGCAACATGACTATAAAAATACTTTACTTAGGACTAAACACCGCCCCCCCCCCCCCTCCCACTGGTGCTTTTTTATGTCTCTACTTTCCATTAAAGTTTCATCAACACAAAAATTGAACTCCTATCATAATCGTTAGTTGTTTCCCAAGCCTTTTGTTTTCACAATTTCACAACATGTTTGTTGTGTCGTCTTGGAGAGAGAATCCAATCCTCTTTTATGTTTTAGATTCTTTTTCGTTTCACATTAATGTTGCCTGTTTTTGTGAATACCTCTCGAGGGCGTATTCCTTACGAAAAGAGGTCTTAGCTTCAGACAACACACAATTTTTTGTGGCAGTTTATTTGTGAAAAAAAAAATGAAAAAAAAACTTTAAACGCCTGGTATTGTAGTCATGGCTAGTATAAAAGGAGTCTGTGCTATTAGTGTTTATGTCACTGTTATTTAAGCTGCTGCTGCTGAGACTGTTTGGGGTTCAATAGGTTGAGGTGTGTTTTGTGTTTCGCCGCCCAAACAGCCAGAATCACCAGCAGCAGCAGTCATCATTGTGACATAAAAGCTGAACAAAAAAAAATAACTAAATGGAAAACTTTATTGAGAAAAATCCGTTTTTCCTCTTGACAATAGTGTCATACACAATTTGCATTTAATTCTGCATTTTTTTCCATCTCTCTCTCTTGCTTTTATGTTGGCTGAAAAGCCACAAAGAGCTGGCTGGATTTTTCTGAAGTGCTACATATAGTAGGTATTGAAATATATTTCTTAATTGATAGTTTTCCTTGTTTGTTTATTTGTTCGTTATATATTTTATGTGTATTAAAGTGGTTTGATTTAACGACATTTCTGTTTGAGAGTGAAATTTTAATTGAGTTTGAGTTGTATTGATAGCAAATGCAGCCAGGCGTTAATAATAATAATGCTGACATAGTTTGCTTTTATGGAAATTGAAATAGATTTTCAATAAAAGGAAAAGCTAAATCACTGAGTTTGGAGAATGGTGTTACAAGGCAGTGATAAGGAGCATTAAGCTTTGACTTACTTTAATCTTGTTTTGTTTTAAAACAGAAGAAACGCCCAAGTAAAATTTGCTGAGAAATCTAAAATAAATGCTAGAGATTTAAACACTAAACGAAAGAAACCTTTTTAATATGAGCCAGTTTTTATTTGCTTTCACTCTCTCTCTCTCTCTCTGTCCTCCTCAAATTCAGGGCCCGGCAACGACATATAGCCGGGCCCTGAATGAGAGAAACTTTCAATACTTTTTTAAAAAACATTTTTTTTTTCAAATTTATTCCTTTACAATTCTAAACATCAACAACTTAAATTAATACATTTAAAATCCGTTTTAACTATTGGTCTTTATAACAATCTCTTTAGCAGACAGCTTGTCTGCTCTGTTGACAAAACAAAAATACTCCCCCTCAATATTTTTTCCTTTATAAATCTTGTTGCTAAAAACTAGTTGATATTTTCTTTTTCTTTTATTAATCAGTTAATTCATTTTCAAGCGTCTGTCTTCTTTGTCTTATTTATATGGAAATATAAATTTAATTTTAAGCTAAAACATTTGAAAACATTTTAATTTAATTTATAACTCAATTCATTAAAAATTTCTCCCCCCCTTATTTGTTTTGCAAATGTAATATTTTAATGAATTTTATGATAATTGTATTAAAAGTAAGCTAGCTACTTTATAAAACAAGGTATTTTAAATAGTAAAGTCTAGAAAAGTACTTTAACAAAAAAAAAAAAAAAATATTTTAAAACTTATTCTAAAACAAGAAAACTCCTAAAACTAAAATAATTAAGAAAATATCAAAATTTCTTAAAATGTACTTTTTCCCATTTAGTACCATTTTTTAAAAAAGTACTAAAAATTATTTTAATACATATTCTAATACTTGAAAAGTTCTAAAAGAAAAATAATTAAGAAAATATAAAAATTTCTTAAAAAGTACTTTTTTGCATTTAGTACCTTTTTTAAAAAAGTACTAAAAATTATTTTAAAACATATTCTAAAAATAAAAAAGTCCTAAAAGAAAAATAATTAAGAAAATATAAAAATTTCTTAAAAAGTACTTTTTTCCCATTTAGTACCTTTTTTTAAAAGTACTAAAAATTATTTTAATACTTATTCTAATACTTGAAAAGTACTAAAAAAAGTAATTAAAAAAATATAAAAATTTCTTAAAAAGTACTTTTTTCCATGTATTACCTTTTTTTAAAAAGTACTAAAAATTATTTTAATACTTATTCTGGTTTTATAAGAAAACTACTTGAGAAAATTAAAAATTTTCCAAAAAACTACTTTATTTTATTTAGTACTTTTTTTTAAAAAATAGTACGAAATATTATTTTGGTACTCATTACAGCATTTAGGAATCTTATAAGAAAAAATCGAAGAAAAATATAAAAATTTCTACAAAAGTACTTTATTTCCATTATGTACCTCTTTTCAAAAAGAGAACAAGATCTAATTTGGTACTTTCCCTTTAAATGTCTTATAAGAAAACTACTTAAGAAAATTAAGAAAAAAATCCAGAAAACTACTTTTTTTAGAAAAATAGTACTAAACATTATTTGCGTACTTATTCTGGCTTTTAGGAATCATATAAGAAAAAATTTAAAGAAAATATAAAAATTTCTACAAAAGTACTTATTCTATTAAGTACCTTTTTTAAAAAAGATCACAAAACCTAATTTTGGTACTTTTTCTTAGCATTTATGAGTTCAAAATCAAAATTTATTTAAAAAAAAAATAAAAAATTTTTTGGAAAAGTACTTTTTTCCATTTTGTACCTTTGTTAAAAAAAGAGCAGAGTCCTAAAAGAAAAATACTTAAGAAAATATAAAAATTTCTAGAAAAGTACATTTTCCATTTAGTACCTTTTTGCAAAAAAGGGTAATTATTAAATATTTTATAAAGGTACTTTTTCATTTAGTACTTTTATGTAAAAAATAACTACATCTTATTTTGGTACTTATATTTGGTTTTTAAGAGTCATATAAGCAAATTACTTAATTTTCTAGAAAAGTACTTTTTCACAATAATTTTGGAGCTTTTTAAAGCAATTAAGATTCCTTAAAAAAAAAGAAGAAAATTTTAACATTTCTAGAACAGTACTTTTTCACACAAAGTACCTTTTTTTAAAAAAAGTACTAAATAATAATTTTAATTCATATACTGGTATTTAAGAGTCCTAGAAGATAAATGCTGGACAAAATATGTATACAAATTTCTGAAAAAGTACTTTTTCACATTTGGCTTATTTTATAAGAAAATAGTACTAAATAAACATTAATTTGCAACTTTTTTATTTAGCTTCTACTGCATTTCTTAACAAAATTATCGTTATTTTGTTGTGTCTAAGCAATAACTTAGTTTTAAGTACTTTTAATTTTAAAAATTTTGATTTTAATTGCACTTACATGAAATTAAAAGGCATTTTTTATGAAAAAGTTCTAAAATACAGAAAAGTACCTTTTTAATATTTATTAAAAAAGGTAAAATTTAAGTAGTAAAATCATGTCCAACATTGAAATGTAAGATTTTCACAAAGTACTTTTTGAGTACTTTTTTTGGTACTAAATTTATTTTTGTACTAAAACCATTTTGGGTAAAAAATATTGGACTTTTAACAAAAACCAAATGGATAATTTAATGTAATGATTATTAAGTAAAATTTGTTAAAAATCAATTTTTCAGAAAAGTACTTTTTGGGTACTTTTTTATTTCTGTAAAAATCCTAAATATAAAAGAAGACCTAGAATTAATTTGTAGTACATTAGAAACAAAATCTGTAATTGTTGGTACTTTTTCCGGAAAAAGTACTCAAAATAAAATTTGGTACTATTTTATGTTTATGTTTTTTAAGTTAAAATGTGACAAAAATAAAATGTAATAAAAACTAATTTCAGAAAAGTACTTTTTGACTAAATTTTTTGGTGTTATTTGTACTAAAATCTTGAATTCAAAAAAAAAAAAAAAAAATAATCAAAATCTGGAATTTTGGATTTTTTTGCAAAATAGTACCAAAATTTAAAATATGTAGTACCTTTAAAGATTTTTTAATTTTAAAAAAAAGCAATAGTATAATTTAGTATAAATAAGAGTATTATTAAGTAAAATGTGTCAAAAAACAGTATTTCAGAAAAGTATTTTTTATTTCCTTAAATAATTTTAAGTAGATTAGAAACAAAACTTTTATTGTTGGTACTTTTTGGGTACTATGTGCTTTTTCGGGTAAAAAATTCCTCAAATTAAAATTTGCTACTTTTTTTTGGTACTATTTTATTTGTACTAATATCTTGAATTTGTACAAAAATTATGTAGTAAAGTATATTTTTTAATAGTTTAAAACTAAAATCTTGAATTTTGGTACTTTTTTGCAAAATAGTACTAAAATTGAAAATAGTACTTTTGAAGATTTTCTTATATTTTACAGTATTTAGGTGTAAAAAATCAGTATTTTTGTTAAATACTTTTTTGGTACCAAAAAAATAATTAGTACTTTTTCTAATTTTTTTCTGCATATTTTTAAGTTTTTTCTCCTTTTTGGGTACTAAGTGCTTTTTCCGGAAAAAAGTACTTAAAATAAAATTTGGTACTTTTTTATTTGTATGTTTTTTAAAGTAAAATGATTTCTATGTGATAAAAAAACTAATTTCTGAAAAGTACTTTTTTGGGTACTTTTTTGATACGTTTTTATTAGTACTAAAATCTTGAATTTGTACAGAAATTAAGTAATTTAGTATATTATTTAATAGTTTAAAATCAAAATCTTGAATTATGGTATTTTTTTTTGGTACCAAAAAAATTTTTTTCAAAAAAGTACCAAAATTAAAAACAGTTTTTTTTTGAAGAAATATAATTTCTAGATGTAAAAAATAATACTTTTTGTTTTTGTTTTTTTTTTTTTTTTTTTTTTGTATATTTTTAAGTTTTTTCAAGAAAACTTGTTTTAGCTATGTGAAAAAACTACTTTCTGAAAAGTACTTTTTGGCTACTATTTTATTCGTACAGAAATAAAGTAATAAACTATATTTTTTTTTATAGTTTAAAACTAAAATCTTGAATTTTGGTACTTTTTTTGAAAATAGTACCAAAATTGAAAATAGTACTTTTGAAGATTTCTTAATACTTTATTTTTTTTCAAATTAAATAATATCAAGGTGTAAAAAATAGTACTTTTGTTAGGTACTTTTTTTGGTACCAAAAAAAAACAGTTAGTACTTTTTGCTATTTTTTGCATATTTTTAAGTTTTATCAAGTAAAATTGGTATTAACTATTAAAATGTATAAAAAAAAGGTTTTTTAAAAAAAGTACCAAAGCAACTTCATTGATTTTTCTTAACATTTTTAAGGTTTTTTTAAGTAAAATCATTGCTTGGAGTTAAAAATTAATATTTTTCCAAAGTTTTCTTGGGGTACTATTCCTTTTTGAAGCTAAATTTAGCAAATTTCCCTGAATTCATAGAGGAATATAAAATTCCAAGTAGCTGCCTTTAAAGTCTTTAACTACTTGTTGTAAAAATGTCCCCTCTATTTATTTAGCATTTGTGGTGTATTTGTATCGCTGTGTGGTATGTTTTTGAAATGTTTAGCTAATTTGTCGCGTGTCACTTAAGTTTGTTGTTGTTCATTCTTTAGTTTGTTGTCGCTTTGCAAGAAAACAAAATAAACAACAACTGGCAGTTAGGCAGGCATGCAGTCAGCCACCAGCAAGCTGCAGCAGCCTAGAAAATTTTCATTATAAGTATTTTTCTTACTTCTTATTCGTTTTTTTTTATAGCCATTTTATGTGCATTTTTTGCCATTTCAGTTTTCTTCAAGATGTGTGTAGTTTTCACATTCAGTTTTTTTTTTATTGTTTTGAGTGGGAGGATTTCTAGGCGAACATCAGCGCCAGTTGATGGTGGTTAAAGTGGTTAAAAAGCAGAGACTGTTGTGTTGTGAACAACAATGTCAAGATTGCAAGTCGTAAAAGTTGTGTAAAGGGAGGGGAGATAGGGAGGGGGGTCACAAAAAGTTGTGGTACTTTGGCACCTTGTTAAGCAAAAAATATTTTAGAAGATGTTTAATTTAATATTATTAAAATAGTTTGATTTGAAATTGAAGGTCAATAGGAAATTTGCTAGATGAAGGAGCATAAGACCCCCTGGGGTCTTATTTCAAAAGAAATCAGTTTGAAAGTTATAAGAAAATCATAACTTTCACAAAAGACCCCCGGGGGGCTACTTTTCAACACAATATCGATTAACCCTAGAACCCCTGGGTTTTTTTATATTAATTCAAAAGAAATTTGTATGAAAGTTATATGAAAATCATCTCTTTTACGAAAGACCCCCTGGGGGCTACCATTAAACACGATATCAACTTTTAATTGGCTCTAAAACCCCCTGAGGTTTTCTCATCTTAATTCAAATGAAATTTGTATGAAAGTTATACGAAAATCATATGTTTTACTAAAGACCCCCGGGGGCTACCAATTATCACAATATCGACTGCCATAAAACCCCCTGGGGTTTTTGTATTCACTAATCTTAATTCAAAAGAAATTTGTATAAAAGTCATACGAAAATCATCTCTTTCACTAAAGACCCCATGGGGGGCTACTATTAATCACAATATCTACTTTTAATTGGCCCTAAAACCCCATGAGGTTTTCTTATCTTAATTCAAAAAAAAATTTGTATGAAAGTTATACGAAAATCATATCTTTCACTAAAGACCCCCGGGGGACTACCATTAATCACAATATCGACTGCCATAAAACCCCCTGTGGTTTTTGTAATCACTTATCTTAATTCAAAAGAAATTTGTATAAAAGTTATATGAAAATCATCTCTTTCACTAAAGACCCCTTGGGGGGTCACACATCTACTTTTAATTGGTCCTAAAACCCCCTGAGGTTTTCTTATCTTAATTCAAAAGAAATTTGCATGAAAGTTTAAGAAAAATCATATCTTTCACTAAAGACCCCCGGGGGGCTTCCATTAATCACAATATCGACTGCCATAAAACCCCCTGGGGTTTTTGTAATCACTTATCTTAATTCAAAAGAAATTCGTATAAAAGTTATATGAAAATCTTCTCTTTCACTAAACACCCCTTGGGGAACTACTATTAATCACAATATCAATTGGCCCTAAAGCCCCCCTGGGGTTTTTTATCTTATGAAAGTTATATGAAAATCGTATCATTCACTAAAGTCCCCCGGGGGGCTACTAGTAAACACAACATCGACTTTTAATTGGTCCTAAAACCCCCCTGATTTAATTGTGTTAAAAGTCAAGGAAATTTCTATAAATTTTAAACATTTCCTATTGGTGCATTTAGCAGAATTTCATTTGTTTATTTGCAGGTTTTTTTGTTTGCATCATTTATTTATTTAATATATAACATTGTGTGGTGTTGTCATTTAAAATTCTACTTTTTAATTCTACTTTTAATTCAGTAAAGTTATATGTGTGTTTGTTTAAATGAGTTTTCCGCCAGCGGAAAATGTATGAAACCAATGCATTCATTTGTATGTTTAGTATTTTGTACAGTTGCTATGTAAATAAGATTAAATAAAGAAATACAACAAACAAGTAATGTTTGTATAACCAGGTGTTAAACTTGCAAAAGAGGTGGATTAATAAATAAAATAAAGAGGGTCATATACAAACAATAAACCACAACTAAAATATTAACAAAGAAAAGGTAATTTTATACTTTAAATATTAAAAAAAATCCTGATGATTATAATTTACATGTTTAAAACGCCTTAAAGTATGCCTTAATTTCTTAACCCTTAAAGTAGGCTTTACAAAATATCACAATTTACTCTAACTTTAAAACAGGTTTAAATGTGTCTGAATAATTTTAAGATAAACTACCAAACTGTTTAAGATGTTTTTAAAGTGTTTGTTAGTATAGTTCATTGTCTTATTAACAAAACTGTGTATGTCTTGTATTTGCAAGTGTTTAATGTGTTTTTTTTAACATTTTTAAAGTCTTATTTTTTGTTTTATTTCTCTAAATTTCTATTATTTCTGGAGTGTGTGGATAGTATCGCTGGACTTGGTTCTGCTGTTTTATATTTTTATTAAAAAAATATAAATATACATATATTTCTGGTGTATAAAATTTTTGTGTTGCATTTTGTTTATTGTTTTGGCACTGTTTTAGGGGGGTTATTTGGCATTTTTGTTGTTGAAAATTTATTTTTTTTTAATATTAAATGTAAAATTTTTGTTTAAAAGTTTTATAAAAAAAAAATAGTAATAAAGATGAGGGCATGCTTTAGTTTAAGTGTGTCAATAGAATGAAAAGAGAAAATGTAAAAAGCCACCTAAAATCTATGCTTTTTTTATAGAATTCAAGTTTCCATCGTTTTAAAAGGCGACAAGTTTCATATGCAAACAATTTACTTTTTTTTAATGAAATTTTTTTGTTTCGAGGGCGACAAATTTGTTGGTTTAAAAGGCCACAAGTTAGATAAGAAATTTATCGCTATAGAAAACCCCAAAATTCTATAAAAATTTGTCGCTTTAGAAAGCAACAAAATTGTATAGGACATTTGTCGCGAACATTTTTTATAAAAAATTGTTCGCTTTATTCGGCGACAAGTTTTGTTTAGAAAATTTGTTGATTTTGAAGGCGACAAGATTTTTTTTCTTTTTTTTTTTTGAAAATATATCGCTTTAGGCGGAAAATTTTTCGCTTTTAAAGGTGACTAGTTTCCATAGGAAATTTGTCACTTTAGACGGCGACATGTTTCTGAGAAACTTTGTCGCTGTAGACGGCAAAACATAAAGGTAACTAATTTCTATAGCAGATTTGTCGCTTTTAAAGCCACTAATATCCATATAGGAGATTTGTTAAAATCGACTAATTTCTATGGGAGGTTTGTCGCTTTTAAAGCCGACTAATTTCTATAGGAAATTTGTCACTTTTAAAGACGACAAATTTGTCGCTTTAGACGGCAACAAGATTTTGTAGAAAATTCGTCGCTTTAGAAGGCAAAAAATTTTTAAAGAAAATGTTTTTCTTTAGAGGGCGACACATTTTTTTATACAAAAATTTGTCGCTTTAGAGGGCGACACATTTTTATAGAAAATGTTTCGCTTTAGATGCCAACAATTTTTTATAGAAAAATTGTCGCTTTAGACGGAAAGAAGTTTTCATAGAAAATTTTTCGCTTTAGATGCCGACAATTTTTCATAGGAAATTTGTCGCTTTAGAAGGCGACAATTTTTCATAGGAAATTTGTCGCTTTAGAAGGCTACAATTTTTCATAGGAAATTTGTCGCTTTAGAAGGCGACAGTTTTTCATAGGAAATTTGTCGCTATAGATGGCGACAAATTTTTATAAAAAAATTATTCCTTTAGGGCGACAAGTTTCTATAAAAAATTTTTCGCTTTAGAAGGCGACATGTTTTTATAGGAAATTTTTCGCTTTATAGGCGACAATTTTTTATACAAAATTTTTCGCTTTAGACAGAAACTAGTTTTTATAGGAAATTTCTTGCTTTAGAAAGCGTTTTAGACAGCAACAAGTTTTTTTTTATAGAAAATTAGTCGGTTTAGAAGGCAACAAATGGTTGTAGAAAATTAGTCGCTTTAGAAGGCGACAAATTTTAATAGAAAATTTGTCGATTTAGAAGGCAACAAGTTTTTTATAAAATACTTGTCGCTTTAGAAGGCGACAATTTTTTTATAGAAAATCTGTCGCTTGAGAACGCGACAATTTTTCATAAAAAATTTGTCGTTTTTAAAGACGACGCTTTAGAGGGCGGCCAATTTTTCATGGAATATTTACCGCTTTAGATGACGACAAGTTTTTTATAGAAAATCTGCCGTTTTAGATGAGAAAAATTTTTAAGGAAAAATTGTCGTTTTAAGGGGCGACACATTTTTTCACTTTAGAGAGCGACAAATTATATAGAACATTTATCGCTTTAGAGGGCTACAATTTTTTTTTTATAGAAAATTGTCGCTTTAGAAAATTTTTTGCTTTACTGGGCGACAAATTTTATAAAATAACTTGTCGCCTTTAAAATTGACTTATTTTATGGACAATTTGTCGCTTTAGAGGGAGACAAATTTGTATAGAAAATTTGTCACTTTAAGGGGCGACACATTTTTTCACTTTAGTGAGCGACAAATTTTTATAGAACATTTGTCGCTTTAGAGGTCTAAAATTTGTTTTATATAAAAAATTGTGGCTTTAGATGGCGACGAGTTTCAATAGACAATTTTTCGTTTTAGAAGGCGACAAAATTTTATAGAATATTTTTCGCTTTAGTGGGCGACAAATTTTATAAAAGAACTTTTCGCCTTTAAAATTTACTTATTTTTTTAAGAAAATTGTCGCCTTAAGAGAGATGTATTTTCGTAAGAAACTTGTCGCATTTAAAATTTTCATAATTTTTATAGGAAATTGTCGCTTTTAAACGAAATATTTCCATAGAAACTTATCACCTTCAACGTGAAACATAAGCCATATAAAATTTTCTCTGAAACTTGTTGCCTACAGAAACTTGACTTCTTACGAAAACTTAATGCTCTTTTAAAGCGACAAATCTCCCAATAGAAAGCCTTAATTATGCTACAGAAACTTGTCGCTCCAGAAAAACTTGTAGGCTTTCAATTAAATTTCTCTTTTCTTCAAAAAATAAAGTGTTTTTGTAAATTATGAATGCGAAAGAGGCTGTTTTTTTTTTTTAGATTTATTGAGATTTTCTATTGTTTGTCAAATGTTTATCTTTGGAAAAGTGCATCAAATTATAGATTTAAAAAAAAAAAATAAAAAAAAAAATCTAAAGAAAAACAAACAAAACTAATTTAAGACGTGAAAAACAGACTCACCTGCGGTCAAAGTATAATCCCAGCTAGTTTCTGGTTCATTCTTGTAAACATTCAATTTTTCAGGCTAAAAAGAAAAGCAACAACAAGAAATAAAATCAGAAGAAATTCTCAAGAATTTTCTGAAGAAATATCATGAAATTCCTTTGTAAAACTTACCTTGGCAAAATCAATTTTCAAAGTACAGCAACCCGAATAAATATCAGCACCACTCAAATTCTCTCTGGCTCTGGTGGCCGCATCCAAAGAATCAAATTCTACCATAGCCTGAACGCCATTCTTTTTGAAAATGACAACACGCAAGACCTGGCCATGGGGATTGCAAATTTTTTGTAAAACATCCTAGAAAAAAGACAAGATAAGCTTTAAATTAAAAAAAATGAAAAATTGCAGTTTTAGTTATGTAGAAATGCTTATTTAGTCACCCTTGTAGCGTCTAGCCACGAATCATTTCCTATAGAAATTTATTCGCTTTAAAAGTCCCTGTTTTCCTTAGAAACTCAGTCACTTTAAAAGCCTTCATTCAGTCTCCTAAAATTTCCTTTAATTCCTTTCACTTACTTGATATCATTCAAAAACTCCTTTCAAACCCTATAACGCAAATAAAGCATAAACTCCATTTACAAACACTTTAGCTGAGATTACAAACTGAAACATGATAGAGAATCTAACTGACTGGGTATTAATGTGACTATACTCGTACATTCTTTGCTGTTCAGCAACATAAACAACAATTAAAGTCCAGTAAAATTGCAAATATTGACAAGCAACCAGCCAACTAACCCGGCCATACATAGAGTCGACATTCTCATGTCATTGAGGAGGCAAATACAGCATATTGCCAACATACGAGCAACTCTCGTTATCCTCATTTAATGTCTGTGTAAATTCTAAATTAGAGACTCTCAAGCCTAATATACAGACATGCAGAATGTACATAGTATGTGTGAAAAATCTTAACAATTTAAGGTCTTTTCCTTGTATGTATGGGCTCTCCTGTGCGTATGCTAATGAGACGAGCAATATGCTAATAATACGGTATTTTACTGCATAGTTACAGGCATCCAAAATGGCGTAAGAGAGAGAGAGAGAGTGAGAGGGTAAGAGAAGCTTACAACAGTTAATTGATGTAATGACAGGATAGGAACGGACACTGGGATTATTGGGTTTAGAGAACAATTGTGTTGTAGTTAGAGATAAGAAAAATAGAGGAAATATTAATGGAAATATGAATGGATAAGAAATATTTTAAAATAAATAGTTTTACAATATCAACCCTTTAATATACATTAGTTAAGCAACATTGTTTTGCAACAAATGAAGCAACACCAAAAAATGTATTAGTTAAAGACTCGAACTACTTCAATTTGGTAAATGAAGGAGCAATATTTGTTTAGCAACAATGTTGCTGCATTAAATTGTTGCTAACTATTTTTAGCAACATTATTTTCAACCTGGTAGTATGTACTACAACTGATTTATTTTTAGTTAACAACAAGTTCTACTACTTTTTTCTCACTCTATTGCTTTGCAACTTTGCTTAGCAACATTGTTGCCAAACAGTAAAAACTACTAGAGAGTCATCATTTTGCAACATTTTCTTAACAATTTCAGCAATTTTATATGAATATGAGTTATAAATTTTAAGACTAGTAATGGAAAATGTTTGATATTGATATGTGTTAGCAACTTTGTTTAGCAACATTGTTGCCAAAGAGTAAAAATCTAAAAATTTTGTAAAAACGTTACTAAATTACTTAAAAATAATTGGATAAATGTTGGGACATGTTTCTTTATAAACATATTCTAGCAACTTTGTTTAGCAACATTGTTGCCAAACATTAAATATCACAAAACTAATAAATCTTTATATAGAAAATGTTTAAATTTCTCCAGCAACTTTGTGGGAATATTTTTTTGCAACTTTTGTTTAGCAACATTGTTGCCGAACAGCAAAAGTCGAGCAATTTAATAAGAATAAAACCAAATTAGTTAAAAATTATTGGATAAAAGTTGTAACATATTTCTTTGTAAACATGTTTAGGCAACTTTGTTTAGCAACTTTGTTGCCAAACATTAAAAATCACATAAATAATAAATATTTGTATATAAAATGTTTTAATGTTCCCAAAAACTTTATTGGAACATTTTTGTTTGGCAAACTTTGTTTAGCAACATTGTTGCCAAATAGTAAAAATCTAGCAATTTTATAAAAATATCATCAAATGAATTAAAAATTGTAATATTCATGTTAGAAATATATTACACAACATTGTTGCTAAACATGTTGTGGCAACTTTGTTTAGCAACATTGTTGCGAAACTAAAAAAAAATCTAACAAAATATTTAAATATTGTTATAGCAAGTGTTGCAACATGTTTAGCAACTTGGTTTGTAAACATATTTCGGCAACTTTGTTTAGCAACATTGTTACAGAACACAAAGAATCGATAAATTTCATGAAAAGAGTTAAAAAGTTATAAAAGTAATATTGGCTTATTTATAGCAACATTATTTGTTTAATAAAAAAAATTACCAAATAAGTTAAAAAAATATTACAATAATGTTTCAACATGTTTAGCAACTTTGTATACAAAATTTGTGTTTAGCAACATTGTTGCTTAACATTAAAATTTACAAAATATATAGATATTTGTAGAGTGAAATAGTAAAATGTTAAGCTACTGTGTTCACGAAAATTTTTTAAAGTAACTTTGTTTAGCAACATTGTTGCTGAACACAAAAAAAAATTCAAAAATTTAAGAAATATTTTTTTTAAAGTTAAAAAAATATATATATTTAAGTAGCTGTTAAGATAAAATTATATATTGTTTAAGTGTTTCTAAAACTTTTTTTATTTGAGTTGTTTTTATAGCATTTTGGCAATTTCTGTTATAAGCAACAGTTAAAATGTTTGTTTTTTTAGTATTAAACAAGGACATAAACCATAAAACAACAACAGACTTAAATGGACTGAATATAAAACCAAGAAACAGTAAAACCTAAATATAATGAAACACTTAACAAATCGAAATTATTTATTAACAGGAAATGAAATGGTTTCAGTTATTATTTCAAAGATAATTTTTAACATTTCTAGCTGGTGTTTGTTTTAAAGAAGTTCCACTGTGCGGCTGAGCAACATGTTTTTGGTTGCTTAAGTAACCGATAAACACTCAAGAAACACACAATATATATAATACATATAAAATACTAATAATAAAACAACCATTTGGATTTTTGGCATTTTGTCAAATTCGAACAACCAGAGCAGCCTGTAATGACAATGAATGTGTCACAAAGTCTGGGTGTGCTGGAGGACTGACTGCTAGGTTGATGGTATAAGCCAAAGTTTACACTGATAATGGCCTTAGCAAATATTTACTATAAATAACAAAAAATAAAAGACAAACACTTTTTATATGAAGAAAGAAAAACAAACTAAAAACGATTTTGGTAATATAAATAGCGTAATCATGAAATAGCCAGCAAGTTTAAAGACTACTAATGAGTTTTTCTTTCCCACCTAAATAGAAATATATATTGAATTTAATGTTTAAGGATAATATTTTTATGGTTCGGCTATAAAACTTGAACCCTTATATACTATAATAAAATGTATAACAATAGAGATAAGTAAATAAAGTGAAATAAACATAACCTATATTAACAAATTTTTAATAACTCAAGCCACCAGAGGGTGAGAAGGTTACACCTTCTGGTGTTTTCTTTTTGAAATATATTAGAAAAATATTACAATTTGAATATGAGTTTTATGATTTCATATTTCAAATACATAAAACTGTTATGTTAATGTTTTGGACGGTATTAAACGCTCTAAGATGGCTGAGTTTTTATGCCTAGATCATCATTATTAGGAAATTTAATGGCCTTTTCTAAATGCCTGCCTTTGATGCCATAAAAATGAAATTAGCTGAAACAGAAAAGTACACATTATGCAGCTATTAAGTGAGATAAAGTTAAGGAATTTAAGACAGGGGTTAAAAAAAAAACTAAAAAAAATTTTTATTTAAAAATTATTTTTCAAAATTTGACCTAAAAATTTAAAATTTTTCAAATTTTTTTTTTTGAAAATTTAGGATTTTTTTGTATTATCTACATCTTTACTCTATAAACTGTTGGTGAGATATTAATAATTTAAATAAATAAATAGATTTGACCTAAAATTTGGCTAAAATAAAATGTTTGGCTGTTTGAAAAAGGACGATTTTAAATTTTGAAAAAAATTTTTAATTTTATTTAAAAACTGAAAATGATTTTTCTTTAAATAAAAGCTTTTAGCATGAGCTTTTTAAAAAAATATAAATTTTGAAAAATGTGTTCATATATATTTTTTTAAAACTCTTTGAAACTTTCAGTAAATAAATCTTCAAATATTGGTTGTTTACAAAGTAGCCAGACAAAAGTTTTAAGCAAAAAACTTTTTAAATTTTTATGTCTTTTAATAATATACATCATAAGCTTTTAATTAAACAAAAATTTGATTCAAAATTTTTATATATTTATTTTTAATTTCAACTCAAACTTGCTTAATAAAAAATTTTCCATTTTTGTAAAGACAAATTTTCATTATAAAAAAATATTTGTTTTTTATTAAAAAAAGGAATACTTTTTTTCTTAAAATAAAAGCTTTTAGCATAAGCTTTTAAAAAAATACAAATTTCAGCAGATCCTTTAACACATATTTTCTTCAAACTCAAGGAAACTTTTAGTTTAAAACTCATTAAATATTGGTGGTTTACAAAGTTGCCACACAAAAATTTTATGTAAAAAACTTTTGAAATTTTTTTGTATTTTAATAATAAACACCATAAGCTTTAAATAAAACCTAAATTTAATAAAAATTTTTTCTATATTTATTTTTAATTTCAACTCAAACTAGCTTAATAAAAAAATTTTCCATTTTTGTAAAGACAAATTTTCATTATAAAAAATTTTGGGTTTTTATTAAAAAAACAGAATACTTTTTTTCTTTAAATAAAAGCTTTTAGCACAACTTTTAAAAAAATACAAATTTAATCAAATCCTTTAGTATACATTTTTTTAAAACTTAAGGAAACTTTTAGTTTAAAACTTTTTAAATATGGGTGGTTTACAATGATGCCACACAAAAATTTTAAGTAAAAAACGCTTAAAATTTTCCGGTATTTTTATTAACTACCTTATAAGCTTTTAATTAAACCTAAATTTGATTAAAAATTTTTATATGTTTATTTTTAATTTCAACTCAACTAGCTTAATAAAAAAATTTTAAATTTTTGTTAAGTGAACTTTTCATTATAAAAAAATATTTGATTTTAATTAAAAAACGGAATACTTTTTTTCTTTAAATAAAAGCTTTTAGAATAAGCTTTTAAAAAAATACAAATTTAATCAGATCCTCTAATATATATTTTTTTAAAACTCAAGGAAACTTTTAGTTTATAACTCTTCAAATATGGGTGGTTTACAATGATGCCACACCAAAGTTTTTAGTAAAAAACGCTTGAAATTTTCAGGTATTTTTATTAATTACATTATAAGCTTTTGATTAAACCTAAATTTTATTAAAAATTTGTATATATTTATTTTTAATTTCAACTCAAACTAGCTTAATGAAAAAATTTTAAAATTTTTGTTGAGTGAAATTTTCATTATAAAATAAAATTGGATTTTAATTAAAAAACAGAATACTTTTTTTCTTTAAATAAAAGCTTTTAGCATAAGCTTTTAAAAAAATAAAAATTTTATCAAATCCTTTAATATATATTTTTTTAAAACTTAAGGAAACTTTTAGTTTATAACTCTTCAAATATGGGTGGTTTTCAATGATGCCACACCAAAGTTTTAAGCAAAAAACGCTTGAAATTTTCCGGTCGTTTTATTAATTACCTTATAAACTTTTAATTAAACCTAAATTTTATTAAAAATTCTTATATATTTATTTTTAATTTCACCTTAAAATTTGTATAAAAAAATTGAAAATTTTTAAAAAATTGTAATTTTCATTTTCAAAAAAAATTTGGTTGGAATTTAAAAAAACAATATAATTTATTTATTATTTGAAAGCTAATGCCTTAAACTTTTAGAAAATCTTAAATTTAGTGCAATACTTTTATATATATTTTTTAAAAACTTAAGAAAACTTTTAGTTTATAACTCTTGAAATATGCATGGTATACAAAGTTGCCAGACAAAAGTTTGGAATAAAAAACTCTTGAAATTTTCAGGTGTTTTAATTGTTTTTAACATAAGCTTTTTATAAAATATTAATTTATAAATATATATAAATATATTTATTTAAAATTTTATCTGTAAATTGTTGAATAAAAAATTTAAAATTTTTGAAAAATAAAATTTTCTTTTAATAAATAAAAATTATGTTTTAATAAAAAAAACCTTAAATATTTTTGCTTTAAATTAAAGGTAATATCCTAAGCTTTATAAAAAATTAAAATTTTAACAAATCATTTAATATATATTTATTTTACAACACCTTTTCTCTTGATATAACTTAAAATATTAAAAATTTGTAAATTTCAATGATGCCATACCAGCGATTTATGTGCCAAAACTTAGACATTTTTGTTAGTTTTTAATTGTAAACCTTTTAAGCTTTTAATAAATCCAATAATTTGTTAATAAATGTGCTTATAGTTACATTTAATTTAAGCTTAATCATAAGTTTTATAAAATTTAAATTTTTTGTTAAAGTAAAATATTCATTATAAAAAAATATGTGATTTGAATTAAAAAACTGTAAATTTTATTTCTTTAAATAAAAGCTTTTAACATAAACTTTTAAAAAAATATAAATTTAAAACAAAAATTTCATATACACTTTTTTAAAACTCCGATAAAAATTGTATAATTTTTTTGGAGTTCAAAAAAAATTTTAAATATATCTTAATTAAATTTGCTGTTTTTTAAATTTATCCTTTTATTTTTCTTTATTTAACACCACAACAGCAGATTGTCATTTACAGCTGACGTAAATTCATTAAACGAAAATTGTACAATTGTACACAGCAATTGTTAAAAATTGAAATAACAATGTAGAAAATGGAAAAAAAACTAGCAAAAAAAAAAAAAAATTAAGCAACAATCTATGTAAAGTAAATACCGAGTAGATTTTATTTTCTAGTTGTCGCATTGTTTACTGCAAAGTGCGGCCGAGGGACAGACGGATGAACGGACGGACAGACAGCTACAGCCATGATATGTGTTGTGATGCCCGGCACAAACTCAACAACAAAACAAGTAAGAAAGTATGGTCGGTCAAGCCCGACCAGATAATACCCTACACTAAGTAAATGAGCAAAAACATTTTTCTTTCAAAATTTCAATAATTTATATTCGTGAGCGATTTTCGGAAGTGGGTCTTATATGGGAGCTATGACAAATTATGGACCGATCGCCACGAAATTTGGTCACGTGATTAATGCTTATATGAATGTTATTTATGTTGAATTTTATGTGTATACCAACATTTGTAGGAGATTTATGCTCGTTAAAGTGATTATCGGATGCAGGCCTTATATGGGAGCTATGACTAATTATGGACGGATCATAATAAAATTTGGTGACATGAATTCCCTATATATAAAACTTATTTGGACAAATACTTGTGTAGATACCTATATAAATTAAACATTTGTGACGGATAAAATCCACTTTCGGGAGGACATTTGTATGGGGGCTAGGTCAAATAATGGACCGATTTCAGCCAGTTTCAATAGGGATCGTCCTTGGGCAGAAAAAATGATATGTACCAAATTTTATCGAAATATCTTAAAAATTGCGACCTGTACTCTGCGCACAAGCTTTACATGGACAGCCAGCCAGCCAACCAGCCAGCCAGCCAGCCAGCCAGACGGACGGACGGACGGACGGACGGACGGACATCGTTTAATCACATTCTGAGTCGATCGGTATACTTTAAGGTGGGTGTTAGACTAATATTTTTGGGCGTTACAAACATCTGCACAAATCCATTATACCCTCCCCACTATGGTGGTGTAGGGTATAAATATTATTACATCAAACAACAGAGCCAGCTAGCAGTATGATATGTGTGTGTTGCAATAAATAAAATTGTCTTTAAATAATGTGGACCACATATCCATGTTTGCAACTTACAATTTAATTGCTAAAAACTATGTGTATATAAAACACATGCTAGTTTTTATCCAACAAATATTAAAGACATGTTGCACTAAAACTCTCAAAAAATGTGGCTAGATATAACAAAAAAAAAACTGCATAAAAAAAGCATTAACAACTGTTTAAGTCAAGAATATAAATCAGGCTAAAAGTGGCAAATGAACGAACGTTACCAAAAAAAAACAAAAAAATTAAATAAATACTAACAAGTCTGTTGTTGCAACACAAACTATGAAGCAACAAAAATTTTTAACAAAAAAAAAACAACTAACAAATGATGGGAAACTTTATGGGAAAAACAAATAACTACTGAAGAAAAACTAAAACAATTTATACAATACAAAAACAATTGTGGCAAGAGTTTCTTTATTTTATGGTGGTGGCAAGAAAACAAAATGTGTTGCACAAGTTTGTTTAAGTTTTTTTTTTTTGTTTTCCCTACTTATTGTTATAGTTTGTCAAAAATACCTACTTTTTTATTTATTTATATTATGAAATAATGTTTAAAAGCTTCTTAGGAAATACCAAGACGTTTTAAGGGATTTCCTTGCCTTTGTAAGTAGTTTTCAATACTTACAGTTTGCTAATAGTAAGGCTAAACAAAATTGAGCGAAAAAATCTTGTAAACAAAATAAAATTACAGAAAAATTTCAAAAGAATTTAATTTTGCTTAACTTTAGTGTTTGGCAACAATGTTGCTAAACAAAGTTGCCAAAAAAATGTTTAACAATCAAGTTGTTTAATATGTTTCCTGAGCATTAATGCAAAAAATATTTATTTTTTTTAAATTTTACGTTTATAGCAACAATGTTGCTAAGCAATGTTGCTCACAAATGTTTGGCAACAAATTTGCTTCAAAATTTTTCACCAAATAATAATAAAAAAGATGCAATATTTATGTAAAAATTAAAAAAGCTACTTTTTGATTAATTTCTAGTTATTGGCAACAATGTTGCTAAACAAAGTTGCCTAAAAATTTTAAGCAACAAAGTTTTTAAATATGTTGCCTGAATATTAATGCAAAAAAAAAAGATTTTTTTTAAATTTTCAGTTTACAGGAACAATGTTGCTAAACAATGTTGCCCTCAAATGTTTATCAACAAAAATGCTAAACTTATTTCAACATATAATAATAAAATTTTTTCAATATTTATGTAAAAATTAAAAAAAAAATACTTTTTTTTTAATTTTTAGTGTATGGCAACAATGTTGCTAAGCAAAGTTGCCGAAAAATTTTAACAAAAAAAATGTTTAAATATGTTACCTGAACATTATTGCAAAAAATAAAAAATTTGTCCAAGTTTGTGTTTATAGCAACAATGTTGCCCTCAAATGTTTAGCAACAAAGTTGCTAAACTCAATTCAACAAATAATAATAAAAAAGTCGCAATATTTAGATATAAATTTAAAAAAAGCTACTTTTTGTTTAATTTTAAGTGTTTGGCAACAATGTTGCTAAACAAAGTTGCCCAAAAATTTTTACCCAAAAAATTTTTAAATGTGTTTTCTAAGAATTAATGCAAAAATATAAATTTTTTTCAAGTTTTAGTTTATAGCAATAATGTTGCTAAGCAATGTTGCCCTCAAATGTTTAGCAACGAAGTTGCTAAACTTATTTCAACAAATAATAATAAAAAAGTCGCAATATTTAGATATAAATTTAAAAAAATACTTTTTGTTTAATTTTTAATGTTTGGCAACAATGATGCTAAACAAAGTTGCCTAAAAATTTAAACCAAAAAAATTTTTAAATATGTTTCCTGAGCATTAGGCAAAAATATAATTTTTTTTTAATGTTGAGTTTTCAGCAACAATGTTGCTAAGCAAAGTTGCAAAACTTATTTCAACAAATTATAATAAAAAGGTTTTAATATTTATATACAAATTAAAAAAAATTCCTTTTATTTTAATATTTAGTGCTTGGCAACAATGTTGCTAAACAAAGTTGCCTAAAAATTTTAACCCAAAAAATGTTTTAATATGTTTTCTAAGCATTAATGCAAAAAATATAATTTTTTTTCAAGTTTAGCTTTATAGCAACAAAGTTGCCCACAAATGTTTAGACACTTCTTTAATTTGTATTACTTAGCAACAATGTTGCCTAAAAACAAGGCCTTAAACAATTTTGTTCCTTTGAAATTTCACAATTTCACATTAAACTTTTCTCTTTACATCTTCAAAAACTTTCAGTCTCTTAAACTAATTACTGACTAATTAAATGGTGCTAAAACCCAGAGAAAAACTCATAATAAAAGCAGATGCTTCACCTATTCTAAGGACTTTACGTGCAGCTTAAAGATTACAGGTTAAAAGTGAAATGGAAAACAGAAACTAATAGTCTGTTGAAAGAAAGAATTCTGGCAAACACTTGTAAAACACACATTCCAACGAATATGTACTTATGTACGGGTAGTAGCCAACCAGCCAGCCAGAGCTGACTTGCCATCAATAGTCATTTTCTAATTACACAATACGTGACTTTATGTAGAGATTGAAAATTACGCCAAAGCTATAAAATGCTAAAATTGTTAAGAGTATTTAAGGTAGAGAATGGCCATAAAATGAAGAGAATGTTTGCAATAAAAAAAAAACAAGGAATAAATTAAAGTTTAACCCTTTCACGAACAATTCTTGAACATAGTATCAATAAAACTGTAAATTTTCAAAGACAATACAAAATAAATGCTGTAAACCGAACTTGTTTTAATCTAAACACATTAAGTAGAGACACGTTTACGAACTAATTAAAATGGAACCCATTCTTCTTTTTTTTCGTTATTTAGTTATTCAATGTTTTTGTGTTGGGCCACCGCTGTCCCCTTGGTCATCAAAGGGTTAAAACTCAGTTTTATGAAATGTGGCTTTCTTGTTTAATTTTTGATTTATTCCATTAAAAATCTAAAAATAAATGGTCATAAAATGAAGAGAAAAAACAAAGCATAAAATTAAGTTCAAAACTCTAACTACAAATGTAGTTTTGTAGCTTAACTTTTAGTTACTTCTTTGCAGCCCCAAGATAAAATAGTCATAAAATGAAGAGAATAATTATTGCAATCAAAAACAAGGAAAAATTTAACCTTAAAACTCAGTTTGAGAGAATGTGGCTTTGTAGCTAGAAATGTAGTTTTGTAGCTTTAACTTAAATTTTTTATTTGAAGCATAAAATGAAGGGAATAATTGCAATCAAAAATAAGGAAAAATTTAACCTTAAAACTCAGTTTGAGAGAATGTGGCTTTGTAGCTACAAATGTAGTTTTGTAGCTTAACTATTAGTTACTTCTTTTAAAGCCTAAACTTTATATTACAGATTGCGTTGTGTAAGTATATTGTTTAATAAAAACAAAATTAAATAAAATCTTTAATTCTGAGTTTGTAACCGACATAATTTTAAACATGTAGTTTTGTGGCTTTAAATTTTTTTTTTTTTTTATCTAAATATTTATTTTTCAGGATTTGTGGTTTATTATTTAGCTATTTTTTGTATAATTTGAGGTTTAAATTAAAAAGTATTTAAAATCATTCTTTTTTTTGTCTACAACCTGAGAAAAACCACAATTGTAAAACGTTTTAGTTACAATTTGTTTTTTTTTTCTTCTTTCTAACCAATTACCACACAATTTTACATTAGTTCGACATTAAATATATTATAACAATAAAAACATTTCTATTGGCAATTTTTTTACACTAAACCAAACATTTACTAAGCTCCTCAGCACAACTCCTTACTCCTAACAAAAAAAATAATAGTCATATAATAACGTCCGCCCCTTAAGCTTAAATAGTGAAATGTAAATCTAGAACTAATACTACCTAAAGAAAACAAATAGTTGTAGGAAAAGCAGAAAAGAAAATTAAAGGAAATAAAACTCAAATAAGGAAAACTACTACTTTTTTTTGTTGTTTTGGAATACATGAATATAAATCAGCAAAACACAGTAGGAATTACTAAATAATGGATGAGGTTTGTTAAAGGTTCTAGCCAACAAAAAAAAAAAAATATGAAAACTCACCATCAATTTGAAAACCCTATAAGGAAATGTATAGCAAATTCAGCAAATAACCAGAGACTAAAAGAAAAATTTACTTGTAACTACAGCAACAAAATGTAAATTTCTTTTCAATATTGGTTTACAAAACTACCCCTACAGACAAATTACTACTGAACAAATAAGCTGGTTTAAGGTAGAAAACTGTAAGAGTAAAAAATGTTTACCAAAATTGTAAATTTGGCCATGACTAGTTGTTTTATTCTTTCGTTTCTTTTCTGTCCATTTCCGTTTCTGTGTCATTTTCCTAAAAATGACTTTACAATATCAGCAGCTCATTATTCATAGGGCGCTAATACGGTTTTGTATTGCTTTCAAACAAAGATTTTGAAATCTTGTTTAATTTATAACATTGTGCATAAATTAAAGGGGGGAAAATAAAAACTGTTAAAGAATAAAAAAAATTGCACAATAAAAGTACCTTCATCGACTTTCGAAGGGCCATTGGTTCGAAGGACCATCAAAATCCAATTATCAATTATTACCTAAAATTCATGTTAATCTAAATATAATTTAATATTCTTGGTTAACAGAGCAAATTGTGAAAAAAATACCCTTTTTTAACAAAAAAAAAAAAAAAGTGCTTTCATCGACATTTGAAGGGCCATTGGTTCGAAGGACCATCAGGCTACAATGATCAAATTGTTTATAAAACACCTAAAATTCTTGTTAATCAAGATCAGTTAATTTTATTAACATTCACTAACTTTAAATAGAAAGATTTAGCAGTGTATTGAGTTGCCAAATATCATTTATACTTCCAGATCTGCCATTTTATACGTAAACCGGTTCGAAGGACCACCAATTATGGTTATAAACAATTTATATTTTAACGAACCCTTCACCAAATTATACTTTAAAATGAAAATTTTAAATATTTTTGGTAAACAAAATTAAAAAATTTTTTTATTTTAAAAATTGTTATTTTTTCATTTTTTTTTTCAAAAATTTCTTAATTTAAAAAATATTTTCCCGGTTTTTTTAATTTATTTTTTTTTTTAAATTTTTAATTTATTAGTAAAATTTATGACCAAAAGATGTTTTTTGTGAAAAAGTATTCGGGTTAAAAAATATTTTCCCGGTTTCTTTTAATTTAATTTTTTTTAAATTTTTTAATTTTTTTTTTTAAATTTTTTGTTTTCAAATTTTTTTTTTTAATTTATTATTGAAAACAAATTGTTTTTTAATTTAATTTTTATTTAAATTTTTTAATTTTTTTTTTTAAATTTTTTGTTTTCAAATTTTTTTTTTTAAATTTATTATTGAAAACAAATTGTTTTTGTGAAAAAGTATTCGGGTTAAAAAATATTTTCCCGGTTTCTTTTAATTTAATTTTTTTAAAAAAATTTTTTGTTTTCAAAATTTTTTTTTTAAATTTATTATTGAAAACAAATTTTTTTTATGAAAAAGTATTCGCATTAAAAAATATTTTTCACGATTTTGATGTTGGTTTTTTTTTTTAATTTTAAAATTTTTTTTTTTCAAAATTGTTTTTAAATTTTTTTTTTTAAATTTTTTTTTCTAATTTATTAGTTAAAGAAATTTATGACAAACTAATTTTTTTGTGAAAAAATATTTGGATTAAAAAAAATTGTTTCCCGATTTTGTCTATTTCCAAATTGGTTTTTTTTCAAAATTTATTCTTTTAATATTTAAAATTTTTATTATTTATTAATGAAATTTATGACAACAAAATGTTTTTTGTGATACAGAATTCGGGTTAAAAAATATTTTTCCCGACTTTGACTTTTTTTGAATTAAATGATTAAAAATAAAAATCCAATGAATTTTGATATGAAATTAATGAAAATTTACATTAAAATTCAAACAATGTATCGCTTCATTGGTTTAATGAAACTAAACCTTTGGCAATGAACTGTTTCATGGAATCAATGAAAGTTTTACATTGACTAAATGCAATATAATTCATTAGAAATATGAAGAAATTTTAAATGAAATTATTTAACTACTTTATTGAAACAAAATACTGAAATTTTTTCATTAAATTAATGAAATTATTTCATTAAATTAATTAAATTAATTCATTAAAATAATGAACTTCTTTAAATAATACACTTCAATAAAAATAATGAAATTATTTCATTAAAATACTGAAATCATTTCAATAAAATAATGAAATTAAAAAAAAAACTGAAATTCTCTGAAATTTTGTATGATTCACTAATTTAAAGACTTAAGATTTCCCTTAGCATTTATATGCGAAGGACCTATTTGTAATAAAAGGCCTTCAGCTATAAAAAATTGTGTAATAAAACATTCAAGACCTCTAATGCTGCAGAAGAGAACTCAATGTGGAAATTAAATTACAATTGAAAATTAGTTAATAGTTTTAACATTCACTGTAAAATATTTGAAGATCTTTGAGCTTCGAAGGACCATTTGGTACAATAAGACCTCAAATATTAACAAATTGTTAAAAAAAAACTTAAAAACTCTTTTGTTTAGAGGAATATATAATAAAATTTCATTAATAATGAAAATCTATTAATTTTTTACCTAAAACTCTAAATTTTTTTACATCTTTGACCTTCGAAGGACCATTTTTCCATCAAGGTCTTTAACTATTAAGAATTTGTTTATTTAACATTCAAAACCGGTTTTCTCCAAAGAATTTATAAGAAAATTGTATTAAAATTGTAAATCTGTTAAGTTTTCATAATTTGCTACTTTTAAATCTAGCAGTTAGCAGTTTATTGAGTTTCGAAGGACCATTTGTTATATAAGACCTTCAAAATATGATTTCACAATTTTAAAAACATTGAAAAACTCGTTTGCTTTAGATTTAATATATTTTTTTTATCAAGATTTTGTAAATTATTGATGTTTGAAAGATGATTTAAAATACTGAGTTTTTTTTTAAGATAAAAATTCTTTACAAGCCAAATTACCCGCCATTTTTTGCTCATTCATTTCAAAAATTTTCTATTAGATGTTAGTTTAAATGTGTGTATTTTAAAATATTTTGACACTTGATGACAATTGATTCACAATATGGTACCAAAATGATGATGACACATAAAGGCAGGACTGTTGTTAAGGGGGGGTGTGGGGGGTGTGTTTGTAATAATACAAAACATTTTAATAATGGCAAAGAGAGCAACAAAACTATTTGGTGAAAAATTGCATGTCGCAATATAGACAGTAAAAATTTTAAAATTCAAAATAGCTTTTCCATCAGTCAGTCAAGTCAGTCAGCCACCAACCAGCCAGTCATCAGCAGCCATGTTCACAATGTGTCATTTTCAATGTGTGCCAGCTATTTTTTTTTTTGCTTCTTTTTCATTCTATGCTCTTGATGTTTTTTTTTTCATATTATTTTTATATATATGAATTTGGAATATTTCACATGTGATTTGAAAGATTTGTTTTTTTGTTTAATGTACATATGTATATATAAACTGAAATCTCTGCTCTCTTTTAAAGCTAAAAGTGTCATGTTGATGTCAGAAAACATGGCGTTGACTTGCTTATGACATGATAATGAATGAGGGAGGGAGGTAGGGAGGTAGGTTTGAAAATATTAAATAAATTATTTTGTCCTTTTGCAATCAAATAAATCAAAGCAACTACTTTTACATAAAATTGCATTTTTTAAGCATAAAATAAAACTATATAAATTTGCCAAAGTCATAAAACTGAAATATTTGAAATTTATGGCAAAACTTTAAAAGCCTCAAAATGGGTTTTTTTATATTGGTTTCTGTTTCTGTTTGAAGTTTTCTTTCTTTTTTTTTTCTAAGTCTAAATATGTTTTTAAACTTTATTTTATAACTCCAATAGGATTTAGTTGAATTCTATATCTATATTTTTTTTTTTTTTTTGCTTCTACATGAAATTCATGTTTGAATTTTTATGAGAAAAGTTTCAAATGCTCTCAATATTACATGCAAAAAAAAAATAAATAAATAAAAACTGATGCTGGTCATAATCCTTTTGGCTGCTACAAAAAAGCCCTAAAACTAAATTGGCAATAGAAACAAGAGAGTGAGAGAAAAAAAATACCCAACCTTAAGTGGATTTTTTCAAACTCTACACCAACTCACTGTTTCCAGCCAATATAGTTTCAGGCAAATATATATATATATTTCTGTGTTTTTTTTTTTTGTGCAAGCCTCTAAGCTTAAACTAGGCAATATTATGTTAAACGTTAAGTTTGGGGCAACAAAAAATAAATACTGGCTTGAACTTAACAGGTAAACTTAGGTGTAAATGAGGTTAAAGTTAAATGTTAATACAGTAGAATACTGAAAGAATTTTCTGCATAAATCCTATGAAGTTTGATATGAAATTAATGAAAATTTACATTAAAATTCAACCAATGTAGCGCTATATCGGATTAATGAAACATGTTTCACTAAACCTATAGCAATGAACTGTTTCATGGAATCAATGAAAGTTATACATTGACTAAATGCAATATAATTCATTAGAAATATGAAGAAATGTTAAATTCCATATGAAATTATTTAACTACTTTATTGAAACAAAATTATTGAAATTATTTAATTAAATTAATGAAATGTTTTCATTAAAATAATGAATTTCATTAAAATAATGAACTTCATTAAAATAATGAATTTCATTAAAATAACGAACTTCATTAAAAAAATTAACTTCATTAAAATAATGAACTTCAATAAAATAAATACATTATTTCATTAAAATAATGAAATTATTTCATTAGAATAATGAAATTATTTCATTAAATTAATGAAACATATTTCATTTAACTAAATGCAATAAAATTCATTAGAAATATGAATATTTGTCATTAATTTAATGAAATATGTCATTGAATAATGAAGAAATGTCAAATTTTAAATGAAATTATTCAATTACTTTATTGAAACAAAATGAAATTATTTCATTAAAATAAGGAATTTCATTAAAATAAGGAATATCATTAAAATAATAAATTTCATTAAAATAATGAATTTCATTAAACAATTCATGAATTTAATGAAATTATTTCATTAATCTAATGAAATAATTTCAATATTTTGTTTCAATAAAGTAATTAAATAATTTCACTTAAACTTTTACTTTTCTTCATTATTCATTAATTTAATGAAACATTATATTAATAAATATTATTAAATTAATGAAATTATTTCATTAATATAATGAAATTATTTCCTTAATATAATGAAATTATTTCCTTAATATTTATTGAAATAAGTTCATTAATTTAATGAAATAATTTCATTAATATAATGAAATTATTTAATTAATATAATGAAATTATTTCATTAAAATTTATTGAAATAATTTCATTTGTATAATGAAATAATTTCATTATAATTATTTCATTAAATTAATTAAATTATTACATTATATTAATGAAATTATTTCATTAATATTTATTGAAATAATTTCATTAATTTAATGAAATAATTTCATTAATATAATGAAATAATTTAATTAATTTAATGAAAAAATTATAAGGAAATAATGAAATTATTTCATTAATATAATGAAATTATTTCATTAATATTTATTGGAATAATTTTATTAATATAATGAAATAATTTCATTTATTTAATGAAATAATTTCATCATTCAACGTTAGACCGAATCATTCCTTGCGATGAAAAATGGATCAATTACGATAACCCGAAGCGTAAGAAATCGTATGTGAAGCCCGGCCAAACAGCCGAATCGACCATGCCAAATATCCATGGCGCTAAGTGGGAGCAAAAGGGTCCTATCTGTTATGAGCTGCTGAAATCAGACCATACCATTACAGAGAACCTGTACTAAACGTGAAGAATATGCGGCCATACATGAAACCGTAATATTCCTTCATGACAATTATTTAGAATGAAGTGGTTGGGAAGTTTCACTTCAGCTGCTTTATAGTCCAGACCTTGCCCCGTTCGACTACTATTTGTTTCGATCAATGCAGAACGCTCTCTCTGGGACACGCTTCACTTCAGAACAGAGTATACAAAATTGGTTTGATTCCTTCTTGACCTCAAATATGAGCATGTCTTTTGCCTCGGAATCCATGTTACCAGATGGCCAATACTTTGAATAAATTTATATTGTATATTTTACAATTATCACAATAACTGCATTGAAGAAAGCAGCTTTTTAAAGTTGTCTAAACAATTTGTTAATTTTTGAAGAATTTCTTTTCAAAAATGGTCCTTCGAATCTCAATGATTATCTGCTAATTCCTTAAACTCAGAATAAGACTATGTTAAAGAGTTAATAGAATTACACTTTGTGCTGTCCAATCATCTTCATTGATTTCGAAATATTTTTCTAGATCTAGTGCTACTTACAACTTTTCTTTTAAACATATTTTTAAATGAACCAAATAAATAGCCAGAAACTTACCTAAAAAGACAAGAAAAATAGAAAAAAAAATTAGTTCAAAAATAAAAAAACGATAGAACAAACAGTAGAAATATCATTGAATTGTTATTTATTTGTTATAATTTTATCGAAAACATTAAAGGCAGCTTAATTTTCCAAGTCACTGTTTTGTCACATTTATGACAAAACTTTGTTAAATAACTAAAAGTTTAGAAAAATCTGATAGAAATGTATATGTCACTGTTTTTTCACATTGATGACAGAACTGTATATAATGTAAACTTTCTTAAAAATTACACTAAATTACTTTTACGTGTGTTTTTAGTGAAAATCAGTCAGAAACTTCCAAGTCATTGTTCTGTCACATTGATGACAATAAGTTTTTCATTCAATGCACTGAGTTGGAATTTCATTCAAAATATTAAAAAACAACTAAATTTCACAAGTCACTGTTTTGTCACATTTATGACAAGACTGTATAAAAGGACTGAAAGTGTATAATTACTTACTAACACATTGTCACATTTATGACAAAGCTTCGTAAAGTAAATAGAAGTGTAGAATTTTCACCAGAATCCGACAGAAATGTACATGTCACCGTTTTGTCACATTTATGACAAAACTGTATATAATGTATTACACTAAATTAATTTTACTTGCGTTTTAAGTGAAAATTAGTCAGAAATGATCATGTCATTGTTCTGTCACATTGATGACAACACTGTGTAAAATAAGTTTTTCGCTACAGTGATTTGGAATTTCATTAAACACATTTAAAACTAATAAATTTCACATGTCACAGTTTTGTCACATTTATGACAAAACTGTTTAAATGGACAAAAAGTGTAGAATTACTTAAACATTTCATTAAATTTATATTACATAAACTTTTAATTGTTAAAAAGCCAGAAATAATCATGTCATTGTTTTGTCACATTGATGACAAAACTGTTTTGAGTGTAATTTTAAAGTGAAAATAAGTCAATAATATGTAAGAGAACTATATTCGGTTGAGCCGAATCTTATATAACCTTCACCATAGTATATTTTAAGAAAAAAATATTAAAATATTTTTTTTGGTGAAAATTTATTTTTTAAATTTTTAAAAATTTATTATTTTTTTTAATTTTTTTGCTGAAGAATTTTAATTAGTAAAAAATATGGTTTAAAAAAATTTTAAAGTAAAAAAATTTTTTTTTGGTGAAAAAAAAATCTCAAAAATTATTTTTCCCGAATTTTACCCATTGTAGGTCCAACTTACTAAGGTGTTATATACGTCGATGGAAAGGTCTTTCAAATATCTACCATTAGATACCCATATTGTCTACATTAATGACATAATGAAGTAATCCAGATATAAATTTTCAAAAAAAGGAAAAAAATCGAGGTAATCGTGGTTTTTTGCTTATATCTTAGCCATTTGTGGGACGATTTTCTTGATTTTAAATAGCAACTGAACCGGGACTATAGCGGATATATTGATGTATGAGTCATGTATGTCGGTTATTTGGGGGCTACGGAAAGTTGATTTCAGCATACAGAAGGATAGATAGAAATGGCTATATCGACTTCGCTATCTATAACGATCCAGAATATATAAACTTTATGGGGTGGCAAATTAAAAATGTAGAAATTACAAACACAATGACAAAGTTATATTTACCTTTGCCAATCACTGTTCTGTCACATTGATGACAAAACTCTATTTTAGCAAATTACTTTAATAAAATGAACATTAATTTAACATATTTTAGTCTGAAATAACTTTTTCTTAATTTCCTCACATTGATGACAAACCTATATAGAATTGATTTTCAAGTGCCATAAGATGAAATTTCAATTTGCCATGTCACTGTTTTGTCACATTTATGACAAAATGTCATAGAATGACATAAGTAAACAATTTCCCTTTTAGTTATTTATAACTCCAGTAATGGCAGCCCTTTAATATGAACAATTTCATCTGATCAATTTACTTGTTATCAAATAAATGATGTTTAATCACATATTTAATTGGGCTGGTGTTTTATAAAAGAGCTACAACTAAACCAAATATGTATTTTCTAAATAGCAAATTAAAGCTAAACAATTACAATTTAAACAAAAATTTTCCACTCTAATTGCTGCACAGAGTTCAAAAACCAGAAATAAATTTCCAAACATTTAATATAGACAAAACGAAAACTTATTTTGGGGGAGTTGAAAGATCAACTAAAGAGGAATTGAAATTTGGCAATGTATTAAAAGTTCGTTTAAGTAATTTATGCCAAGGAAAATTTTAAACGTTTTTTAAATTTTCTTTAGAAAAACTTTAAAAATGAAATGAGCCAAGAAATGTGGGAGTTTTTCTGTTTGTTTCACTTTAAATTCTAAACTAAAACCAACATTATGTTAAACATTTTTACGAGCTCGCAGCATCTAGTTGGAAAAAAAAAGACACCAAACAAAAAATATTGCAATGTGTGGTCTTGTGTTGTTGTGGCAAGTGCACACCCATATATGCGCCACATTTATCTCATCAACAGGCTTAAAATTTGTTTTTTATGGCTGCTACATGTGGCAAAACGGTTTTATATAAAAGCTAATGTGTAGAGAGGTACATGGGTTAGGGAAGAAACTATAAACCACACTTTTTTTAGGAAAAAACATAAACTTATTCCCTCTTTTATACCACCCCCATATCAGCCTTTTTTCTAACAAGTGTGGCTAAACAATGTTGCATTTATTATTGCCGTTTCTACGAAAAAACAAAACTCTTTAAAGTGTTTTAAATTGTTGCAAACTGTGACAATATGATTATTGCTGCCAGGGGAACAGGTATGGCCAAACAAATGGCCTGTCATTGTTTTGTCACATTGATGACAACTGTTGTAAAATGTTTAATATCATGAACAAATTGTCCCTGTCATTGACATTTCACTTTAAAAATGGAAATAAAGCTGAAATCACCATGTCACTGTTTTGTCACATTGATGACACAACTGTATAAAACCGTGTTTCAAGTATAATTAGTAAAAATTTCACCTGAAACCTTAAAACAGCTTAATTTCTCATGTCACTGTTTTGTCATATTTATGACAAAAGTAAGTAGAAATGAAGAATTTATTTAAAATTTAATTTTTTTTAATAAAAATTTCACAAAATGTCACATTTATGACACAATTGTTTAATACTGATTTTTAAGTAAAATAAGGAAAAAATGCAGCTAAAATCTTTAAAACAGCTTAATTTCACATGTCACTGTTTTGTCATATTTATGACAGCAGTCTGTAGAATGACTCCAGAAGTGAAAAATGCCATTAAAATGTTGTTCTTCATTTTAAAATATAAAATAAGCTTGAAAAGGACCATGTCATGGTTTTGTCACATTGATGACAAAACTGTATAAAACCAACTTTTCAGTTAAATGAGTAGAAATTTCAAGTAAAACTTAAAAAATAAAATGTTCCTTGTCATTGTTTTGTCACTTTAATGACAAACATTTATAGAATGTGAAAAGCTTAAATATATTATGTCATTGTTATGTCACATTGATGACTAAATTGTAGAGAATGTCATTTAAGGTTTATAAGTTCATAAACTAAGAAAATTTCAACTAAAACTTTCAAAACTAATTAATTTTCGCAGTCACATTGATAACACAAATGTATACATGTCTTTTAGGTGTAAAATTCTCTAAAAATGCAATTAAATTTATTTTACTAATATTTACATTGAAAATTTACCTAAAATGAACATGTCATTGTTTTGTCACATTGATGACAAATCCGTTAATAATGTTTTTTAGATGTCTAAGATTATAAAAATCTCATTAAATTGATTTTATTTCAATTTAAACTGAAAATCACCCTGAAAAAATCATGTCACTATTCTGTCACATTGATGACAAAACTATAAAGAATGCGTTTTAGAAGTATACCCTCTTAAAAATGTCATAAAATTAATCAGAAATCAGACCCTAGAAATCATGTCATTGTTTTGTCCCATTCATGACAATTCCGTAAAGAAAGTTCATAGAACATTAAACATTACAACTGTTTAAAATATACATGTAAATGTTTGAAGTAAATAAATTTCTTAAATATACACATATAAATTTGACATGTCATGATTTTGTCACTTTAATGACAATTTTATATAACTTTAAAAGAAAGTTGTATTAGAACTTTTAGCTTCAAAATCCTCTGTCATAGTTTAGTCACCTTAATGACAAAACGCTACAGTAATAACTGTGACCTATATATCAGCAAGAATTAAAATATTTTCCCTATTTTTGATAGTAATTTAAAAATATTAGCCACTCTTTTACCTATACATAACAGCATATCATTTTTATCACATTATATTAATCTCTTGTGGTGCTCTCATTATTTTAGACGCATTTCTAACGAAGCGTTACAAAAATACTTTAAAAACAATCGGTTGTTTTCAAAAATATAATTGTTTGTGGTTGTTTATGTTTTTCTAAATATTTTGTAATTGAAACAAATTTTGTTTGTTTTACAAGCGAGCAACTAAAACACAAAAATAACAGTATTCACTTCTCCACACACTTTTAAATTATAACAATGGCATATAAATTGTTTATATTATTGCCGCTGTTTGAATACCCCTTAAATACTTTGTCTAACGTATGGCTGTCACTTAATTGTAGTTGCTTGTATTGTTCTCTTTGTAATAGTCGTGTGCCTATTATTATGTTCACACACTGTAAAATAATGCAGACAGCATTACCACATAATTGACATGTATGAGTTGTTGCTGCTGCTGGGCTGTTAATGTTTGAAATAAAAAGAAATTAAAGATGCTAGACTGTGGTATTTTAAGATACTGGATAATTATTACTGTTTTATGTTTGACAAGTTTGAAAAGCGAGACATAATTAAAGCTAAATAAAAGAAAATGTATTTAATTGTTAGACAAGATGATAATAAATGATTAGTAGGAAATCTTAGACAGATCTCCTTTTAAAGCACACAATCCAATGCATAGAACATTATTTTATATGAAAAACTATTTAGACACTTTTTTTATTTTAAAGCTTGTTATGTAGAGTAGTAGTTCATGTCATCATTATGTCACATTGATGACAATACCTTAAAAATCGAAATATTTAGCAGGTCTTTTGTGTAGCACTATTTAAATACTCATATCATGATTTTGTCACTTTTATGACAACTCCATAAAACTGGATTTTTGTTAAATGTTCATGTCATGATTTTGTCACTTTTATGACTACTCCTTAAAACAGGATTTTTGTTAGATACTATTGTCATGATTTTGTCACTTTTATGACAACTCCTTAAAATAGTATTTTTGTTAAACTTAACTAGGTTTAATGAAAAATTTTAATAGTACAATTTTAGTTTATTGTTATTTTTAAGTCACTTTTATACAAAACTTTAAAGAATTTTTAAAATAAAAAATATTTGCCAGTTGATAAATTTTCAAAAATTGTGTCATAATTTTGTCACATAAATGACAGGTTGGTAAAAGCTTCATAAATTATTTAATGGATAGATTTATTGCAAAATATATGGATCTTTATTATGAATACAAATTTAAATACTCATGTCATGATTGTGACACTTTTATGACAAGGTCCAGAATCCGGGATGTATTCATATTATTGTGGATTTTAATTAGTGTTAAAGTAAAATTAAAAAATTATTTTGGTGTCTTGTCATTTTTCTGTCAAATTTATGACAAAAATAATAATTTTTCTTTTCATAAATTTGTTTGTCACATTTATGAGAAACTGTTACAGCATTTCTAAATCGATTAATACAAAAACAAATTTAAATATTTACCCTCTTTTGGTATCAAATGCTGCTAAAAAGCCTGTCATTGTTCTGTCACTTTAATGACAAGATCCAGAAACAGGAATGTTTTAATATTATTATAACTTTAACTTGACGCTAGAGGAAAACTAAAAACAACTGAAGTGTCCTGTCATTTATGTCGCACTTTTATCAAAAACTCAATTCTAATTTTGCGTCATTATTTTGTCATATTTATGACAAGTTGTTATAAACTACATAAACTATGCAATAGAAAAACATATTGGCTTAAAATACCTTAAAAACGAACATGTCATTATTATGGCACATTAATGACAAGACTCAAAATCATGGCTACTTTCATATTTCTGTTAGTTTGAACTGGTGTTTGTGAAACATCAAAAATAAAACTTTAGTGGCGGGTTATTTTTATGCCACTTTTATGACAAAACTTTAAGAAAATTTGAAAAATAAGAAAAAATTTCCAAAAAGTTGTAGTTTTTAAGCTTTAAAAGATTGTATAAGAAACATATCATGAAGAATTTATAACTTAATTGTTATGCTATTAGTTTAGTATTAATGACTAATTAAAGAAACATGTTTATTTTTAAATTTTAAAATATTAGTAGAAATACTACTTTTTTGTAAAGGTAATGAATTCATAAACTTCTTGTATGAAATACCATTCCTCAAATTGTTTGTTTAAGGAAACTATATTTTTTAGAAACATTTTGTAAAAAAGTATTAAATTAGCTACTACTTTTTGTAAAAAATAATATTTGTAAAATGTTTAATGAAATTAATTTATTATGCAAGACTAAGTGAAAAAACATATTTATTTTTTAATTGTAAAATAGTAGTAGAAATACTACTTTTTTGAAAAGTGTTGAAATCATGAAATGTTTGTATTGAATATGATTCCTCAATATTTAATATTTAAGAAAATTATATTTTTTGTTAATATATTTTATAAAAGTACTAAATTAGCTACTACTTTTTAACAAAAAGTGGTTATTTTTGTAAAATATGTTATGGTATTCGTTTAATATGAATGACTAATTACAAAAACATATTTATTTTTTAATTTTAAAATAGTAGTAGAAATACTACTTTTTTTCAAAAGTGCCGAATTCATGAAATTTTGGTATGGAATATGATTCCTCAAAATTTAATATTTAAAGAAATTATATATTTTTTTAACATATTTTATAAAAGTAGTAAATTAGCTACTACTTTTTAACAAAAAGTAGTTTTTTTTTGTAAAATATGTTATGGTATTCATTTAATATGAATGACTAATTAAGAAAACATTTATTTTTTAATTTTAAAATAGTAGTAGAAATACTACTTTTTTCAAAAGTGCTGAATTCATGAAATTTTTGTATTGAATATGATTCCTTAAAATTTAGTATTTAAGGAAATTATATTTTTGTTAATATATTTTACAAAAGTAGTAAATTAGCTACTACTTTCTAACAAAAAGTAGTAATTTTTGTAAAATATGTTATGGTATTAGTTTAATCTTAAAAAACACATTTATTTTTCAATTTTAAAACAGTAGTAGAAATACTACAATATTTTGTGTTTGAAATTTAAGCTAAAATTTAATTACAATATAAATTTCATTTACTTATTTAATTGGTTTAATTTGTGTTGCAAATATTAAACTATTTATTGCTCAACAATTTAGTTATTGTGGATTTTACCACTATTTTTTGCCTTTGTTTCCCCCCTACCTCTTGCCAAACGGAGTTAATTCAATTATTTAAATATTTATAGCAAAAATTTAAATAGATTTCAAGCCCTATTTATTTTATCTATGTAGAAATAAAATAAATAACAAACGAAAAATGCTGGCTGGAGGATTGCTGGTTGGTTGGTTGGTTGAATGTCTGCCTGCTGCTACAAGAGCTGTTTGAATGCCGGGCTATTGGTGTCAGTAGATTTGCAATAGTATTAAATAAATACAACTACAATTTACAATATAAAACCCCAATTCACACACGCACAATAGGCTCTGAATAAATCCAATGCAACCAACTTAATAAATAATAGGGATTTATATTTAATAATAGATTGGTTTTTATTTTATTATTATCTGTAATAAACTGTATTTAATAACACAAAATAGTGTGATAATATATAAAACATTTGAAAAGTATTACAATTTCAAGTTAGTTGTAATAAAATTTAAATTAAATTTACTAAAGATATAAATATAAAGGCCTATTCCCCCAGCCCTTGGTGTCTACAAATGTCTTCCAATTGTTGGAAACAACCATAATCCAGCATAGTTTTAAAAAGGTTTTTTTTTTGGACCGCAGTAAACAAAATAATAATAAAAATAAAACAAACGTTGAATGTTATGCAAAAAATGCCACTGCCACAAGGATTTTTTATCAACATTTCTGGTGGTAGGTATGCTTTTTATTATTTTATATGTATATGCAAATAAATCCATAAAACGAGGCAAAAAATGTTTATAAAATATTCACTTCATATTTCGTATTTCTTTTTTTTTATTATTGCTATTATTACTGCTGCTACTATGACTACACAGAACAAAATGAATAAATAAATAAAATAATAAAAGAACTGCAAAAAACACACAACTCTATTAAATCCATAGTATCATTTCAGCTACAAAATAAATACAGACAAAGTAAAGATTTATGTTTTAAAAAACATACAGTGGAAGGATTTTCTTTATTTAATAATTTAAACTAAAACAAAGTTGATTATTTTAATATTTAACAAAACTACAGCTAATTGTCACAAAATGACAAATTTGTCACTTGTCCTAAAAATCACTTTTTAGTTATTTCAAATATAACATTTAATTACTTTAAACTCATAGTAGAAAAATAAGCAAAAGTTTTGGCTCTTAACGCTTAAAACACTAAAATATGACAATTTGTCATAAAGTGACAAAGTTGTCATTTGATAGAAAATTCATGATTTTATAATTTTTATCTTCAAGAGCAATAATTTCATAAAACTGTTACCATTTTATGGCATTTAACGCTGAAATTACAAAAATTAGAAATTTTGTCACAAAATGACAGAAATGTCACCTGGACTTAAATTATTTTTTTGTAATTCTTATTATGAAAAGAAGTTAATTTCATTTAAATTTTACAATTTTTAGACTTTTGCCACACAAAAACTCAATAATATGACAATTTTTTGACAAAATGACAAAGTTGTCACTTGACTCAAAATAATTTTTTTTTAACATATTTATCTTTATAAATCAATATTTTCATGGGAAATTAACGTTTATTAGGTTTTTAACGCCTGAAGCACATGATATGACAATTTGTCATAAAATGACAAAGTTGTCACTTGAGCCAAAATAAATTTGTTTTATGATATTTATCTATAAAAATCAATAATTTCATAAGAATTTAACAATTCTTACATTTTCAACGCCTGAAACACAAGAGGTCACAATTTGTCATAGAATGACTAAGATGTCACTTGATGGAAAACTCATGATTTTATAATTTTTATCATCAAGAGCAATAATTTCATAAAATTGTTGCAATTACTTTAAACGCTGTAATTACAAAAATATGAAATTTTGTCACAAAATGACAGAAATGTCACTTGAACTTAAATTAATTGTTTAAACATTTTTATTATATAATTTCATTAAAATTTTACAATTTTTAGACTTTTACCACTAAAAAGCAATAATATGACTATTTGTCACAAAATGACAGAGTTGTCACTTGAGCAAATTACACTTTTCTATGATATTTATGTATAGAAATCAATAATTTCATAGGAATTTAACGTTTCTTAGGTTTTTAACACAAGATATGACAATTTGTCATAAAATGACAAAGTTGTCACTTGATTGAAACTTCAAGATTTTATATTTTTTTCAACAAAAAGCTATAATTTCATAAAATTGTTACTATTCTACGGATTTTAAAGACAAAATTACAAAGATATAAGATTTTGTCACAAATGTCATAAATTTATCACTTTAAAATTAAGAAAAATGAAGGTATTTTTGAAATTACCCCGGTTTTGTATATTTTTAACCCATCTCTTGCCATTTTTTCCTACTTTTATTTATGACTGCCTGTATATATTGTAAAAAATTTAATTTCTTTGCTTTTTCTGTGTAATCTATTTCTATTCTATTTTCAGGTTTTGTCACAAAGTGACAATTTTGTGACATGTCTTAAAATTAACATTTTTGGCCATTTTTATTACAAAAGAAAGCTTTACTATTAAAATGTGAAACATTTCTTTAGTTATTTCGCAATATTTGCCTGCAATTGACGCACTTGTCATGGTTTGTCACTAAGTGACACTTTTGTGACAAGTCTTTAATTCCTATATATTTTCAGAATTTAATTACTAAACTATGCTTAATTATGCAAATTGAGGTCTCTTTTAAACATATGAATGTAACTGATACATTTGTCATAGTTTGTCACAAAGTGACAATTTTGTGACGTCTTAAAATCAATATTTTCCGAATTTTCTTATTTAACAAATATTAATTATTCAAATTTAAATCACTTTTAAACATAAGTCTCAATATTTGCTTTCAAATCTTATATTTCTCAAGTTTTGTCACAAAATGACAATTTTGTCACTTGAACTGAAAATCACATTTTGATCATTTCCACGAAGGAAGTTGCTAAATATATAAAATTAGGCAAATTTTATAGCTAAAATGTATAGTTTTACTTTACATAAGGATATTTGTCATTAAGTGACAATTTTGTGACATCTCCTAAAACTGAATTTTATACAATTCTTTTACTTTATAAAGCCTAATAATTTAATTTAACCCTGATTTTTATGCATTGCTATACAATTTACTGTATTTTTGGTGTTGTCACAAAATGACACTTTTGTCATTTAACCTGAAAATTACATTTTAGCTGTTTCTTATAAGGAAAATGTTAAATAATGATAATTGCACTGATTTTGTACTGAAAATATTCATAATTAGTTCAAATTTATAATGTTTATGCATTTGTTATAGATTTTTGAAATTTGTTGATTTGTCACTAAATGACAACTTTGTCACTTGAGCTAAAACTAAATGGTGTCTAGTTTTAATGCTAAAAAATTTTAATAATTAACTTTATTTATAGCCTTCACCATGACTTTTAAATTATAAAAATATGACAAAAATCTGCATGTCACCATTTTGTCCCATTTGTGACAAAATCCAGAAACAGGAATATTTGAAAATTTTCCCAAAATTTTAACTAGTTCTAATGATCCATTTTTAATATCTACATTTTCCATTTGCGACTCCATAAACTATATATATTCTGGATCGTAGCCGATACAGCTATTTTCGGTATATCTGTCTGTATGTTGAAATCAACTTTTTTTAGCCCTTAAATAACTTACATACATGATTTATATATCAATATAACCGCTATAGTGCCGGTTCGGTTGCTATTTAAAATCGAGAAAATCGGTCCACAAATGGCTGAGATATAAGGGAAAAACCACGACTACCTCGATTTTTTTACCTATTTTTTATCTATATCTGGATTACTAAGTGATTAACATATACAGACATTATGGATATCTAATGAAAGATATTTCCAAGACCTTTCCAACGACGTATATAACGCCATAGTAATTTGGACATACAATGGGCAAAATCGGGAAATATATTTTTTAACCCGATTTTTTTTTCACAAAAAAAAATTTTTCTATGAAATTTTTTTTTTCAACTATAACAGCAACTAATTACATTTTTTCAGGAAAAAATGTTTTTTTTTTTTTTCAAAAAAAACTTTTTACCAACCAATATTTTCAGTCTTTTTCTTAAAGAATACTTTAGCCAAATATAGGCTTCCTTACTTATTTTTCATAACTTGTCAAACATTTTTTTTAGAAATTTTTTGAATATCCTTTGAAATTCCTTTAACTTTAACCACTGTCCTGTCATTTTAACTCCTATGATTTGTTTTTGTTGAACACGAATAAAGTGCTTCATATAAAAAACTATAAATCATAGTTTTTTTTTTCTGTTCACATTCTCGCTTTTGAAATATGGCAGAGTACAGTACCCATAATTGAGTAGTAAAGACAAAACCAGCTACGTTACACAGGAGGGAAACAAAAAAATTTGCTCATGTATACAATTAAACACTTAAGTAATTTCTTGTTTTTCAAAACTGATACTTTTCATATGATGGATAGAAAGAAGACAAAATAAATAGTATGCAGCAGGCAAACAAACAAACACAGCTGAAAAAGAAAAAATAGTAGGGTAAATATTTATTCAAGTCCTTTTGAAATTAATACACATACAAACACTTGAAAGCATACAATGACCACAGTTTTCCATGAATACAGAGAGAGAGTGGGGGCAAGGGGAAGAAAAACGTAAATAATCATGAGAGAAGAGGTGATGTGATGGTGTTGATGATGATTATGCAGATGATAATGGAAAGGCTGGTTGGCTGGCTGGCTGTTTGGTTGGTTTGCTTGTTTGGTTTTGTGCTGCCAAGCAACTGGAAAAATCAACAAAATGTCAAAAATGTCATACACATGACATATGAAGACATATTACATATTGTGACACCCTCACATACAAATACACACACCCAATAATACACATGACAACATTAGAAAACAACCACAATGAACTATATATAATACATCGATAGATAGACTGGCTGACTGTCGAAAACCTCATCATCCAACAGCCAGGCTAAGCATTGATTGCTTTACAAATAACACCCCATCATCTATGGTCGAACCCCAGCACTTGCATATATTGTACTGTTTTTGTGTGTTTATTATGCACTTAGTCTACTAAGATATTTCAATGGCCAGACCCAGGCAGACAGACAGTCAATCAGTCAGTCCGTTAGTCAATTAGTTAGTCACATATGTATGTATGACAAGTTGTTCTTTTGTTTGTTTTTGTATTTTATTATTTTTACTTTGACATAAAACACTCGATAATCAAAAGTGAATACAGTCAGTTTCACAGTATAACCCCCCACCCCCGTTAACACATGTCATCTAATGACATTTATTGTAGATATAAATATATGTTGAGCTATCTCGACCTCAGCCCCTTGAATTGTATGACATTTTCACATGAAACATATTGATAAGTGACCTGTTAATGTTTGTTTATTTAAAATAATGAAACAAAAAGAAAATTTGCTTAAAAATTTAATTTTGAACAGGAAACCTCATTAGCAACGGACGGACGGATGGACATCGTTAAATAGACGCAGAAAATGATTCTCAAGCGATTGGTATATGTACATTAATGTTGGTGTTAGACTAATATATTGAGTGTTACAAACATCAGCACAAACGCATAATATCCCCCCTCCCCCCCACACACACACTATAGTGATGTAGGGTATAATTAATACTAACTCGCCTGGCTTTGAAACGCTATAGCTTGCTTAAAACTTGAAATTTTTTTATAAAAATTTTGCTACATTTTCCTTAAAGTGTAAGGATTTCAAAAAGTATAAATTTGTTAAATAACTTCTTACAAAATTTTACACCAAATAAGATTTTGCACAAAACCACGATAAACAAAATTTGCCAGAAAATCCAACCAAATGGTATAGACTTTGATTGGCTATAGCATGACTAAAAACTAAGTTATTTTTCTAAAATTTTAGCTATACATTCTTTAAAGTCTTAAGATTCCAAAAAGTCTAAATTTGTAACAAAAGTTCTTTAAAAATTTTAAGCAAAATGAGATTTTGTGAAAAAATCGTTCAAAAATTTTTTTATGAAAATCCTACATTTATAAACTTTGATAGGGTATAAAGAATGATTATAAATTGAATTATTTTAATAAAATTTAAACTATAGATTCTTTGAACTCTTAAGATTGCAAAAATCATTAATTTAATATAAAAGTTCTTTTAAAATTTCCCACAAAATCAGATTTTGTGTGGAAAGTCAGTTCAGAAAATTAACATGAAAATCCCATCAAACCTGGTTGAATTTGGTTGGGTATAGAATGACTTTGGATTGCACTATTTTAGTAAGATTTCAGCTACAGATTCCTTGAAGTCTTTAGACAGCAAAAAGCTAAAAGTTATTATAAAAGTTCTTTTAAAATTTTTCTCAAAATTAGATTTTGTATAAAAAGTAGTTTCAGACAATCCCAAGTAACCATATAGAGTTTGATTGGCTATAGCATGACTAAAATTTAAACTACAAATTCTTTGAAGTCTTAAGATTCCAAAAAGCCGTAATTTGTTACAAAAGTTCTTTCAAAATTTTAAGCAAAATAAATTTTTTTAAAAAGTCGTCTAAAAATTTGTTCATGAAAATCCCACCAAACCTGATTGACTTTGATTGGATTTAGCATGTGCAATAAATTTAACTATTTTAGTAATATTTTAGCTACACATTCTTTAAAGTCTTAAGATTCTAAAAAGCATAAATTTGCTATAAAACTTTTAACAAAATTTTAAGCAAAATGAGATTTTGTGCAAAAAGCAGCTGAAATAAATTTCATGATAAACCAGACAAACTTTTCTAAGTTTGGTTGACTATATTATGACTATGGATTGAATTATTTTAGTAACATTTTCGCTACATATTCTATACAGTGTTAAGATTCCAAAAAACCTAAAATCATTATAAAAGTTCTTACAAAATTTTAAGCAAAATAAAATTTTATAAAAAGTCGTCAAAAAAATGTTCATGAAAATCCCACCAAACCTGATTGCCTTTGATTGGATATAACATGTATTATAAATAGAACTATTTTAGTAATATCTTGGCTACACATTCTTTAAAGACTTAAGATTCCAAAAAGCATAAATTTGCTATAAAACTTTTAACAAAATTTTAAGCAAAATGAGATACTGTGCAAAAAGTTGCTGAAATAAATTTCATGAAAAACTACACAAACTTTTCTAGATTTGGTTGACTATAGCATTACTATGGATTGAATTATTTTAGTAAAATTTTAGCTACATATTTAATAAAGTCTTAAGATTACAAAAAGCCTAAATTTGTTACAAAAGTTCTTTTAAAATTTTAAGCCAAATAAAATTTTATAAAAAGTCGTCTAAAAATTTTTTCATGAAAATCCCATCAAACCTGATTGACTTTGATTGGATATAGCATGTATTATAAATTAAAATATTTTAGTAATATTTTAGCTACAGATTTGTTAAAGTCTTAAGTTTACAAAAAGCATACATTTGTAATAAAGGTTCTTTAAAATTTTTTGTTAAAAACTGATTTTGTATAAACAAGATTTGCAAGAAAATCTAAACTAACTAGCAAGACTTTGTAACACTATATCAAGTATAAAAATTGAAATACTTTTATTTAATATTTTAATACAGTTGCTATGAGATGTCAGGATTCTAAAAAATATAAAGTTGTTGAAAATGTTCTTTCAAAATATTTGGCAAAATGAGATTTTAGGAAAAATTAAAAAAAAAAAAAAAAAAAAATGCATATTTTTCAATTTCTTCCTACTTTGAATAGCTGCTATATTTCTATTAATTGGGATTTTTTTATAAAAATATCGCTGCAGATTCTTTGAAGTGTTAGGAATCTAAAATTAATACATTTGTTAAAGAAGTTCTTTCAAAATATTTGGCAAAACGAGACTTAAGCAATAATTAAAAAAAAAAATATGCATATTTATCAAACTTTCTTGACTTTGAATAGCTGCAACATGGCTATGGCTGGGAAATTTTTTTTATAAAAATATCGCTACAGATTATTTGAAGTATTACGAATCCAAAAAGCATAAATTTGTTTAATAAGTTCTTTCAAAATTTTTGGCAAAATGAGATTTTGAAGAAAAGCAATTTTTTGGCAATTCGCAAAGAAATTGTTGAAACTGACCTGACTTTAGATGGCTGTAGCATCATTATGTATAAACAATTGTCTATAAAACTTTCGCTTCAAGTTCTTTGAAGTGTTTGGCTTCGAAAGAGTATAATTTTGTTTAAAAAGTTCTTTCAAAATTGTTGGCCAAATTAGATTTTCGGTAATAAGTCGTTGAAAGAAAATCTTTGAAATTATGTGACTTTAAATGTGTATAGCATCATTATGGATTAAAATTTGTTTAAAAAAATTTATGTACATTTTCCTTAAAGTGTTACAATTCCAAAAAGTATAAATATGTAGTATGGTTCTTTTAAAATTTTCGGCTATATTAAATTGTTTGTAAAAAAAATATATTACAATCTTTAAAGTGTGTGTCCTTGCTAAGCAGAGTTATAAACCAATTTTGTTTAGCTCCATTGTCAATCACAAAATCCTGTCATTTATTTAATACTCGTATAATATGTATAAATATTCTATGTATTCGTGTACACATTGTAGAACAAACATTAATATTCTGATTAGATAAGTTTAAATGAAATTTAAACTCTCTGCTGCTTTTAGCCCGGCAGCAAGTTTTGTGCCACAAATTTAATATGCATAATTTTATATAATAAATATTGGCAGGGGATTTTTGTGGGGTTTACATACGTTAGTTTGATTTTTTTCTAAAATAAACTTAATAAACCATTATTATTCGATAATATAAAATAACAAGACCTTAAGCCATAGGAGAAATGAAGGAATTGTAGGGGAAAATCCTGTTTTTTTTTTTCTTTTTTGGGTAACATTGAGGTTTGACAAAAAGTTTTTTTTTGGGGGAAAAAAAAATTGCAAATCCATTCATAATACCAGTTGCAACATTAATGGCTGCAGTAGTAGTTGTATGTCTGTGTACTATTTCTATACAAGTAACAGCAGTGTGTTAGTTGTGTTCGTCTAGTATCCTGGAGTGGTTTTTTCTCTCTAGTTTTTTGGCATTGTTTCCTGTTGGCTGACTATCTAAAATTCATAAGATTTTTTTTTCTGGCTTTAGCTGGCTTGAATTTCTATATTTTAGCAAATGTCGCAAAGTCAGCATATTTAGTTGAGGATTTTTTATTTTTTCTTCCCTTGCAAACTGATAATAGATAATAAATGGCTGTGGCTGATGCTATTGCTTTAGTAATTATGCTCAAAAATGCAGAAAAAATTTTTTTAGTTTTAAGGGAAATTTAAACATTTTCATATGTTTTAAATCATAGCATCATGACATTGAAAAACTACAACCAAAATGGGAGAAATCAAGTTTAAGAAAAGTTAATAATATTTTACTCTTCTTGCAAATTGTAAATTCAACTTCTTTTACACTTCCTGAGAAGTAATTTTTCCTCTAAAATCTCAAAAGAAGGCAATGTCGTTCCAACTCCTCTTTTAAGCTTCAATTCTTTTATTCAATAACCTAAAAAGTTAAAGATATTTTTCACTTCTTGCAAATTGTAAATTCTACTTCTTTTACACTTCTTGGGAAGTGCTTTTTCATCCAAAGTCTAAAAAAAATTACAATTTCGCTCTAATTCCTCTTTTAAGTTCTAATTCTTTAATTCAATAACCTTAAAAGTTAAAGATATTTTTCACTTCTTGCAAATTGTAAATTCTACTTCTTTTCTACTTCTGGGGAAGTTCTTTTTCTTCTAAAATCTCAAAAGAAGGCAATCTCGTTCCAACTCCTCTTTTAAGCTTCAATTCTTTACTTCAATAACCTTAAAAGTTAAAGATATTTTACACTTCTTGCAAATTGTAAATTCTACTTCTTTTTCACTTCTTGAGAAGTTCTTTTTCCTCTAAAATCTAAAAAACCCAATATTGGCCTAGTTCCACTTTCAAGCTTTAATTCAATAACCTTAAAAGTTAAAGATATTTTTCACTTCTTGCAAATTGTAAATTCTACTTCTTTTACACTTCTTAAGAAGTTCTTTTTCCTCTAAAATCTAAAAAAACCCATTTCACTCTAATCCCTCTTTTAGCATTAATTCTCCATTAAAAAGTATAAATTATTTCAATCATGAATGCATCACTTTTGCAAATTGTGAATTCTACTTCTTGGGAAGTGCTTTTTCCTCTAAAATCTAAAAAAAACAATATTGCTCTAATTCCTCTTTTAAGCTTTAATTCTCCATTAAAAAGTATAAATTATTTCAATCATGAATGCATCACTTTTGCAAATTTGTAAATTCTACTTCTTTTACACTTCTTGGGAAGTTGTTTTTCCTTTGAAATCTAAAAAAAGCCCATTTCACTCTAATTTCTCTTTTAAGCATTAATTCTCCATTAAAAAGTATAAATTATTTCAAACTTTCTTGCATCACTTTTGCTAATTGTGAATTCTACTTCTTGGGAAGTGCTTTTTCCTCTAAACTCTAAAAAAAAACAATTTCGCCCTAATTCCTCTTTTAAGCTTTAATTCTCCATTAAAAAAAATAGAAATTATTTCAATCATGCATGCATAAATTTATCTCTATACGAATGCCAGTGTTGCATAAGCATAAAAGCAGGCTATCCACCCTCCTTAGATTGTGTCCTTGTCCACTAAATATATGTGGAATAGTGCATTTACTTCCACACCCACATTATGCAGGACAAATAAAATGTCATTTATCTTTTGTAATTTTTTTCTAGTTTATTCTACATTTTATTCAGATTTTCTTACGTATTTGGATTTACTTGTTAGAAAACTTATTTTATTTTATTTTTTTGTTGACTATAATCCAAGCAAGCCCTCATATAGTTAGGAAAATATTTTTTTAGAAAAAAAAAACAAAATAAAAAAGTTTAGTAAATACGACATATTCAAATTGAGATAAATAGGGCAAGAGATGCACTTAGTAAACAAAAGCAAAAAAAAAAAAAAAATCAGAAATAAAAAAATAAAAACTTAAGTCAATAACAAGAGTTACCAGCCCTGCAAAAATATCAAGCAAAATAACAAAATCCCATTTTACCGAAAATTTAGCACCAACTTTATCAACAAATTAATAATTTTTGGATTCATAACACTATAAAGAAAAGAAAACTCTATAAATACATAAAAAAATCAATCAATAAAAAAAGCTGTAGCCATTCAAATTTATTCTAAGTAGGCTAGATTTTTTTTGAAAATACTTTTACACAAAATCTCAATTTGCCCAAAATTTTGCAAGAACTTTTTCAACAAGTTTATACTTTTTGGATTCATAACACTATAAAGAATAAAAAACTATATAGTTACAAAATCAATCAAATCTATAAACAAATCTGTAGCCATTCAAATTCATCTAAATAGGCTAGATTTTTTGAAAACTCTTTTACCCAAAATCTCATTTTGCCCAAAATTTTCCAAAAACTTATACCACAAATATAAACTTTTTGGAATCCTAATACTTCAAACTAGCTACATAGAAATTTTTATAAATAAATTCCCATCCATAACCAAGATATAGCCATCCAAAGTCCCTAGAAATAAACTACATATTCAAGCACCTATACTTCAGCTTTAAACCCCATTTTGTCCAAAAAAAAGTCAAGAACTTTAGCAACAAATTTATACTTTTTGTAATCTTAATACTTTCCCAAATCAATAGCTAAATTTTGAATAAAAAAATATGAATTGAAAATAAAGTTATGACCAACCAAAGTCTCACAATCTATCATAAATTTTCAACTAAATTTTTTGTTGCAAAATTTTTAAATAACTTTTTCCAAAATTCTTTAAATTTTCGAATTTCAATAACTCAAAGAATCTTTAATTAAATTGCAGAAAAAAATATTTCAACACGCAATAAAATTACAGCCATTGAAAGTCAAAGGAGAAAAATAAATTTTCATTTAAATTTTTTTTTTCTTTTTCAAAATTAAATTTTCCCGAAAATTTTCCAAGAACTTTTTTAAAAAATGTATACTTTTTGGATTCATAATACTTTAAATATACTACAACTGAAGTGTTAACAAAATATTTTAAACCAAAATGAAACTGTAGCCATTTAGAATTAGACATCGTAGTCTAGGTTTTTAAGCCTATGTTTTTACACAAAATCCTTTTTGCTGAAAATTTTTTGGAAATTTTTTCAACAAATTATCATTTTCTGCAATCCCAATACTTCCAGGAATATGTAGGTAAATTTATATTACAAATTTTTAATCTGTCATGAAACTGTAGCCCTCCAAATCAAAGCAAGTTTAAATAGATTTCTATAAAATTTTCTTAAAACAATTTTCACACAAAATCTCATATGGTGGAAAATTTTGAAAGAAATTCTGAAACAAATTTATTGTTTTTATTATCCTAATATTTCATAGAAACTAAAACCAAATTTTTATAAAAAAAAATCCAAAACATAACAATGCTAAAGCCTCTCAAAAAGCCACACAAGTTTGCTTTATTCTCATGCAATTTTTATTTTGAAATTTTTCCAAAATCTTATTTTGCTAAAAATGTTTAAAGATTTTGTTCACCAAATTTGTATTTTCTGGAATCCTAATACTTCCAAGAATCTGTAGGTGAATTTATATTAAAAAGTTTTAATCAATAGTGAAGTTGTAGCCCTCCAAAGCTAAGTGAATTTAAGTAAATTTCAACAAAAATTTGCTTAAACCACTTTTCACACCAAATCTTATTTGTTCGAAAATTTTGAAAGAATTTTTTCAACAAATTTATATTTTCTAGAATCCTAACACTTCATAGAAACCGTAACCCAATTTGTATTAAAAATTTCCAATCCATAATGATGTTACAGCCATCCAAATTGATACCATTTTGACAAATCTTTATGGAAATTTTGTTTCAACGAATTTTTCCCCAAATCTCATTTTCCAAAAAATTTTGAAAGAACTTTTGCAATAAATTTTTATTTTCTGGAATCCTTTCACTTCCAAAAATCTGTATCTAAATTTTTATTAAAAAGTTTCTATAAATAATGAATCTGTAGTTATCCAAACTTAAGCGCGTTTGAATGGATTTCAATGAACTTTTTCACTAAATTGGAGTTTGTGAAAAATTTTGAATGAACTTTTCCAAGAAATTTATAGTTTTTGAAATCGTAACACTATAAGGAATCTGTGCTTGAATTTTCATAAAAAAACTTTGACTTATAATCTTGGAAAATCCATCCAAAGTCAACCACAATTTTTTTAAAAATTTTCTAAAACAACTTTTTACACAAAATCCCATTTTGTGAAAAATTTTGAAAGAATTTTTCCAAAAAAATTATAAATTTTGAAATCGTAACACTATAAGGAATCCATGCTTGAATTTTTATAAATTAAATTTCGAATCATAATCCTGCTGAAGCCATCCAAAGTCAATCAAAATTGCTTGGTTTTTATTAAAATTTTCTAAAACGACTTTTTACACAAAATCCCATTTTATGAAAAATTTTGAAAGAACTTTTCCAATAAATGTATAATTTTTGGAATCATAACACTATAAGCAATCTATGCTTAAATTTTTATATAAAAAATATTTAATCATAATCCTGCTGAAGCCCCAATGTCTATCAAGCTGGCTTGGATTTCATTCAAATTTTCTAAAACGACTTTTTACACAAAATCCCATTTTGTTAAAAATTTTGAAAGAACTTTTCAACTAAATTTATACCTTTTGGAAAGCTAACACTTCAAAGAAGCTATAAATAAATTTTTATAAAAATCTATTACTCCCTAATAAAGCTGTAGCCCAACAAAGTCAAGCGAGTTTAAGGATATTTCCCCATTATTTTCTACAGAAAAACAAAGAACTATTGGCAACTTGTTTACTTAATTCCAAATACGAAAATAAAGCATAGAGAAAGAAAATATAGTGTCATGTATTTAGTCAAATGTGTCACATTACATTATTGTTAATGTCAGCATATGAGAAACATGTGTTGCATCATACAATATCAAAATCTAGAAACTTTTTTTTTTGTTTTTTTTTTTTCATTTTATATTGGAAATATAAGTTTTTCTTCATAGATAATAAAACCGAAACACACACAATCAAATAAAGTATTATACTACTCTAATGCGAAGACTTCAAAGTCATTTGGTTTTGCGAAATTTTAAACATGAACATGATCTTGAAAAAATCTTTAATTACACTATAATTAACCCGACATTTAAATAAAGTCTTAGGAAATACAATTCAAACAGGGGGAGAAGATCAATGTCAAAAGTGTTAAATTTCAAACGAAATAAATAAATACATTTTATATTAACAGTGAAGTACTTAGATTAATAGTGAGTTTAAATAGCAAACCGCATATTTATACACAAAGAGAAAAAATATTGTTGTATAAGTTTACATGTAGCCATTTCAAAATGTTTACAAGTTTTTTTTTAACAATATTATGTTCACTGTAATTAATATGATTGCGGTAACCATATTATGTTAAAGTTAGGATTCAATCATATATATGATTGTAGTAAACAAGTATATGATTGTGACAACCATTTTTATGATGAAGAATTTACCATATTTAGTTTTTCTCTCTCGGCTTATGGTTATAAGAATCTGAGAACAAGATACATATGATATAATGCCTTAAACACATATTTATTTACCACATTTATATACAATGATTGCTACAATCATGTGAATGGTAATGTTAACATATTATGGTGGCCTTAATTATATAAATTGATACAGTGACCATAATATCGTAAAAAAAAACTTGTTTAAGTCTATTTTTTCTCTGGGTGTAATTGTATAGTGTTTGGTTTAAGGTGTTTTATTTCTTCAGTTTTTTTTTTTTTTTTTCAAAATGATACCGCATGTGTTGACAATTAAAACTAAATATGATGACTACACAACTAATAACACCTTTAATTAAAGCAAAACCTCCAATTACTAAATATAAATACACATAATTTACCTACAACAATATCATGATATTGACATAAGAGAAAATTTTCAAAAATAAAAAAAGTTTTAAATAAGAAAAAAAAAAATTTTTTTTTTTCTAAAATCTGATTTCGACAAAAAAATTTTAAGAAAATTTTCAACAAATTAATACTTTCTGAAATCCTAATACTTCCAACAATTTGTAAAGAAATGTTTGTACAAATTGTTTCGTCCCTTCATGATGCTACAGCCATTCGAATTCTTGACATTTGGTTTAAAATTATTTAAAAAAAATTTTTGAGGATTTTTTCACATAATCTCATTTTGTGAAATATTTTGAAAGAAAAACTAACCCAAGTTTATACTTTTTCGAAAGCTAATACAATAAAGAAACTGTGGGAAAAATTTTATGTACAAATTTCAATCCTTAATGATGCTGTAGTCATGTGAATTCATGACATTTGGTTGAAAATTATTCAAATATTGTTTAACGATTTTTTAACAAAATCTCATTTTGTCCAATATTTTGAAAGAAAAATTTCCCCATATTTTTAATTTTTCGAAAGCTAATACATTAAAGAATCTATGAGGAAAATTTTATGAAAAAATTTCTATCCTTAATGGTGCTACAGCCATTCGAATTCTTGCCATTTGGTTTAAAATTATTAAAATTTTTTGGGGGGATTTTTTTACAAAATCTCATATTGTCAAATATTTTGAAAGAACAATTTACCCATATTTATACTTTTTCGAAAGCTAGTACCTTAAAGAATCTGTGAGGAAAATTTAAGAAAAAATTGCAATCCTTAATGATGCTGCAGTCTTCTGAAATCTTGAGAATTTGACCAACTTTTATGTAAATTTTTTTTTTATAAAATTTCTCCAAAATCTTATTTTACCGAAAATTTTTAAAGAACTTTTTTAATATATTTATACTTTTTGGAATCCTAAGACCTCGAAGAATCTGAAACTGTATTTATATGAAAAATGTCTAAATCATAATAATGTTACAGCCATTCAAAATCTAGTCAAATTTGCTTGAAAATTTCTTTAACGATTTTTTCTCAAAATCTAATTTTATCGAAAATTTTTAAAGAACTTTTTCTACAAATTTATACATTTTGGAATCCTATCACTCTAAAGAATCTAAAACTGAAATTGTCTGAAAAATCTTTAACTCATAATAATACTACAGCCATCCAAAATCTAGTCATATTTTCTCGAAAATTTTTTTAACTATCTTTTCCCAAAATCTCATTTTATCAAAAATTTTGAATGAACTTTTTCTACAAATTTATACTTTTTGGAATCCTAACACTTCAAAGAATCTGTAACAAAATTTATATGAAAAATTTCTAACTCATAATAATACTACAGCCATCCAAAGTTAAGTCAGTTTGACAAAATTTCAAAAAAATTTCTTTACTACTATTTCTACAAAATCTCATTTCCCGAAAATTTTGAAAGAACTTTTTCTTCAAATTTATACTTTTTGGAATCCTAACACTTCAAAGAATCTGTAACAAAATGTATATTAAAAATTTCTAACTCATAATAATGCTACAGCCATCCAAAATCTAGTCAGTTTGACAACATTTCATGTATTTACTTTTTTTTCTTCAAAATCTCATTTTACCGAAAATTTTGAAAGAACTTTTTCTACAAATTTGTACATTTTGGAATCCTAACACTTCAAAGAATCTGAAACAAAAATTTTATGAAAACTCTTTAACTCATAATAATTCTACAGCCATCCAAAATCTAGTCAAGTTTGACAAAATTTCCAAAAAAAAATTCTTTACTACTATTTCTTCAAAATCTTATTTTACCGAAAATTTTAAAAGAACATTTTCAATAAATTTATACTTTTTGGAATCCTAACACTTCAAAGAATATGAAACTAAAATTTTATGAAAAATCTCTAACTCGTAATAATACTACAGCCATCCAAAGTCTAGTCAGTTTGACTAAATTTAAAAAAAAAATTATTTACAACTATTTCTTCAAAATCTCATTTTACCGAAAATTTTGAAAGAACTTTTTCAACATATTTATACTTTTTGGAATTCTAACACTTCAAAGAATATGAAACTAAAATTTTATGAAAAATCTCTAACTCATAATAATACTACAGCCATCCAAAGTCTAGTTAAGTTGGACAAAATTTCCAAAAAAAATTCTTTACTACTATTTCTTCAAAATCTCATTTTACCGAAAATTTTGAAAGAACTTTTTCTATAAATTTCTTCTTTTTGCAATCCTAACACTTCAAAGAATATGAAACTAAAATTTTATGAAAAATCTCTAACTCATAATAATACTAAAGCCATCCAAAATCTAGTCAAGTTTGACAAAATTTAAAAAAAAAAATGTATTTACTACTTCTACAAAATCTCATTTTACCGAAAATTTTGAAAGAACTTTTTCCACAAATTTATAGTTTTTGGAATCCTAACACTTCAAAGAATCTGTAGTTAAATTTTCATGAAAAAAGTTCAATCCACAATGATGCAGCAGCCTCCCAAAGTAATTCAATTGGATTTGTATTTCAAAATAACGGTTCGAAGGACCATATCTTTTCTACTTGCTATAAAAGAGAAAAACGCTGTTGCAAAAAATTACCTTACTGTCTATAAGGAAGTTGATATTTAGTTTTTCCTTCCATATATCTAGCTATTTCAGTTCAATTGCTAAAAGTTTCTTTTGGAAACTTAAGAAATTTAAAATTTAACATGAGGCCCTAAACCTTTTTACCTCTATTGTGTATTCTTTCCTTAGGCTTAGTAGATTACACATCCTGGTCTTTGGTTTTCTTTACAATATCTTCTCTTATATTATAGTTAACAGTAAGAAAAGTTAAAATTACAAAAAACTACTAGGAAGGCATGAAAAAAAAAACATTAAACATTTTTTATTTCCGGTAAGATTTAAAAATAAAAAAAAAACATTTTATAGTTGCTGTTAAGCATTGTTTCTTTACCCGTAAGTAATACAAACACTTGAATGTTTGTTTTAGCAAAAATCTGCTGGCTCTAAAACCTCCACCTCCCTCCTCCCCCAATGTTTTAGGAATGAATACAAGTACACTTTTAAAAGACAATAAACTTTGTGAAATTGCAGTAGGAAAAACACAAATTGTTTGCTGGAAAACAACAATACAATACACAAAAAAACAAAAAAAAAAACTTAAAACTAAAAAGTGTAGTAATGACTGTTTTTTATTGTTGGTTACTTGCAGAGTGTTAGAAAGAGAGAGAGAGGGAGAGAGCAGCAATTCTAAGCGTTTTTAATAACAGGATTTCTTTTGAGCCAGCTATAAGAGGAACATGATGACGATGATGTCCTTAAAACACTTAAGTACTTAAAGTCTAGTGTTAAAGATGTATGAATGACTAAATGATGGTAGCCAACACATGTGTTTTGTTTTTAGCAAAAAAAAACGACGACGACCATTTTTGTCATTTAACTGGTTGACTGACTTGTTTGAATGACTGCCTTCCAGCCAGCCTTTAAATATTTAATGGATTTTTATCTTTTTTTTTTTAAATTTAGCCTGGTTTTTAACACTTTAGGGAAATTGTCAAACTATTATGTAAAAACTTGTAAATCGTTTAAAGTTTTGAAGCTGGAATAGGACTCCATAAGGACCTCCGATTGAAGCTTGAATAGGCCTCCATAAGGACCTATGATTGAAGCTAGAATAGGACTCCATAAGGACCTACGATTGAAGCTAGAATAGGACTCTATAAAGACCCACGATTGAAGCTAGCTTAGGCGTAGGACTGAAGCTAGAATAGGACTCCATAAGGACCGACGACTGAAGCTAACTTAGAAGTAGGACTAAAGCTAGAATAGGACTCCTACGATTGAAGCTAGAATAGGACTCCATAAGGACCTACGATTGAAGCTAGAATAGAACTCCATAAGGACCTACGATTGAAGCTAGAATAGGACTCCATAAGGACCCACGATTGAAGCTAGCTTAGGTGTAGGACTGAAGCTAGAATAGGACTCCATAAGGACCTACGACTGATACTAGAATAGGCCTCCATAAGGACCTGTGATTGAAGCTAGAATAGGACTCTATAAGGACCCACGATTGAAGCTAGCTTAGGTGTGGGACTGAAGCTAGAATAGGACACCATAAGGACCTACGATTGAAGCTAGAATAGGACTCCATAAGGACGCACGATTGAAGCTAGCTTAGGTGTAGGACTGAAGCTAGAATAGGACTCCATAAGGACCTACGATTGAAGCTAGAATAGGACTCCATAAAGACCTACGATTGAAGCTAGAATAAGACTTCATTAGGACCTTAGATTGAAGCTTGAATAGGATTCCATAAAAACCTAATTTCTGTTTAGTTATTTAAAATATTTAACATTGTACTTACAACTGTGATGGGATAGAAGGGATTTATTATGGTGAATAATAAAATATGATTTGGCCGTGCTGCCTCTGGGCGTTTTCTTCTTAAATCATCATTCGATTTATTCATCAATGGCTGCTGTTGATTCGGCTGTTGGGTGCTCTAAAAAAAGAAAGAAGAGAAAAAAACACAAATTAGATAAAACATAGACTTAACATTCGAAGTAACAATAATTCATAACATAAAAAAGCAGAAGTCTGAAGGACCATAAAACTTTCTAACTTAGATTTCAAGCCGTTGGATTCGAAGGACCATAAAACTTTGTTTACATTATTTACCCACCCTTTTCCCTGTATAAGTTTTAATTGCAATTCCATAAGTTTCATTAAAAACTTTAGCAAAAACTATTGACAACTAATTAATGGTGATTAATTACTGTTTAAAAACAAAACTTTTTTGCACCTGACTTCAACCAAATATTGGTAATACGAGTATGTTCATTACGATGCTTGTAATCGAAATATTTGCTCAATTATTTTGCTCTTAATTAACTTGAGACATATTGTAAAATTGATTATGAGGCCATAATTCAACTGTCAAAATTTTGTGCCAACCATAAAATCAAAGATTAATTTAAAACAAAAGTTTTGCAAATCGTACAAAACGGTAAAAACTTTTTGCAATTTATTATTTGCAACTTACAAGCCTGTAAAATCCACTTAATAAGCATTATAAGAACTTTCATTGTAACAGAAAAAACTAGAGAAAATGAAAAGCAGCTAATTAACCACAGACTAAAGAATTATTTATTGGTGAGCAAAAAAATAATAATAATGTAGAAAAAAAAAGGTTTAAAAAAAAAACTAAATAGTAGAAAAATGTAACTAATTAATGTGTTTCAAAACTCAAATACACACCACTCTACCATCATAAATCAAAATTTATTAAGTTCTGCAGAAAAAAAAAAAAATAAATTCCAAGTAAGAAAAATAGGAAAAAATAGTTTAAAAAAAAAGAGTAGTAAAATCAAGTTGCAAAAGCAGACAGTAAGAAGGTGGCTGACTGGCTGCTGCTTGTGAATTTAACTCCCTTTTAGCTTCTTTTAAAAAGGGCAAACAATCATTTGAACTTTTTTCAAGAGTCTTCAGATTTTATATTGCTCTTTTATATTTTCTCTCTATAATAATTTCTAGCATTTTCTCTGCACTTTTGGCTGGTATGTACTTTATGTGGCAAATTACAGCATTAATTAGTCGTCGTTTTAGCGTTTGAACTTATGACTTTGGCACTTGATTTGGCTTTTCAGCAGAGAGAGTGAGAGAGGTGGAGGCAGTTAGTAAAATAAAATAAGATTAAAATTTAAAGATTTAGCAGATAATTGGCATTTGATGCAAAATTTTAATAGTTTGAACTCGAAAATGGTTCGAAGGACCATCAAATATAAACAAAAAAATCAAAAATCTTTCAATTAGCGAAATGAAATTAGAAATTGGTTAAGAGGTCTTAATCTGTATTTTTTTTTATCATTTACTGCTTTGATATCGAAAGTTTAAGCAGATCATTGATATTCGACGGACCATTTACTATTAAATGCCTCTGAATGTAAATCACGGTTAAGAAACTTTCAAAATTTGTTAAAAAGTGTAACTCAATTATTTTTTCAGCATTTTATTCTGAAACAGTTTGAAACGTATTTTCGAAAAATGTTGATTTTTTTTTTTTAAAGTTTAAGTTCGAAAATTTAAATTAAATTTTTTTCTTTTCATATACTGACTAATATTGACTAAAAATTTAGATTTTTAGAAAAAATTATAAATTTCGGCAACTTTTTGATAATTTTGAATTAAAATTTTTTTAAAAATTTACAATTTTGTGAGAATTTAAGCAAAATTAAAGAGAGAATTATCAAGTTTGAAAAAATAAATTTTTATTTATCTTTAAATTTAAAAAAAAAAAAATACGATTTTTAGTAAAAATTTCAGAGTTCGAAAAATTCTATTTTAATTTCGAATTTAATTTTTTCAGTACATATCGGCAATTTTTTGTCAATATATGGAAAATTATTGATTTTTAGTATACAATTTTTAAGTTCGAAAAATTTCGAACTTTGAATATTGATGTTTAGTGAAAAATTTCAAAGTTCGAAAATTTATATAACCTATTTTCAGGTTATTTAAACTAAATTAATGATTTTTTGTGGCTAAATATTAAATTCTTACATTATTTATCCAGTTTTACAGCAAAATTTCAAAGTTCGAAAAATTCGAAATTAATTTTGAATTAAAATTTATTTAGTATTTTAAAATTTTTTTATTAATTTATGAAAAATTATTGGATTTTTAATACAAAATATTGAAGTTCGAAAAAAATTCAAACATTAAATATTGATTTTTAATGAAATTTTTGAAAGTTCGATATATTCGGACTTAATTTTAAATTAAAATTCTCGATCTAGTCTCTTAATTTGTGATAATTTAAACAAAATTTTCGTTTGTAGCTAAAAATTTAAAATTCGAAAAATTAGAAATTAATTTTGAATAAAATTTTTTTCATTATATTAAAATTTTGTATTAATTTATCAAAAATTAATGATTTTTAATACAAAATATTGAAGTTCGAAAAAAAAATTGATTTTTGGGAAAATTTTGAAAGTTCGAAAAAATCAAAATTAATTTTGAATTAAAATTTTTTCATTATTTTAAAATTTTCTAACATAAAATATCGATTTTTAGTGAATATTTTGTAAGTTCGAAAAAATTCGAACATTAAATATTGATTTTTAATGAAATTTTTGAAAGTTCGATATATTCGAACTTAATTTTGAATTAAAATTCTCGATCTAGTCCCCTTATTTTGTGATAACTTAAGCAAAATTTTCGATTATAGCTATAAATTTCAAAGTTCGAAAAATTTGTATTAATTTTTGAAAAATTAATGATTTTTAAACAAAATTTGTAAGTTCGAAAAAAATATTGATATTTAGTGAAAATTTTGATAGTTCGAAATATTCGAGATTAATTTTTTCATTATTTTAAAATTTTTTAACATTAAATATCGATTTTTAGTAAAAATTTAAGTTCGAATAAAAACGAAAATTGATTTTTAGTGAACATTTTGTAAGTTCGAAAAAATTCGGACATTAAATATTGATTTTTAATGAAATTTTTTAAAGTTCTATATATTCGAACTTAATTGTAAATTAAAATTCCCGATCTAGTCTCCTTATTTGTGATAATTTAAGCACAATTTTCAATTTTAGCAAAAAATTTCAAAGTTCGAAAAATTCAATTTTAATTTCGAAATAAAATTTTTTCATTATTTTAATTTTTTTTTTTTTGTAAATTATGGTAATTTATAGATTTTTAGTGCAACATTTTTATGATCAAAAAATTCGAAATTTAAATTTCAATGTTAAGTTTAGTGGAGATTCAAAAAATTCGATTTTTATTGAAATAAATTGTTTGATTAATCTCCCGCTTTCTGTTTATTTAAGCCAACTTAACGTTTTTTTCAAGCAACATTTTCATGTTGGAAAAAATTCGAACATTAAAATATCTGATCGAAGTACATTTAAGTTCGAAAAGAGGGAAAATATTATTTTTTTTAAAGAAAAATTCTTTAGAATGTTTCGAAGGACCGTTTGTATAAGTATGTTTTACTTTGCAGGACTATATTAAGTTTTATGTGATCATCTTGACAATCTTAAAGTATGTAGATCCATCCTGGAGTACGCTTGACCATACTAAGATTCGCAGAACGATATTGAGGCTCGCAGGACCATGTATAAGATCATCTTGAAGTTCATAGGACTATAAAGAGTTTCGTAGCACTATTTTGGAGTTCGTAAGGCCGTAGTAAAGTTCGTAGCACCATATGAAGCTACGTAAGGTCACCTTGAAATTAATAGGACTATGATGAGTTTCGCAGGACTATTTTTGGAGTTCGTAAGGCCGTAATAAGGTTCGTAGCACCATATATAGCTTTGTTAGGTCATCTCGAAGTTCGTAGGAGTGTCATGAAGTTCGAAGGGCCATCTTGAGTTTCATCTGATAGAATAACCAGACCTGTATGCGGCACATTTCAATGCTTGTACATCTTTTATAAGGTTCGAAGGACCATATTTATAGCAGTGGAGTAAAATTCAGATTCGTATGATAATTTTGAAGTTCGTAGAACTATCTTGAGTTTCGTTGGATCTTCTTGAGGTTCGTAAGACCATCTGGAGTTCGAAGGATCATAAACTCCTCATTTTAAAATGACTCTAGTAAACTGACCAGTCTACGTCTCATTTTAATGCTTGTTTGTGTTTTATAAGGTTCGTAGGATTATATTTAGAGTCGTAGAAACAAATTGAGATTTGTATGATTATCTTGAAATTTCGTAAAAATATCATAGAGTTCGTAGGACTTTCTTGAGGTTCGTAGGACCTTCTTGAAGTTCGTAGAACTATCTTGAGGTTTTAAGTTCTTAGTGCACTTTTTAGGACCAATGACTATAAAACTATATTAAAGCTCATATGACTATCTTGAAGTTCGCAGGACTATCTTACAGTTCGTAGAACTATATTGAGGTTCATAGGAGTTTATTGATGTTCTTAAGACCTTCTTCAAGTTCGTAGAATTATCTTAAGGTTTCTAGGACTTTCTTAAGGTTCTTCGTAAGAACATCCTGAGGATCGTAGAACCAATGACTAAAAATCTTGAGGTTCGTAGGACTATATTGAAGTTTGCAGGACTATTTTGCAGCTCGTAGGACAATCTTCAGTTTCGTAGGACTATCTAGAGGTTATTAAGACATTCTTGAAGTTCGTAGATTTATCGTGGGATTCTTAGGACATTCTTGATGTTCATAGAACTATTTTGGCGTTCTTAGGACATTCTTGAAGTTAGTAGAACTATCTTGAAGCTCATAGGATTATCATGAAGTTCGTAGAACTATCTTGCAGTTCGTAGAACTATCTTGAGGTTCATAGGACTTTCTTGAGGTTCTTACGGCCTTCTTGAAGTTAATTAAACAATCTTGAGGTTCTTGGGAGTTTTTTGAGTTCTTAGGACCTTCTTGAAGTTCGTAGAATTTTCTTGAGGTTTGTAGGACTTTCTTAAAGTTCTCCGTAAGACCATCCTGAGGATCATAGGACCAATGACTAAAAATCTTGAGATTCGTAGCACTATATTGAAGTTTTCAGGACTATTTTGCAGCTCGTAGGACAATCTTGAGTTTCGTAGGACTATCTAGAGGTTCTTAGGACCTTCTTGAAGTTCGTAGATTTATCTTTGGATTCTTAGGACATTCTTGATGTTCATAGAACTATTTTGGCGTTCTTAGGACATTCTTGAAGTTCGTAGGACTTTCTGCAGGTTCTCAGTACATTTTTGAGGTTTGTAAGACCATCCTGAGGTTCGTAAGACCATCCTGAGGTTCGTAGGACCAATGAGACTAAAAATGCGCTTCAATTTTACACTTTTATCTGTTTCCTATTTATCTTGGGGTTCTTAGGACATTCTTGATGTTCATAGATCTGTTTTGGCATTCTTAGGACATTATGGAAGTTCGCAGAACTTTCTGAAGGTTCTCAGTACATTTTTGAGGTTCGTAAGTCCAATCTGAGGTTCGTAAGACCATCCTGAGGTTCGTAGGACCAATGAGACTAAAAATGCGCTTCAATTTTACACTTTTATGTGTTTCCTATTCCCATTTGCCTCTATAATTTACACTTTTCTTATCGCCCTAATCACTCCCATTTTAGTTTTACCTTCCATTTAAAAGTTTCCCTATCAAATTATCCAAAACCATCAATTATTTTGTTTAAAACTCTGTGTTCCGGTGTTTAAATATCGTCTTCTTCTCCAGTTACACTGGCGCTGGCATATCCGCTTTAAATAACAACAATTATCTAAGACAATGATGACATTATTATAATTATGATTAAAGATGATTAACGGAAGTTAATTAAATGTTTTTAATTTGTTAAGAAGACCAGCAAGAAGACAAAAGAGCATTTAGTGTTTAAAAGGTAAAAAAAAAGAAGAAAAAAAAACTAATGTTGTTTAGTACAAACATCAAATTTTTGTCATAATTATCATGAGTCTTTATGAAGCTTTTGAAATATTTTCTGGCAGAGCTTTCAGCTCTCTAAGTGCAAAGTTGCTGCTGTGCGCGTGTGTTTTTAATTTTTTTTTATTTTGTAAAATTTAATGACCACTTGTGTCTAAATAATTGTAATGATTTACGTTGTTGTCGCATGAGGAGAGAGGGGTAGCGGGGGGTTTTAGATACTAAAAGTACTTTAAACTTTAAGTATTATGAGAATTGTTATAATTATAAAACATAAAAATTAAACAAATACAAAACAATGTTTATATGTATGTCTTGCTCTCACTTGTAACACATAAATCTACCCCAAACACAGAGGGTTTGGACATTTTTTGGTAGTTTATAAGAGAATAACAGATGAGTATTTGTTGTGCCTACATTTCATCAGGTTTTTGTATGCAAATGGAATCACTAATGAGACAATTTACAGGTGTTGTCATAATTTTCATAAAGAATCTTTTTTTTTTTGAATTTTTTTACAAAGTTGATAATTAACGCAATTTAGACATAAAATTGTGTTGCTTTTAAGCAGATGTAAGAATTGTTGTTGTTTTGGCCTAGATTTTGTTAAGAGATGATAAAGGGGAAAAAGAGACAAACAGAGAAATGTTAAAACAAAATTCTGTCTTAACAGATTTATGTTTGTTTATAATTCCCTTTGAGGAACTTTCTCTATGTAAAATTTTCTCAAAACTGTCATGTCACCAAAAAGGTTTAATGAAATTTAAACAAAATTAGCCACTTTTAGATACAAAGTTGCTAAAATGTTTCATTTGCCCCCCCCCCACCCAACATCTTGCTTTCTAATTAAAATGTCTGTCTATTTTTTGGACATAATAAGAGCATGTTCATTTTCAGATTGTTTATTCTTAGTTATTTTGAATTTTGCGTTAATTAGTTGCAAGATTTGCTTAGAAGCTGTCAAAAATGCTTTAAACATAATGACAACCTTAAATGAAAACTGAAACAAAAAAAAAAACAAGTGAAATTTTGCATTAATGTCAGGCATCCAAGAAATTAGGGAAACAGAATTAGCTCAAGGTTTTGTATACTTAAGAAGACTGACTAACTGACACTAATGTTAAAAACAATTAATAAAATGCAATGCAATTTTAAACAACAGCATCTATTCTTTTAGCTGTCTTTAGTTTTATAATCAATTTAAATAGTTGCTTAAAGAAATGTCTGGTTTGTAATTACTTGAGAAACGCCCATCACAACTCCTCCTTAATGCTTTCTTTCTTTCTTTCCTTCTTTCTATTTCTGTTAGTTTAGTACCATGTTTTATTTTTTTAACAATTCAAACAATTAAAATCTAATTGAGTTGTTTTTTTTTCTCATTTCATTTTATTTCTTTTACAGCAACTAAATAAAATAAAACAAAATAACCAACCAACCAGCCAACCAACATCTTAATTAAATTGTCTTTTGAGACAATTTGTGTAAATAAAAATCATGCTAAAGAAGACATCAGCAAGAGCCAAACACACTTGAAGAGATATTAAATAAAATAGCCCCAGTCTAGTCTGGTCTAAAGATTCCTCAGCAGCAGCAGCTGTATAAAATTATTTACTATTTAGTCAAGCACAAGAGATTTTGTTGAAATTGTAAAGAAATTTCTTTCAATGCCAGTAGCTAAAAATCAAAGAACAGTAGCAGTAGCAGCAACAGCAAATCAATTGCTTGTAGACTATACTAGCTGCTGCTGCTGCTGCTGCTGCTGCTGCAGTCTGTTGCAATGTGTTAATATATTTTATCTACAATGTATTTAAAGTTTATGTGGCAGCATAAACAAAATAAAACTTATTAAATTATATGCTTGAGAGTGTGTCTAGAACTAATTACAGCAGGGATGAAAATAATAGCACAGGCAAGTAAATATTTACAGGAACCAAACCAAATGAACAGTTGAGATATATTTCTGTATTTCTTCTAATACTGACTGTTTCTGTTAAGAGAAAGCTCATATCTTTATTTTGTCTGAGCTTCTAATAAAGACTCTGAGCTTCTAACAAAGACTCTGTCGATGTCATTTGTAAGGTACGAAGGACCATGTCAATGTTTATGTCAGTGTCTATGTTAATGTCAATGCTTAGTGTCAATATGTATGTCAATGTTCGTTGGATCACCTAGACTTCCTGGAGCTTCGTAGCGTCATCTTGAAGTTCGTAGTATAGTCCCACTCTTAACTGTATGAGGCACAATCAAGATGGTCCTACGAACCTCAATTCGTATGATCGTCTTGAATGCTTGTTTATCATTTATGTGGTACGAAGGACCATATTTATAATCGTGAAATCAAGATGATCATCTTGAAGTTCCTTAGACTATTTTGAAGTTCTTAGAACTATTTTGAGGTTCGTAGAACCTCGTATGATAATCTTGAAGTTCGTTGGATCACCTTGAAGTTCGTAGGACTATCTTGAAGTTCGTAAAACTGTCTTGAGGTTGGTAGGGTCATCTTGAGTTCCATCTGAAAGTTCGTAGAACTATTTTGAGGTTCCTAGGACCTTCTTGATAATCGTATGATAATCTTGAAGTTTGTTAGATCATCCTGAAGTTCGTAAGAATATCTTGAAGGTCGCAGTACTATCTTGAGATTCGTAGGACTTTCCTGTTCTTCATATGATCATCTTGAAGTTTGTTAGATCATCTTGAAGTTCGTAAAACTGTCTTGAGGTGCGTAGGACCTTCTTGAGTTCCATCTGAAAGTTCGTAGAACTATCTTGAGGTTCGTAGGACCTTCTTGATATTCGTATGATAATCTTGAAGTTTGTTAGACGATCTTGTACTGTCTTGAGATTCGTACGACTTTTTTGTTCTTCGTATGATCATCTTGAAGTTCGTTAGATCATCTTGAAGTTCGTAGGACTATCATGAAGTTCGTAAAACTGTATTGAGGTTCGTAGGACCATCTTGAGTTCCATCTGAAAGTTCCTAGAACTATCTTGAGGTTCTTAGGACCTTCTTGATCATCTTGAAGTTTGTTAGACCATCTTGTACTATCTTGAGATTCGTAGGACTTTTTTGTTCTTCGTATGATCATCTTGAAGTTGGTAAAACTGTCTTGATGTTCGCAGGACCATCTTGAGTTTCATCTGAAAGTTCGTAAAACTATCTTGAGGTTCTTAGGACCTTCTTGATATTCGTATGATCATCTCAAATTTTCGTAGAACTATCTTGAAGTTCGTTGGACTATCTAAAAGTTCGTAGAACTATTTTGAGGTTCGTAGAACCTTCTTGATATTCGTATGAAAGTCTTGAAGTTCGTTAGACCATCTCAAAGTTCGTTAGACTATCTCGAGATTCGTAGGACTTTCTTGTTTTTCGTATGATCGTCTTGAAGTTCGTTAGAAACTCACGAAGTTCGCAGGACTATCTTGAAGTTTGTAAAACTGTCTCGAGGTTCGTAGGACCATCTTGAGTTCCATAAGACCATCCAGAGGTTCGTAGGACCTTATCATTTTTCGTATGATCATCTTGAAGCTCGTTAGACACTCTCGAAGTTCGTAGGACTATATTGAAGTTGTTAAAACTGTCTTGAGGTTCGTAGAACCTTTTTGAGTTTCATAAGACCATCCTGAGGTTCGTAGAAACATTAGTTCCTCATATTTACTTTTGATTTTGGGTTTCTTCTTTGCCTCTAATTCTTTGCCAATATTCTTAGCAACACCCAGAGGTTCGTGGAACTTTATGACTACAAAGATCTTATTTTAAAATGACTCGAACAACCTAAACTGTATGCGGCATATTTCAATGCTTGTTTATCTTTTAAGGTTCGCAGGAGCATATTTATAATCGAACAACGATATTGAAATTCGTCTGATCGTCTTAAAGTTCGTTAAACAATCATGAAGTTCTTAAAACTAACATGAGGTTCGTAGGACCATATTAAGGTTCGCAAGACCATAAGATTCTCAAGAAAATGATATTGAAATTCTTTCGTTAGACAATCTTGAAGTTCGTAGAACCTTCTTAAGGTTCGTAAGACCATACTAAGGTTCGTAAGACCTTGAAATTCTTTCGTAAGACAATCTAAAAGTTCTTAGAACTATCTTGAGGTTCGTAGAACCTTCTTTAGGTTCGTAAGACCATACTGAGGTCCGCAAGACCATGAGATCCTCAAGACAACGATATTGAAATTCGTTCGTCAGACAATCTTGAAGTTCTTAGAAAGTTCGTTAAACAATCATGAAGTTCTTAAAACTAACATGAGGTTCGTAGGACCATATTAAGGTTCGCAAGACCATAAGATTCTTAAGAAAATGATATTGAAATTCTTTCGTTAGACAATCTTGAAGTTCGTAGAACCTTCTTAAGGTTCGTAAGACCATACTTAGGTTCGTAAGACCTTGAAATTCTTTCGTAAGACAATCTAAAAGTCCTTAGAAATATATTGAGGTTCATAGGACCTTCTTTAGGTTCGTAAGACCATACTGAGGTCCGCAAGACCATGAGATCCTCAAGACAACGGTATTGAAATTCGTTCGTCAGACAATCTTGAGGTTCGTAGGACCTTCTTTAGGTTCGTAAGACCATACTGAGGTTCGTAAGACCATAAGTTCATCAAGACAACGTTATTGAAATTTCGTTCGTCAGACAATCTTGAAGTTCTTAGAACTATCTTGAGGTTCGTAGAAGCTTCTTAAGGTTCGCAAGACCATAAGATCCTCAAGCCAATTAATGTATAATCTATAAACTATAGTCTACTCTATTGGTTTGCTTTAGTGCCCTTTTACTGCCCTCCACTGTTTATAAAATATAAATTTAAACACTTGTAAATCAACACATATTTTAAAGCATAAAATAACACAAAATAACAAACAAATAACCCAGAGTAAACATGTCTGTCTACGTTGAGTATTTCTATTTAATACTTGCAACATTGTGTTGCACTAGCAAAGAAGAAAGATGGCACTTACAAAAGACTTTTGATATACTTGATATGTCTCAATACCGAGAACAAAACACACACAATTTCAACCATTAAATTTCATAGTAGATAGACAGATCTGGCCAGTGTGCTGTTGGTCAATTGTTTAAAAGGTGTCTGTCTGTCTATTCATTTGAGGGCCCCTAGAGATGGGTATTATTAATAACAAGTGTTTGGAACAATAGAAATTAGGTAGAAAGTACTGCTAGAAAAATTGTATGTAAATAGCTAAAGAAATACATATTACCTCAGCCCAATGGGGTACAATTAATATCAGAAATAAACAACAGATCATTAGTGTGGATTTATGAAATAGTTTCTATTCCTATATCATTCCTGGATCATTAGATTTAATGTCTGTCTATTTTACTCAAATTCTTTACTACTAACTTGATCAGCATAGTCCCTATATTTTCTAATTATAAAATAGTTTTGCTATGCCTATGCGACCGTCCGTCCGTCCTTCAATCTGTCTGGCAGTTTAGGTCTAGAATTTATATTTAGTCTTAAGTAGCTGTTTGTCTGACCGTCTGTCTGTCTTTCTTTCTGTACGTTGCACGTTAACATTACACTCTAAGAATTTCAAATGAATTATTTGTGGTCGACTGAATTCTTTGTCTCTTTTTTTTTTTTTTTTTTTTTTTTTTTTTTTTTGTTCACTTTATTTTTATTTCAAAATGTGCAGCAGCAACTACAAGACAGCTCTTTTCTTTCATATTTTCTAATTTGTTTTACTACTATTTATAAAAAAAAAAAAAAAAAAATAAAAGACTAAAAAGCCCTCTTGGCTAAAATGAATGTTTACATGAAAATCTAATGAATAGAAGAGATATTAGAGCGTTGTCTATTGAATACTTCAGGTTGGTGTGTGCAAAGTCTATAGAATAATCTGTTCAGCTAAAGAGAAGTATAGAATGCACATGTATTTTTCATCTTCTTACGATTCAATTTTGCAATTTAATATTAGACAAAAGGCGATAAAGAAAAACACAAACAAAATGAAATGAAATTAAAATGTTTTGATACAAGCAAAATTAATTGCTTAGCATTTGATTTATTATATAAAAATATTTGAGATTTGTAAACAACTTTAAAGAAAAACTATTTGAAGGCAAAATACTATCTTAATTAAGGTGAAAATTTCTTTAAAATTTAAAACATAGACTAGACAGGGTTAATAAGCAACATTTCATGAAAATTTTTTATCAAAAATTCATGTTAATTCCCAATATTAGTTTCATATGTAAGACTAATTAAAAACAACATGTTTTTTTTTAATTTTAAAAAAGTAGTAGAAATACTACTTTTTTTCAAAATACTGAATTCATAAAATTTTTGTATGGAATACCATTTCTCAAAATTTTTTATTTAAGGAAACTTTATTTTTTATAAATATTTTTTTAAAAAGTACTAAATTAGCTACTACACTTTTATGCAAATAAGTAAATATTGCAAAATTTTTAATGGAATTTATTTACATTGAAATAGTGTTTGCAAAATCATGCTTACTTTTTAATTTTAAAATAGTAGTAGAAATACTACTTTTTTGCAAATTACTTATTTCATAAAATTTTTATATGGAATATGATTTTTTAAAACTTAGTATTTTAAGAAATTATATTTTTACACATACATTTTCTATAAGAGTAGTAAATTAGCTACTACTTTTTAACAAAAAATAGTGGTTTTTGTAAAATAAATAATGGTATTAGTTTAATATGTATGACTAATTAAAAAAACATGTTTATTTTTAAATTTTAAAATAGTAGTAGAAATACTACTTTTTGGAAAAGTATGGAATTCATAAAATTTTTGTATGGAATACCATTCCTCAAAATTTTTTATTTAAGGAAACTTTAGTTTTTTTAAATATTTTTTTAAAAAGTACTAAATTAGCTACTACTCTTTTAGGCAAATCCGTAAATATTGTAAAAATAGTTAATGAGATTTATTTACATTGATATAGTGTTTGCAAAATCATGTTTAGTTTTTAATTTTAAAATAGTAGTAGAAATACTACTTTTTTGCGAATTACTGAATTTATAAAATTTGTATACGGAATAAAATTCCACAAAATTTAATATTTATAGAAATTATATTTTTTCCATACATTTTTTATAAAATTAGTAAATTAGCTACTACTTTTTAACAAAAAGTAGTAATTTTTGTAAAATAAGTAATAGTATTAGTTTAATATATATGACTAATTAAAAAAAAATGTTTATTTTTAAATTTTAAAATAGTAGTAGAAATACTACTTTTTGGAAAAGTATGGAATTCATAAAATTTTTGTATGGAATACCATTTCTCAAAATTTTTTATTTAAGGAAACCATACTTTTTATAAACACTTTTTAAAAAAGTACTAAATTAGCTACTACTCTTTCAGGCAAATACGTAAAATTGTAAAAATTTTTAATTGAATTTATTTACATTGCAATAGTGTTTGCAAAATCATGTTTATTTTTTAATTTTAAAAATAGTAGTAGAAATACTACTTTTTTGCGAATTACTATATTCATGAAATTTTTATATGGAATATGATTTTTCAAAACTTAGTATTTTAAGAAATTATATTTTTTGCATAAATATTGAATAAAAGTAGTAAATTAGCTATTAATTAAAGACAAAATCTGGGCAATTTTCCTACTATTCCATTTAAATTTCTTTTAATTAAATTATTTTAACCACTAAACTAAATTCCTTTTACTACCACATTAAAACATTTTCATCTTCAATTAATTAATTCAAATCTATTTTTTTTTTCTATTTCAACAATTTAAACGTTTGTTTAAATTAATGAAATTTTTCAATTCAAAATCCACTTGATACCGCATTAATTTTACACATCAGCCAGACATTAGGAAAGATTAAGAAAAAATATACCCCCATAAAGCTAAATTAAATAACACAAACAAAATAATATTCAAATTTTGCATATGAAAAAACTAAAATATAAACACACACACACAGTTTTTAATTTACGCCAATCAAAATTTTTCAAATAGTTTTACGTTTGTTTTTGTTTTTGCCAACACACACACAGTTTATCTCTTGGCCTGCCCCGGTTGTCGGTCCCTGTTGTATTTTCATAAGTATGTATAATAGATTTTAGGAGGAACAATTTTTGTTGTTAAAACAAGCAAAAAAAAAACCAGAAGAAAAACGTTTTTGCCATAAATTATTAGTGAACAGCTAAAACGCTTACCGCTGTCATAAGTGATCAGTGTAGGAAAAGCCACACACACGCAATTTTGAATAAAATATTAATAATAAAAAATATTCATAATAAAAAGAGTATATTTACATACATAAGAGAAAAAAACGACCAGAAGGTAGAGCAAAAAAAATGGAGAATAAACTAAAGAGTGTTTCAAATAAACAGTGGGAAAAATTTAATAAAATTGGGAGAATAATTAATATTTAATGAATAAAATATAAGTTAAAATGTTAGGAAAATGCTGCAATAGCAAAATAATCACCCTTATTTGGAAATCTGAAAATAGTATTAAAAATACTACTTTTTTACAAAAGTATAGAATTCATCACTTTAAACTCAACGTTTAAAGGAAATGATAATATTTTATACAAATTCTCCAAAAAGTAGCAAATTAGCTACTACTTTTTTCAAAAAGTAGTTATTTTTGTAAAGTTTATAATGGAATTTATTTACTTCGTATACATAATTGCAAAATCATAATTATTTGTATATTTTAAAATAGTAGTAGAAATACTACTTTTTTAGAAAAGTTTTTAATTTACTAGTTTTTTGTGTAAAAAATTATTCTTCAAAACTTAGTAATTATAGAAGTGATATTTTTATAAAAGTTTAGCAAGAAACTACTAAAATAAACTACTACTTTTTTACTAAAAGTAGTAATTTTTATAAAATTTGTAATGGTTTTAGTTTAATATGTAAGAATAGTTGAAAAATCATGTTTATTTTTTAATTTTAAAATAGTAGTAGAAATACTACCTTTTAAGAAAAGTACAGAATTCTTAAAATTTTGTTATGGAATTTGATTCCTCCAAACTTTATATGTAAGGAAAAAATACATGTTTATAATTTATTTTAAAAATAAAGTATTTAGGTACTATTTTTCTTAGAAAAGAAGTAAATTTTGTAAAATTTGTAATGGAATTTATTTATTTTGAAATAGTGTTTGCAAAACCATGTTTAGTTTTTGATTTTAAAATAGTAGTAGAAATACTACTTTTTTCAAATTACTGAATTCATAAATTTTTTTATGGAATAAGATTCCTCAGAATTTTATATTAAAGAAAACTATAATTTTTATAAACATTGGTAATAAAGTACTAAATTAGCTACTACTTTTTTACAAAAGGTTGTAAATTTTGTAAAATGTTTAATGAAATTGATTTATTATGCAAGACTAAGTGAAAAAACATATTTATTTGTCCATTTTAAAATAGTAGTAGAAATACTACTTTTTTGGAAAAGTACGGAATTTATAAAAATTTTTTATTGAATAAGATTCTTCGGAATTTTATATTTAAGAAAACTATATTTTTTTTAAACTATTTATAAAAAAGTACTAAATTAGCTACTACTTTTTTATAAAAGGTAGTAATTCTTGTAAAATGCTTAATTAAATCAATTTATTATGCAAGACTAAGTAAAAAAACATGTTTAATTTTAAATTTAAAAATAGTAGTAGAAATACTACTTTTTGGAAAAGTACGGAATTCATAACATTTGTTTATGGAATAAGATTCATGAAAAATTTTATATTTAAGAAAACAATATTTTTTATAAACATTTTTTAAAAAAGTACTAAATTAGCTACTATTTTTTTATAAAAGGTAGTAATTTTTATAAAACTTTTAATGAAATTAATTAATAATGCAAGACTAAGTGAAAAAACATATTTATTTTTTAATTTTAAAATAGTAGTAGAAATACTACTTTTTTGCAAAAGTAAGGAATTCATTAAATTTTTATTTGGAATAAGAATGCACAAAATTTTATATTTAAAAAAATTATATTTTTTGTGTAATTTTTTATAAATGTAGTAAATTAGCTACTATTTTTTGACAAAAAGTAGTAAATTATGTAAAATTTATAATGGAATTTACTTATTTCGAAAGAATTAATTGCAAAATCATAATTATTTTTTTATTTTAAAATAGTAGTAATAATACTACTTTTGAAAAAAGTATTTATTCATTACTTTTTTTGTATAGAATATGTTTTCTCAAAATTTTGTATTTAAGAAATTGTTATTTTAGACTTTACGTCGAGAGTAATGGCCACAGTGCAAACAAATCTTTTTTGTATTATAATAATCCTAACAGCAAACTAAAAAATTATAACTTAAATCAGCATGGCAGAAAACATAATGACAGACAACGCTAAAAGTTAGACGCAGCAACAAACTGACTGACAAGCGGAACAAAAACGACTTCAAATTCATATGGAACTAAACGCACTTAGTCAACGTAAAAAACCACTTTTCCTACAGCACATGAAAACACACACACCCACTCGAAATTATCAACGTTTTTGCCCTAAAACTACAGCGAGTAAAACATGTGTATGATAATGACGTTTGCCATAGAATAGGAGAGGGAAAACGGTAAATATTCACACTCACACCTTTTTGAAGTAGAAAATTTTCTTTAATATGTGAGGACAGACGGATGGACAGACATACAGAAATGTATACATGAGCAAAGTGGGGGGAACATAAGTTTCATAATTTTTGAGGGATTTGTTGTGGTTGTTTTATGGATTTATGAATATAATAATGTTTTTGCTGTTGTTTTAGCCTTAAATCATGTGTAGAATGTTTAAGGCATTCGTTGCTCGTGTTTGCCGGCCCGCTTTAAATGAAAATGTTGGGTCATAAATTTTCTTTTTATTTTTCATTTCATTCAGATTTTCAAAATTTATGTTTTTATTATTAATAAAAATTACCAATTTGTTTATTTACATGAACAAAAATATTGTTTTTTTCTTATTATAATTAAAATGGATTTGAATTTAAATACAACACAACTCGGAGATCAAAAGATCATTTAGAAAGTGAGAGGACAGTGTAACCCTTAAGTAAGTAAACAATTCAGCTATGTATATCAATGTAATAATGGTTTTTTAATGAGTTTTATTTTTAGCTTAAATTTTAATTGATTTCTTGAAGGCGTTGCAAATTCCTCTTTTTTAATGTATAATTTTGTTTTTCTTTTTTAAGAACTTTTTTCTTATTCTTTCTTGTGGTTTGTGGTTATTTTTTCTACTTTTAGTTTTTCTTTTCATCGTTGTTGTTTATTTTATTTTGGCCACAAGACGACGATAACACTTTCAAACAATACAATTGTTCGACAAAAATAAGAGAATCAAAAAAAAAAAAAAAAAGTTGAAGGATGTTTGTGTTCACAATTTGATGGTTTTGCGCTTGTTGTTTATTTTTATCTGTCACCGATTTTCATGTTAAAATGTCATTTAAATTCGAAAACTATTACAAAAGAAATAAAAAAAAAAAGTTGCCAAGAAAAAGAGTATTGAAAAAAATCTTATTAAACTTTAAAAATAAAATAAAGCAATAAGAATTGAGAAATGAATTTAAATATAGCAAAATTTTGCCATTTTAAATTAGTAGTAGAAATACTACTTTTTTAATAAAGTACACACTTCACTACTTTTTTATATAGAATATGATTTTTTAAAATCTAGTGTTTAGGCTGAAGACATTTTAAATATAAATTTTCTAAAAAGTTGTAAATTAGCTACTACTTTTTAACAAAAATTACAAATTTTGGTAAAATTTTTATTGCAATGTATTTAATATGTTAAAGTATTTTCAAAAACATGTTTATTTTTTAATTTAAAAATAGTAGTAGAAATACTACTTTTTTACAAAAGTGCAGAATTCATTACATTTTAGTGTAGATTATGATTACTCAATTTAATTGTTTATAGAAAATATATTTTTTATAAATTTTATTTTTTCAAAACTACTAAATTAGCTACTACTTTTTAACAAAAAGTAGTATTTTTAAAAAACTGCATAATGGAATTTATTTAGTATGTAAGAATAATTGAAAGCACATGTTTATTTATTAATTTTAAAATAGTAGTAGAAATACTACTTTTTCACAAAAGTATTGAATTCCTTACATGTTTGTATAGAATCTGTTTACTCAAAATTTTATGTTTAAGGAAAATATATTTTTTATATAAGTTTTTCAAAACTACTACTACTTTTTAACATAAAGTAGTAATTTTTATAAAATTTATAATAGAAATTATTCAATATGTAAGAATAAGTGCATAACCCGAATTAATTAGCAATTTAAAAATAGTAGTAGAAATACTACTTTTTTACAAAAGTTTGCAATTCATTACTTTTTTATAGAATATGTTTGCTTATAATTTTATGTGTAAAGAAAATATATTTTATTTTAAAAATTCACCGAAGAAGTAGTAAATCAGCTACTACTATTTAACAAAAATTAGTAATTTTCAAAAAAAGTGAATAGAAATGTTTTATTATTTTTATAATAACTGAAAAACATGTTTATTTTTTAATTTTAAAATAGTAGTAGATATACTACTTTTTCCCATAAAAATTGAATTTACTACATTTTTATATAGAATATGTAGACACAAAATTTAGAGTTAAAAGAAATCATATTATTTTATAAAAATTCTTAAAACTTACAAAATTAGCTACTACTTTTTAACAAAATTTACAAAATTGTATAATATTTCTAATGGAATTTATTTAATAGTGAAGACTAATTAAAAAAACATGTTTTTTTCTTAATTTAAAAATAGTAGTAAAAATACTACTTTTTTAGAAAAGTATTAAATTTATCACTTTTTTGAGTGGACATGTTATAATGAAAATTTTATCCTTAAGGAAAATATATTTTTTATATAAATTTTCCAAAAAGTAGTAAATTAGCTACTAATTTTAAAATAAAAAGTAGTAATTTTTATGAAATTTTTAATGGATCTAATTTAATATGTAAGACTAATTGAAAAAACATGTTTATTTTTTAATTTAAAAATAGTAGTAAAAATACTACTTTTTAAAAAAAGCACTAAATTTATCACATTTTTGTGTGGAAATATAATTATCAATATTTTATATTTAAGGAAATTATATTTTTTGTATAAATTTGTCAAAAAGTAGTAAATTAGGTACTAATTTTAAAACAAAAAGTAGTAATTTTTGTAAAATGTTTACTGTAATTTATTTAATATTTAAGACTTATTGAAAAAACATGTTAATTTTTCAAATTTAAAATAGTAGTAGAAATACTACTTTTTTACAAAAGCGTATATTTCATCACTTTTCTAAATGGAATATAGTTACTCAAAATTTAATGTTTAAAGAAAATATATTTTTGATAGAAATTTTTATTAAAAAGTAGTAAATTATTTGAAACTTTTGCTTAAAGGTAGTATATAATTAAAAATCTTTCTTGGAAAGTATTAACTCTGATGTAGTGATTATAAAAACGTAATTTTTATTACGTTTTGAAAAAGTAGTATTTCTACTACTTTTTCAAAAATTGGGAAATTTATATATATTCTGTTAGAATTTGTTGTCTTTCTTAATTTTATTAAGTTTTAATAATATTGCTTTGAAAATATTTTTAATAGAACCTTTTAAATGTCATTACCCTGCAAAAAAAATCATAGCACTGTTAACTTTTCAAAGAAATTTTGTTTGCTTTTTTATAACTTGTGTAGCTTACTCGTATGACAAGATACATTCTTACAAAGTTTGTAAAAAGTGCAGGGAAATAAAGGTAGTAGGGGTCGAGAGGGAAGTATAGAAAGAACTGTAGCAAGTGTAAAATAACATAGAAATTAACATAAAAACATGACCACTAATTGGATCACAAAACAGCAAAATCAGCAGAAAATAACAACAACAAAACTGCACAAAAAAAATGCATTACAAGAAAAATTATTGTAGAGGATTTGACAAATCACAAAATACATTTGTTGGAAGAAATTTACAAGTCTTGAGACTTATATTCAAATAGTTTTGTTCATTGTTGGCTGTTGTTGCAACAACAAAAAATATATAAAGGGCAGCAACAAATGTTGTGTAAGGCACAATTTTCAAATTGAAATTTTCTTAAATCTCAGCAAATAGAATCAACTTCTTTATAGAAAACAAAAAAAAGAAATTATTAAATGCGTGTCTGAATTGAATTGACTGCCACAAGCCCTGGCTGTTTGGCTGGCTGGTTGGGTGCTGCCTGTTGGGACTGCGTAAATAATTTTTGCATAGATTTTTCTTGGCAACGTTTTGTGGAAAGTTGAACAACCAACATTCAGTCAGTGTGGCTGGCACTAATAGAAATTTGTTGAAATTAAAATGACTACAAGACGATTTGTTGTTTGACTTTTTTAATTTGACTTGAAAACATCAAGTAAATGTTGGCTCTTGTTTTGTTGTTGATGTTGTTGTTGTTATTGCTATTCCAATATTTATTTTAAGTAAATTTCTAAATGAACAAAAAATTCAATTTTAAAAAGAATCGAGATTATAGCTAGATAAAGTTTGGTGAAGGGAAAACAAATTTAATCCAAGTTGCAGCCTATTATGTTAATCTTTGAAAGTTGTTTTAACAACTCCTAAAAAATTTCTTCCTGCTGAATATCATTTAACGTAAATTACTTTTTCCCCGAAACAATAATTTACCTAAAAGGGACCCTTCGTTAAATGTCTAGGAAATTCGTTGTACACATTTATTTTTTTTAGATTTTCGTTTTAAAACATGAAAATTAAATCGAAAACTAAGGAAAACACAGCCAGACAAGAAATTCGTTACAAGAAAATACTTGGTTTTTTTAAGAAGAAAATAAAAAAAAGTAAAAACAACAAATACAAATAGTTTCGCTCGATGGCAAAAAAGCAATTCATCTTCTTTTCAGTAGCGTTCAACATGAGTGATATGAAGGCATTTGGTAAATAGTTTTAGATGTCTTCTCGTCTGTCTGCCAGGCTGCGTATAAACGAATATAAAGTATTTAAAACTGTTTGATTGTACACTCCCTTTGGTATTATTGCAGCTAAACATAATTAAATGATATTTTATATAAAATATATTCTATTGATAAAACTTTCTAACAAAAAGTAAATTTTTTTATAAAATTTATAATAGAATTTATTTATTAAGCAAAGTAATTGAAAAAATCATAGTAATTTTTAAATTCTAAATTAGTAGTAGAAATACTACTTTTTCAGAAAAGTATTAAATTTTAGAATTTTTAGCATGACAAATGATTATCACGAATTTTGTGTTTACGGACATAAGATTTTTTTTATACTTTTTCCAAATAGTAGTAAATTAGCTACTACTATTTAATAAAAAAGTAGTAATTTTCATAAAATGTTTAATGGCCTTATTTAGAATGTAAGACTAATTGAAAAAACATGTTGATTTTTTAATTTTAAAATAGTAGTAGAAATACTACTTTTTTAAGAAAAGTACTGAAATCATAACCTTTTTGTATAGATTATGTTTGCTTAAAATTAAATGATTATGACAACGATATTTGTTTATCAAAATTTTTCAAAAAGTAGTTAATTAACTACTAATTTTTTACAAAAAGTAGTAAATTTTCTAAAATTTGTAATGGAATTTATTTTGTTTGTAAATGTATTTGGAAAAACATGTTTATTTTTAAATTTTAAAATAGTAGTAGAAATACTACTTTTTGGAAAAGTACTGAAGTCATAACATTTTTGTATAGAATATGTTTGCTTAAAATTAAATGATTATGAAAACGATATTTGTTTATCAAAATTTTTCAAAAAGTAGTTAATTAACTACTAAGTTTTTACAAAAAGTAGTAAATTTTCTAAAATTTGTAATGGAATTTATTTTGTACGTAAAAGTATTTGGAAAAACATGTTTATTTTTTCATTTTAAAATAGTAGCAGAAATACTACTTTTTAGAAAAGTACTGAAATCATATCTTTTTTGTATAGAATATGTTTGCTTAAAATTAAATGATTATGAAAATGATATTTGTTTATCAAAATTTTTCAAAAAGTAGTAAATTAACTACTAATTTTTTACAAAAAGTTGACATTTTTCTAAAATTTGTAATAGAATTTATTTTGTATGCAAAAGTATTTAGAAAAACATGTTTATTTTTTCATTTTGAAATAGTAGTAGAAATACTACTTTTTTTTAAAGTGCTGAAATCGTAACCTTTTATTATATTTTTATTATCTTATTTATTTAGTATGTAAAGTTTATGGAAAAAACATGTTAATTTTTTACTTTTAAAAAAGTAGTAGAAATACTACTTTTATAGAAAAGTATTTCGTTTATTACTTTTGTGTATGTAATATGATTAACTTTAGTTTTGTGTTTAAGAACACTATATTAATTGATAATTTTTATGAAATAGTAGTAAATTAGCTACTACTTTTTTACAAAAATGTATAAATTTTGTAAAATTTTTAATAGAATTTATTTACTATCTAAAAATAATTAAAAAACCAAGATAATTTTCTAATTCTAAAATAGTAGGAGAAATACTACCTTTTTCAAAAAGTACTGACTTCCTTACACTTTTGTACAGAATATGATTAATACAAATTTTGTGTTTAAGGTTATTGAATTTGTTTGTATACATTTTGCAAGAAGTAGTAGCTACTTTACTACTTTTTGCAAAAAAGTTGTAATTTTTGTAAAATTTGTCATGGAATTTATTTAATATGTAACACTAATTGCAAAAACATGTTAATTTTTTTATTTTAAAATAGTAGTAGAAATACTACTTTTTTCAAAAATATTGAAATTCATTACTTTTTTATATAAAATATCATTCCTCAATATTTTTAATGTTTGAAAATGATTTGTTGGACATACATTTTTCAAAAAGTAGTAAATTAGCTACTACTTTTTTACAAAAATTATCAATATTTATGAAATTGATAATATAATATATTTAATATTTAAAACTGATTACAAAAACATGTTGGTTATTTTATTTTAAAATAGTAGTAGAAATAGTACTTTTTTCCAAACAATGGAATTTATAACTTTTTTATATAAAATATCATTCTTCAATATTTATAATTTTAGAAAACAATTTTTTGGACATACATTTTTCAAAAAGTAGTAAATTAGCTACTACTTTTTTACAAAAATTAGCAATATTTATGAAATTGATAATATAATTTATTTAATATGTAAGACTTAATGCAAAAACATGTTTATATTTTTATTTTAAAATAGTAGTAGAAATACTAATTTTTTAAAAAAGTATACTTTTTGTATAGAATACTGTTTAAAGAAAACTTAATTTTTTAGGAATTGATTTTTTTATTAACATTGTTTAAAAAGTAGTAAATTAGCTACTACTTTTTAACAATAACTAGTAATTTTTGTAAAATTTGTAAAGAAATTTATTTCGTATGTAAAAGTGATTGAAAAATCGTGTTTATTTTTTAATTTTAAAATAGTAGTAGAAATACTACTTTTTTAGAAAAGTATGGAAAACATAAAATTTTTGTAACGAATATGTTTACTTAAAATTAAATGTTTAAGGAAATGATTTTTTTATAAAAATTTTACAACAACAAAATAAAATATAGTTGTTTTTCATTTAAAATTTTTAATTATATACTAAAAACATCATGTCAGTTTTGTTTGCCTGTCATTCTTTTGTGAATTAGAGAATTTTGTGTAAATTAAATCTAATAAAATATTCATGAAATTTAATCAAAACACTGTATGTATTCCGCATTCTTTTGAAAGAAATTTCAAAATTCTTACGAGCTCTGTCTACTTTTAAGTGTAAAATGAACACTCTGCTGATGACAGGCCACAAAAGTATACAATATTTAAATAATTAAAATACTTTAGGTTTTTCCTTACAAAAAAAAAAAAAAAAAAATCTACTCCACTCTATGCTAGACTGACATTAATGATGAGCTACGAGTATGTTGTTTTGTTCCTTGAAATTTTAAAATTTTTCTAAAACAATTGAAAGAAATGAAGATTTCTTACTCTTCAAACACAAAAATAGAATTTATTTTTTAAATAATTTCTGTTGAAATTTTTTTTTTTTTTTGACGAAAAACAAATGTTTATTTTTCACCACCAAAAAAAAAAACAAATGAAAATCTTTTAAATTGTGGGAAATTAGTACAAAAACCAAACAGTTTAGTACATATCTTTCATTATGTTTATCATTGTATTGTGTTACACAAAAACCCCTAAAATTCAACATATTTAACATTTAGCCAAGAGCGAGGTGGTGATGTAGATTTTGAGGGTATCTGTGTACATTAAAACATTTAAATTACTCGAGTTTATCATTTTTTAATATTCAATATTTCATTGATTTATTATTGATAGAGAGACCATGATCTGGGTTTCATTTTGGTGGCCTTTTTTTTCATTTCTAGTTGAACAAAAAAACACATGACTTCTTCAGATGTGTTTTTAGCTGTACGTTCTTTCTTTTTTGATGTTCTTTCATAATTTTATAATTTATTCATAAAAATTCAGATTTTTTTGTATAAAATCTGTTGAAGCAAACACGAAGAAAACAACAATTTTCAGGGAACTACGTCAGCTGATGATTAATAACGAAATATGCCAACAACATACAAACGTATTATATTCGTAAGCACATATATATGTACATTCATAGATTGTTTAAATTCATATTCGATTTAATACAGATCTAAGAACATGGGAAAAAGTGTTGTGAATTTAAATACTAATGTATGTACTTATGTATGTATATATCAGCACAACGGTGGCCAAAAAGAAAAAAAGTGAAATGAATTTCAGTATAAATTTAAGGTGGCCAGAGCAGTTTGAGTAAAAGTAAAACAACTTTCAATTGCTCTTCATATATTTTCTTTAGTAACCAAGTGTGGTGAGTTTCAGAGTCTCATGTTTTCTATATAAAATATATGGTCGGTTATACTGAGCCTTATGGTTTCTATATAAACTAAACATGTTGAGTAACCTAAGATCATATTGTCTATAAAAATCAAGTGTGGTGAGTTTCCGAGCATCATGTTTCCTATATCAAAATGCTTTTGAATTAATTACCTTCCTGTTTTCTTTTAAAATCAAGTGTGGTGAATTGATATTTTCTAATGTTTTCTATAGCAAGTAAATGTGGTGAGTTTCTGAAACTTATGTTTTCTATGTAAAAATTATGGTAAGTTGCTGAGCATTATGTTTCCTAGGGAAACCAAGTGTGGTGAGTTATTTCTTCTCACGTTTTCTATAGAAATCAAGTGTGGTGAGTTTCCAAACAGCATGTTTCTTTCACAAAAAGTATGATGAGTTAATCAGCTTAACTTCTGCTATTTAAAACAAGTGTGGTGAATAACTTATCCCTAAATGTTCTATAGAAATCAAGTGTGGTGAGTCATTTCTTCTCACGTTTTCTATAGAAATCAAGTGTGGTGAGTTTCCAAACAGCATGTTTCTTTCACAAAAAGTATGATGAGTTAATCAGCTTAACTTCTGCTATTTAAAACAAGTGTGGTGAATAACTTATCCCTAAATGTTCTATAGAAATCAAGTGTGGTGAGTTTCAAAGCCTCTTATTTCTATAGGAAAGTAATGGTTGATTATTAACCTTCATGTTTCCTATTTAAACCAGGTGGTGAGTTTCTCAGCCTCATGTTTGCTATAGAAAAAGTATGGTGAGTTACTCTGATTCATGTTATCTATTTAAATTATGTGTGGTGAATTACAATTTTACATGTTTTTTACAGAAATCAAGCGTGGTGAGTTTCTGGCACTCATATTTCCTACAGTAAAAGTATGGTGAATTATTAAGCTTCTTGTTTTTTATTTAATCCAGGTGTGGTGAATTACTTTGCTTAATAATTTCTAAATAAATCAAGTGTGGTGAGTTTCTGAGCCTCATCTTACCTTTAGAAAAATTAAAGTGAATTACTCAGATTCATGTTTTCTATTTAAAGCAAGTGTGGTGAGTTACAATTTTGCATGTTTTCTACAAAAATCAAGCGTGGTGAGTTTCTGACACCCATATTTCCTACAGTAAAAGTATGGTGAATTATTAAGCTTCTTGTTTTTTATTAAATCCAGGTGTGGTGAATTACTTTGCTTAATAATTTCTAAATAAATCAAGTGTGGTGAGTTTCTGAGCCTAATCTTACCTATAGAGAAAGTATGGTGAATTATTAAGCTTCTTGTTTTTTATTTACACCAGGTGTGGTGAATTAATTTTCTTAATAATTTCTAAAAAAATCAAGTGTGGTGAGTTTCTGAGCCTCATCTTACATACACAAAAAGTATGGTAAATTACTAAGCTTCATGTTTACTATTTAAAGCCAGTGTGGTGAATTACTTTTTTACATGTTATCTACAGAAATCAAGCGCGGTGAGTTTCTGAGCCTCATCTTACCTACAGAAAAAGTATGGTGAATTATTAAGGTTCTTGTTTTTATTTAAGCCAGGTGTGGTGAATTACTTTTCTTAATAATTTCTAAAGAAACCAAGTGTGGTGAGTTTCTAAATCTCATCTTACATATAGAAAATGGGTGGTGAATTACTAAGCTTCATGTTTTCTGTTTAAAGCCAGTGTGGTGAATTACATTTTTACATGTTTTCTACAGAAATCAAGCGTGGTGAGTTTCTGGCACTCATATTTCTTACAGAAAAAGTATGATGAATTATTTAGCTTCTAGTTTTTTATTTAGACCAGGTGTGGTAAATAACTTTTCTTAGTAATTTCTAAAGAAATCAAGTGTGGTGAGTTTCTCAGCCTAATGATTTCTACAGAAAAAGTATGGTGAATTGCTCCGCATCATGTTTTATATTTAAGCCAAGTGTGGTGAGTAAGTTATCTTCATGTTTTCAGAAGAAAATAAGTGTGGTGAGTTTCTGGCACTCATATTTTCTATCTAAAAATTATGCTGAGTTACTCAGCCTGCTGGTTGCTATAGAAACCAATAGTGGTGAGTTACCTACACTTTTGTTTTCTATACAAACTCTTTATAATGAATAAAAATATTTACATTGTTCCGTTTCTTTTCCATACAAATTACATCATTACAATTTCTCTTTATTTAACACTAAATTGAGTAGGGTAAAGGGTAGTAAATTGCTTGTAATACCAACATTTTTCACATTTCTCAAGTTTTGAAACGTGTCCAAAACCCGTGTTATTGAAATTTACGTGCTTATCGCTGCAAAAAAAAAAAAAAAAGTTAAAAAAACAAAGCTACAATTTAAAAACATTTACATAATTGAAACAAAATATTTCAATTAAAATTAATGCAGAAAAAACTGTTACATTTTGTTCAATAGTGAGTGTCATGTCACAGAAAAACTGATAAAAATTTTAAACAAACTGTTGACACTTGCACAAAAATAACAAAAAAAATTTAATTGTGTAAAAATTAAATGGAAATTTTATCAACATTTAATCATTTGAAAACAAAAAAAAAAAGTTAATTTTAAATATAAATATTTCCGTAATAAAGAGATTTTAAACAAAAACTTTAGTAAAAGCTAAGGGGAAATATGACGCCCTTTATATAGATTTAGCAGAAAAGCAAAATAAACAAAAATCATATAAATGTATCAAATTAAATGATAACAAATAATGAATATTTAGCACAGTGTTATGATAATGCAAAAATTGTCTCTTAAACTTATAATGGTTTAATAAAACTAAATTTAATTTAAACAGGGTTTCAAATAATTTATATTCTGTAACAGTTCCTCCCTCTCCCCTTTAATAAAATAAATGAAACGATCTCATTTTATTATTATCCATTTCATTTCTTTATTTGGAGAATGCTTTTAGTTTTATCTTTTCACTTTTTTTTTTTTTTTTGTTTATATAAATAAACAAAATTGTAAATAAACAAAAAACGAAAATGCAATCATTAGAGCACGAGTGCTGCTCTAGGGGGGTTAGGGAAAACCCGTTCAATATGTGTGTAATAAAATAGTTTTTAATAAAAATGCACAACCAAATAATACAGCAAAAAACAAAAAACACATATTGGAAAATGAAAACAAATAAACTGCAGCTTCGTTACTTAGGTAAACAAACTTGAAAATGAAAACAGGGGGAAAACTATAAAAGAGTATTATTTTCTGTGTCAACAAATTTTCTGATGAAAACAGATTTTTTTGAAGGGTTGATAGAAAAAAATTCATTATTTTGAAAGAAATTAATCAGGAATAGCAGAGATTAAATGATTTTGAATAAAAACTAACATCGTTTTCTTATAGGAAAACTTGTTTTTAAAAGAAACCAATAAAGGTGTGTTAGTTATTCATATGTTTTCTGTATAAATCAAGTGTGGTGAGTTTCTGAGCCTTATGTTTTATATAGAAAAACTATATTCAGTTTCTGAGACTTATGTTTTCTATTAAAATCAAGTGAGGTGAGTTACTTAGCATCATGTTTTCTATAGAAAACAAGTGTGGTGAGTTTCTGAGCCTCATGTTTCCTACAGAAAAAGTATGGTGAATTACTAAACTTCATATTTTATAAATAAACTAAGAGTGGTGAGTTACTTCTGTCTTCTGTTTTCTATGGAAATCAAGTGTGGTGAGTTTCTGAGCCTCATGTTTCATACAGAAAAAGTATGGTAAATTATTTAGCATCATATTTTTTAAATAACCCATAAGAGGTGAGTTACTTAATCTTATATTTTCTATGGAAGTCAAGTGTGGTGAGTTTCTGAGCCTCATGTTTCATACAGAAAAAGTATGGTGAATTATTTAGCATCATATTTTTTAAACAAACCAAGAGTGGTGAGTTACTTAAACTTATATTTTCTATAGAAATCAAGTATGGTGAGTTTCTGAGCCTCACGATTTCTGTAGAAAAAGTATGTTGAATTACTTAGCTTTATATTTTATAAATAAACCAAGAGTGGTGAGTTACTTAATCTAATGTTTTCCATGGAAATCAAGTGTGTTGAGTTTCTGAACCTCAGGTTACCTACAGAAAAAGTATGATGAATTACTCAGCTCCACATTTTTTAATTTTACCAAGAGTGGTGAGTTACTTAAACTTATATTTTCTATGGAAGTCAAGTGTGGTGAGTTTCTGAGCTTTATGTTTTCTACAGAAAAGGTATGACGAATTACTCAGCTCCACATTTTATAAATAAACCAAGAGTGGTGAGTTACTCAATCATATGTTTCCTACAGAAATCAAGAGTGGTGAGTTTCTGAGCCTCACGATTTCTGTAGAAACAGTATGTTGAGTTACTTAACTTAAAGTTTCCTATGTAAACCGAGTAAGCAAGTGTGGTGAGTTTCTAAACCTCATATTTTCTATAGAAAAACTATGACGAGTTACTCAGCTTCATGTTTTCTATGCAAAATGACTGTCGTGAGTATCTTGGTCTCATGCTTTCTATAGAAAACCAGTGTGGTGTGTTTCCGAATTTCATGATTTCTATACAAAAATTATGGTGAGTTTCTCAGCTTCATGTTTTTTTATAGAAAAAGTATGCTAAATCACTGAGACTGATTTTTTCTATTTAAAGCTAGTGAGGTGAATTACGTATCCCCAGGTTTTCTATAGAAATCAAGTGTGGTGAGTTTCTGAGCCTCATGTTTTCCCTAGAAAACTTATGGTGATTTATTCAGCTTCATATTTTGTATGTAAAACACATGAGGTGAGTAAGTTAGTCTCCTGATTTCTTTCGAAAACACGTCAGTTTTATTTTCCCTGGTAATTGCATCTTTAGAACACAAATTATAATAAATTATTCAAACACTATTATTTGCTAAAATATGCCTACTATAAACAAATACATTTGCAATACCTTTAACCTGCCTTTGTTGCCTTTCATAACATTCTAGATTTATTTATTCTCAAACAATATTGAATAATTTAAACAAAACTATTGCTCTATACTTAACAATTTTGTTGTTATTTGTACATATATGAGTGTGTTTTTAATATTATTCATTTCTATTTATTTTATCTATTTACAAATTTTATGCGTAATTAAGTTTCTAGCCGTGTATGTTGTTTGTTTATATTCGTTATTGCCATTTGAATTATACGCTTCAACTAACACACCAGCAGCACCAGCACCAGCAGTCCAGTCAGCGACAGGCAACCTCCATATACACATTACTATCTATCTATATGTATCTCTAGCTTTCCCCCTGCCCTGTTTACCCCCTTTGTGGTGACTAAATCAAAAACTATTAACGTTTATTATGATTTCAAAGTTTTGTATTTAATTACTTGAATGAATTGTTGTTTGTTGCTGTAGCTGTCTATTATTTGCTTTAGTTTTGTAAAAATGAAACTTAAATTAATTATATTTAGACAACTACATACAATAGCAACAACAACAAAAATTGTATCAATTACATTCATTTTTCTACAACTTGTTGTTTTTAGTACTAGTGCTTATATCATTAGAGAGAGCAAGAGAGAGAGAGAGGGATAGAGAGAGTGTGTGAGCTGTAAGGGGAGAAGATCTTGTTTCACTGTCTAAAGTTGCATGTTTCTGTAGTTTTTAGTTGTGTAAAGAACAAAAGATTTAAGTTATTTTAATCCACTGACTGACTGATGTATAGACTGTATAATTGACTTTTAACTGGTTTATTAAAATTAGTTTTTGCAAAAGCGTAATGGACTTTGTTGGGGTTTAATAAAAGTGTACTCTATGATTTAAGATTAATTAATTAAAAAAAGATTACACCGATTTTTCTAGTTTCTCTGTGTAATCATTCGACTTTAAATTAATTGAAAACCAAATGGGAATTTAGTCAAATTATGGTCAATTATCTCATGTTTTCTATAGAAATCAAGAGTGATGAGTTTCTGAATCTCATTTTTTTATAAAAAAAAGTATGAAGAGTTACTCAGCTTCACTTTTACTTTTTAAACCAAGTGTGGTGAGTTACTTAAACCCATATTTTCTATAGTAATCAAGCATGGTGAGTTTCCGAATCTCATGTTATCTATAGAAAACGTATGTTGAATTACACAGTTTCAAGTTTTCTATGAAAACCAAGTGTGGTGAATTATTTTGCAATATGATTTCAATTGAAATAAGGTGTGGTGAGTTTCTGGGCTTCATATTTTCCATGCATAAAGTATGGCGAAATATTTAGTCTTAAGTTTTCTATAAAACACAAGTGTGGTGAGTTACTTAATGTCCCATTTTACAGAGAAATCAAGTGTGGTGAGTTTCCGAACCTCATAATTTCTATGGAAAAAGAATGGCGAGCTATTTAGCTTTAACTTTTTAATTCAAACCAAGCAATCAGCATAACTTAACCTCAGGTTTTCTAAAGAAATCAAGTGTGGTGAGTTTCTGAATATCAAGTTATATATAGAAAAAGTAGGGTAAGTTACTCAGCTTCATGTTCTCTATTAAAAACAAGTGTGGTGAGTTACTCAACTTTATAATCTCTATTAAATACAAGTGTGGTAAGTATGTTAGACTCCCTTTTTCTGTAAAAATCAAGTGTGGTGAGTTTCTGAAACTCATGTTATCTACAACAAAAGTATGGTGAATTACTCAGCTTCAAGTTTACTATGGAAACTAAGTGTGCTGAATAACTTAGCCTCATGTTTTCTACATAAAGCCAGTGTGGTGAATTTCTGAGTCTTACTTTTTCTTTAGAAATTGTATGCTGAGTTAATCAGGCTTAGGTTTTTTTTGACAACCATGAGTGGTGAGCTACTTTAAGTCACTTTTTCCATAGAAATCAAGTGTGGTGAGTTTCTGATTCTCATGGTTTCTATGGAAAAAGATTGGTGAGTTACTGACCATTATGTTTTCTATTTACATCAAGTATTGTGAGTTTCACAGCATCAAGTTTTCTATGAAAACCCAGAGTGGTAAGTTTCACAGCATCAAGTTTTCTATGAAAACCAAGTGTGGTGAATTACTTGGCTTCATGTTTTCTACACAAATCAAGTGTACTGAGTTATAGACCACGTATTATCTATAGAAAAACTGTAAAGTTCCTCAGCTTCAGGTTTTCTCTTAAAGACAAGTGTGGTGAGTTTCAGAACCTCATGTTTCCCATAGAAAATGTATGGTGAATTAAAAAGCATTACGTTTTATACGGAAACCAAGTGTGGTGAGTTTATGAAACTAATATTATGTACATAAAATGTATGGCTAGTAACTTAGTCTTAAGTTTTCTACAGAAACCAAGTGTGGTGAGATAGAAATCACATGTGGTGAGTTTTTGAAACTCATGTTAGCTACAGAAAAAGCATGTTTTCTCCTTAGACCAAGTGTGGTGAGTTAGAAATTAAGTGTGGTGAGTTTCCCAACCTTAGTTTTTCTAATGAAAAACTGTGTTTAGCTACTTGTCATCATGTTTTCTATGTAAGCCAAGTAAGTTAAGTTACTTTAACTCATTTATTCTATGGAAAAAACTGTTTTAAAATCCTTAGCTATATGTTTTCTATTACAAAAAATAACTAATAAAAATAAGAGTTTAAACGCAGACAACTTAGCTGCTTTAAAATGATCTGAATTTAATTCCTTTAATTATTAGCACATTTTTCAAAATAAAATTTGCTTACTTGTATAAAAAAAACACCAACAACATTTGATATAATAAAACACAATTAAACCCAAAAAAAAGCCATTTAAATAACCAACTCTGCACGTTTTTTCCTGAACATATTTCATTTTTTTTTTTTTTTTTGCAATTTTCAGTATTTGTTATTTTGCAAAAGTTGAACGACATTTGGAAATTTCTGTTGACATCTGCATTTATTGTACAAATTTTATTTTTATGCATACAACAATGAATAAGAAGGAAAAAAAAAATTACACACACAAAATTTGTCTTCAGAAAAATAAATTTTAAATTCTTGCTTTCTATAAAAAAAAAAAATATAAAAAAAAAACTGTATAAAAATGCCTAACCTGGCTTTTGGTATAAATCAAATATCCTAAAGGGAGTACAAAAACGTAAAAATAAAACAAGTTTTTTTTTCATACAACACAAATTACACTGCTAGAAAGTAGTTAGTTATAACCTAAATTCTGTTCAAACTCCTTTAGTTTGTATAGTTATTTATACAGTGTAGCTCAGCTCCAATTTTAATATCATTTCTTTCTTTCTTTCAAAAAACCAACAACAAAATCCCGTTTACTCCCTAAATTTATTGCGCAAAAAAAACTCAAATTCAATTTAAGTTTGTACGTGCAAAATTTCCCCCCAAAAAAATACACAATTCTTCCTTGTTTCTTTTGTTTGCTGTTTTATTGTTGTGGGGAGATTTCAAAATTAGGTCAAATCACCATCATCATCGTCGTCGACAACTCAAGCAAACATTTAAAGCAACAACAACAACAACATTAAGAAGAAGAGGAAGTACAACACAACACATTCGGCCAAACTCAACGACGACTCATCCATGCACATAAACAAGAACAACACAAAAATAAAAGAAAACAACATTAGCATGATGATGTTTGTCATCGTCATCATCATCAACAACAACAACAATCTTCATTATTATTGTAATGTGCATTTTATACGAAACACGCGATGTGACGATCTTCAAACTCGGCTTAATGAACGAGACACACTCATGCACACACATACACTCGCCATTAAAAGAAGATGAAAAAAAGAAAACACAAACAAACACACATGGTTACATTTATATATTTGTTTGTTTGTTTACATTTAGTGCCTACACACAGAGAAAGACTCTCAAACAAGGAGGGGAGCATCCATTAATCTCTCCTTAAACATTTTACAGTTTGTTTGAAGGAATATTAAGAAGGTTCCTTTTATACCCATAACATACTTTAACTTTAAGCATTTGCGTATTAATGAAAATAAAAGGAATATTATTGTTTAGACCAATAATTTCTCATATGTAAACAACATTTTGTTAAAGGTGTTATATATCAATATTTAGGAAATTATGTCTACTTTTTGGTAAAATAAAACATAATAGAATATTTAGCAATTGAAAAAATATTTTTGATAAAAAGAAAAAAAAAAAATAAAACTATTTCGAATTAAATAAAGGAAACATTTCTGAAACTCATTTTTTTAGCAATTAGATTGAAAATTATTATAAAAAGATCTACATAATTCCATTTTGTTCTTGTAACTATTAATTATAAAACCTTTTTTATATGAGAAAAATTACTTTATTTTAAATTGTCTGTTGCTTGAGATCTTATCTGTTGCTTAAATACAGTTTTCTGTTTCAAATATGCTTTAAAAAACATATTCTTATTAAGCAAAAGAACTTTATTATATTTATTTCTGTGGAGTTGAGAAAAAATGTTGCTTGGTTTCCCAATTACTTACAATTTTATTTAAGTAAAATATTTATTACATTAAAATTTACATCAGAAACTTACCTAAAAAGAAAAAAAGAAAGACAAAAAAAATTATTAGTAAAAAATTTTAAAAAATATTCAATTTTTAAACAAATTTTTTTTATTAATTTTAATATATACAATATAACACATTATATATAATATATAATGTATTAACATAGATTATAATTGTGTTATAGTAAATTATAACATATTATAATTGGCGTATAATATATTATAACGCATTATAATTGCGTTAAAACACATTATAATTGCGTTAAAACACATTATAATTGTTTAATAATGATATATAAAACATCATAAGTTTGTTATAATAATTTATAACCTTTAAAATTACATTATAATGTATTATAACACTTTATAATTGTGATATAATATATTATAACACATTATAATCGTGTGATAATGTATATAAACCCGTTATAATTCCGTTATAATGTATTATAAAAGGTTATAATTGTGTTATTGTGAATTTTAACACATTATAGTTGTCTTATGATGTATTATAACACATTATAATTGTGTTATAATAATTTATAACCTTTAAAATTACATTATACTGTATTATAACACTTTATAATTGTGATATAATATATTATAACAAATTAAAGTTTGTTAAACTTCTTGTTTTACTACATTTACATTATTACAAGCTTATTTATTGCCTTCTTGCTCTATTTAACCTTAAATCAATGGCTTTTAGCTTATTTGTAATTCTTTTATCTTTAACACATTATTTCCTTAAACAATTTTATCTAAAAAAAGTCAAGTTTATTTCTTATAAGAAGTTATCTATATTTATATTTATTTCACACTTTTTTTTCGTGCTACAAAGTCAACGTCATTTGTAAATATTTTTAAACTGTTATCAGTTAAACAAATAACCAGCCAATCATTGAAAAAAACGAAACAGTCTCGTATAGTAAATAATAGTGAGAAGGGGTAACGGCTGACAATGATAACATTGTCAGTGGGGAAATTTTGTTTGTATTTTCGCCAAACTCACGTCACATTGACATTTGTTTGCCTCCAACAAACTTTTCAATCTACTCCCTCTCTTCTTCCACCCCTCTTATATCTAGCAATTTAGTGATAATTTAAAGCGCGAATTGTAAATATTGAATTGAGTTGAAATGAAATGAATTACGAAAAATAGACAAAATGTTTTATCTTTTATTGTTATTTTTATGTGTTTATTAAATAAAAGAAAATATTTTGTTTTCTTCATTATTTAACAGGTTGTTAAACCTTGTCTCAAATACAACAGCTGTATAGTAAGACGCTTTTTCAAATAGAATTGGAATTACATATACGAAAAAATATCAAAGCGATACAAAGGAATACATATAAAGAACCACTAAAGAAATGGTACTTATTTATGGATTTTATAATGATTTTTACTAATTTTTACTATTTACTAAATAGTTTTTGATAGCTTAAATAAAATGGAATATGAAAAATTATGTTCCCTTTTATAAACTTCATAGTAAATTTATTAAAATGAAATTCTCAATTTTCTAAAGCTATCATTTAAAATATTACAGTGTACTATAATTCCTTATAAAACATTATAATTCTATTATAATGTTTTATAACACATTATAATTGTGTTATAATGTTTTATAACACATTATAAAAGTGTTATATTGTTTTATAACACATTATAATTGTGATATAATGTTTTATAACACATTATAATTGTGTTATAATGTTTTATAATACATTATAATTGTGTTATAATGTTATATAACACATTATAATTGTGTTATAATGTTTTATAACACATTATAATTGTGTTATAATGTTTTATAACACATTATAATAGTGTTATTTTGTTTTATAACATATTATAATTGTGTTATAATGTTTTATAACACATTATAATTGTTTTATAATGTTTTATAACACATTATAATTGTGTTATAATTTTTTATAACACATCATAATAGTGTTATAATGTTTTATAACACATTATAATTGTGTTATAATGTTTTATAACACATTATAATTGTGTTAAAATGATTTATAACACATTATAATAGTCTTATATTGTTTTATAACACATAATAATCGTGTTATAATGTTTTATAACACATTATAATAGTGTTATATTGTTTTATAACACATTAGAATTGTGTTATAATGTTTTATAACACATTATAATTGTGTTATAATGTTTTATAACACATTATAAAAGTGTTATATTGTTTTATAACACATTATAATTGTGATATAATGTTTTATAACACATTATAATTGTGTTATAATGTTTTATAATACATTATAATTGTGTTATAATGTTATATAACACATTATAATTGTGTTATAATGTTTTATAACACATTATAATTGTGTTATAATGTTTTATAACACATTATAATAGTGTTATTTTGTTTTATAACATATTATAATTGTGTTATAATGTTTTATAACACATTATAATTGTTTTATAATGTTTTATAACACATTATAATTGTGTTATAATTTTTTATAACACATCATAATAGTGTTATAATGTTTTATAACACATTATAATTGTGTTATAATGTTTTATAACACATTATAATTGTGTTAAAATGATTTATAACACATTATAATAGTCTTATATTGTTTTATAACACATAATAATCGTGTTATAATGTTTTATAACACATTATAATAGTGTTATATTGTTTTATAACACATTAGAATTGTGTTATAATGTTTTATAACACATTATAATTGTGTTATAATGTTTTATAACACATTATAATAGTGTTATAATGTTTTATAACACATTATAATAGTGTTATAATGTTTTATAACACATTATAATAGTGTTATATTGTTTTATAACACATTATAATTGTGTTCTAATGTTTTATAAAACATTATAATAGTGTTATAATATTTGATAACATATTATAATTGCAATATAATGTTTTATAACAAATTATAACAATTGTGTTATAATGTTTGATAACATATTATAATTGTAATAAATTGTTTTATAATTCATTATAATAGTATTATAATGTTTTATAACACATTATAATTGTGTTATAATGTTTTATAACATATTGTAATTGTGTTATAATTTTTTATAACACATTATAATAGTGTTATATTGTTTTATAATACATTATAACACATAATAATCGTGTTGTAATGCAATGTAACACATTATAATCGTGTTATAATGCATTATAATAATTATAATTGTGTTATAATGAGTTATAACCCATTATATCGTGTTATAATGTATTATAACACATTAAAATCTTTTTCTCATATATTAAAGCAATTTATAATTGTGTTATAATGAGTTATAACACATTATAATTCTATAATAATGTATCATAGATGTTATTAAATTCTTTTACACAATATCAGGGGTGCATAATGCCAATATAATGTGTTATAAAACATTATAATGGTGTTATAATGTATTATAAATCATTATAATCGATTTATAATGTATTATAGCTCATTATAAATTGGTTATTATTAATTATATCACATTATAATGGCGTTGTAATATATTATAACATATTATAATTGTTTACGGCAAAATCAACACTTAGCGATTTTCCTTATTTTCCCTGCAAATTCCTATTTTTTCCCCTCAATATATATTAATGCAGAATGCTATGTATTGCAGTATACTTCCACTTGTCAATAAATCAATCGTAAAGAGTCGTAAATACTTCTTTTTGGGGGAGATAAAAATCTAACTTCTAACTGTCCACTTCGCTGTGCTATCCTACTTCTCCTTATTGGTAAGAATCCATATTCCAAACAATTTAATAAATTATAAGATAAAACAAAAGGATTAGGAATCTTTTCATTTCATATTGTTTGTTTAATTGTTCTGAGTACAAAATCTAAACGATTTTGTTTCAGCCTTTCCAATTTATCCAACCTTTTCACCCGCCTATCAGCTAAACAATAATTGTGTTTTATATTTAACATTCTGTTCCCTATTGCTCTATATATTGTTTTTCGGTAATTTTTATTTTACATTTATAGCAAAACGCTATAAGGTTTTCTATAACGGCTTTGTATACAAAGCAGACCCCATTACTCCCTTGCACTACTGCTGGTAAGAAGCTTATTTTTGAAACAGTCTTGTTAGATTTGCCTCCACTGTTAAAAACCATTTAATAATTTTATGATTCTAATTAAAAATTTAAATTACTTTTTTTGAAAGACTGCTTAAAAATGTAGATTAAAAGAGATGAAATTTCAAAAATTTGCCACAAATTCTTTTTACTCAGTTTTATACCTATTTATAACTAACTTTTTATGCAAAGAGACAGAGAAAGACAGCTACTCATTTAATATTTCATTAAACCTGCCGCTTTTTAAGTCTTAAGCCTTTTACACATAAAAAAATATATATAAAACGCTAAATAACTAAACCTGGTTGGGGTTTTTCTTGTGAAAAAAAAAAAATAGCAACAATAACAAGACATTTATGTTCTGGTTCACCTTCAACCAAAAGTAGTCACAATCACCAGCCAGCCACATTATACTGGCTGTCAGCCATTACAACGAAGCGAAGTTGTAGACAAGTCTTCTTTCTCTGTCTATTCTACTTTTAACAAACTGCGATTATTTCACAAAAAAAAAAAAATAAAAAAAAATGTTTAGTCCCAGGCCATATGTTGCTTTGTTGTTTATAGCAAAAACAACAACAAAAGCACGTTTTACAACAACTGCAGCAACAACAATAATAAAATGCATTAAATTTAACGATTTTATTTATAATGTTTTTTTTTTTTTTTTTTTGTTCATATTGTTGAGCATTCATAATGTTTGCGAAAAAAATTTATGCATTTTTTGTTAGTAAAAATATAAAGTTTATGTTTCAGGGATTTTGCAAATAACAAAAAAAAAAAATAGGTATTACTTTGTGTTGCTCATTTTACTTGTTTAGTTATTGCTGGTTTATTGCAGATCCCCCCCTTAAGACAAAATGTGTATAAGAAAAATGGCGAAAAAAAAAATACAGCAACAAAAAATAAGCCATGGGAGATATAACTGCATTTAGCAAGAACAACAATGAGATACAGTTTCACGCACTTGCACACACACACACTCACACACTTGAAGAGAATTTTAAGCAATTGCAAAGAAACAAACAATAAAAAAAGCAACAAAAACAACAAAGTTATAAAAAGAAATCCATATAAAGTGAATTTCGCTGACCTACTAACAAAGCTTAAACATACACAAGCAGACTTGCCTGCACTCAAAAATTTTAACTGCAGTTATACAAACACACACTTTAACACCCTCGCGCTCTCCCCTCCCTAACAACAAACAAAAACATTCTCAGAGTGGGGACATAAAATGTCTCCCAATAAAAAAACACTGTTATACAACAAAAACATACATACAAAGCTCTTGATACAAAAAGTAACGTTAAGTTTAACGTTGTTGTTATTGTAACAAAACAAAATTGTATAGAATTGTTTTGTTTTCATTTGAATTCCTTGTCTTGTATTGATCTTTGATGGGACAGGGATGGGAATATTTTTATATATTTACATCTACTTATATAAAGTGTCAAAAAGATTAGAAGAGGCTAAATCAAGTTATATGAAAATGGAAGAGAAATCGCTTCTAGGAAATTTGTTAAAAAATAGTAAAAATAATATAGCAAACATTTCTGTAAAAACTGCTGTGGTCGAACATAAAGTTTCGAGCAACTCAAACATCAATTTCAAAACGTTTAAGAGCAGCTTGATTTCTCTAAAAGCAGGAAAGTTGGGTACCATATGAACTGAAGCTGAGAGACATTGAAAGACAATTTTGTACATCTGAAATGCTGCTTGAACGCTATAAAAGAAACTCATTTTTGCACCGAATCATTACTTGCAATGTAAAATGGTTCCATTACGATAACCTTAATCGTAAGAGATCGTATGTGAAGACCGGCCAACTAGCCGCATCAACACCAAAGTCAAATATCCATTGCGCTAAGGCAGGCGCGGATCCTGGTCAACCATTTGGGGGGGGGAATCAAAATTTGTTCTACATTTGTCTTCTTTTTTATATGAACACTTTTCAGTTTTGTGGGGGAGGAATTTCTATTTCACCCCCTCTGGATCCGCGCCTTCGCTAAGGTAATGCTCTGTTTGGCTGAAATCTAGCCAAACCATCACAGGAAACCTGTACCGAACGCAACTGATACGTTTGAAGCGAGCATTGACCGAAAAACACCCAGAATATGCGGCCAGACCTGAAACCGTAATATTCCATCATGACAACGCTCGGCCACATGTTGCAATTCCTGTTTAAAACCATTTAGAAAGAAGTGTTTGGGAAGTTTTGCTTCACCCACTTTATAGTGCAGACCATGCCCCGTCCAACTACTATTTATTTCGCTCGATGCAGAACGCTCTCTCTGGGATACACTTCACTTTAGAACAGAGTTCTTGGCCTCAAAAGATGAGCAGTTCTTTTAGATCGGAATCTATATGTTGAAAGAAAGATGGAAGATTTGACATTTCTCTGGATTTTAGTTGAAAGTATTCATTATTAGATGAGTACTGTATAAATTAGTTATAATATAGTTCTGTTATAGAGTTCTATTCTAGAGTTCAGTTCTAGAGTTTCTATTCTAGAGTTCTATTCTAGAGTTGCGTTCTAGAGTTCTGTTCAAGAGTTCTTTTCTAGAGTTCTGATCCAGAGTTCTGTTCCAGAGTTCTATTCTAGAGTTCTATTCTAGTGTTCTATTCTAGAGTTCTATTCTAGAGTTCTATTCTAGAGTTCTATTCTAGAGTTCTATTCTAAAATTCTCTTCTAGAGTTCTATTCTAGAGTTCTATTCTAGAGTTCTATTCTAGATTTCTATTCTAGAGTTCTATTCTAGAGTTCTATTCCAGAGTTTTATTCCAGAGTTCTATTCCAGAGTTCTATTCCAGAGTTCTATTCCAGAGTTCTATTCCAGAGTTCTATTCCAGAGTTCTATTCCAGAATTCTGTTCTAGTTCTGTTCTAGTTCTGTTCTAGTTCTAGTTCTGTTCTAGTGCTGTTCTAGTTCTGTTCTAGTTCTGTTCTAGTTCTGTTCTAGTTCTGTTCTAGTTCTTTTCTAGTTCTGTTCTAGTTCTGTTCTGTTCTAGTTCTGTTCTAGTTCTGTTCTAGTTCTGTTCTAGTTCTGTTCTACTTCTGTTCTAGTTCTGTTCTAGTTCTATTCTAGTTCTATTCTAGTTCTATTCTAGTTCTGTTCTAGTTCTGTTCTAGTTCTGTTCTTGTTCTGTTCTAGTTCTGTTCTAGTTCTGTTCTAGTGCTGTTCTTGTTCTGTTCTAGTTCTGTTCTAGTTCTGTTCTAGTTCTGTTCTAGTTCTGTTCTAGTTCTGTTCTAGTTCTGTTCTAGTTCTGTTCTAGTTCTGTTCTAGTTCTGTTCTAGTTCTGTTCTAGTTCTGTTCTAGTTCTGTTCTGTTCTAGTTCTGTTCTAGTTTTGTTCTAGTTCTGTTCTAGTTCTGTTCTAGTTCTGTTCTAGTTCTGTTCTTGTTCTGTTCTTGTTCTGTTCTTGTTCTGTTCTTGTTCTGTTCTTGTTCTGTTCTTGTTCTGTTCTTGTTCTTGTTCTGTTCTTGTTCTGTTCTTGTTCTGTTCTTGTTCTGTTCTTGTTCTGTTCTTGTTCTGTTCTTGTTCTGTTCTTGTTCTGTTCTTGTTCTGTTCTTGTTCTGTTCTTGTTCTGTTCTTGTTCTGTTCTTGTTCTGTTCTTGTTCTGTTCTTGTTCTGTTCTTGTTCTGTTCTTGTTCTGTTCTTGTTCTGTTCTTGTTCTGTTCTTGTTCTGTTCTTGTTCTGTTCTTGTTCTGTTCTTGTTCTGTTCTTGTTCTGTTCTTGTTCTGTTCTTGTTCTGTTCTTGTTCTGTTCTTGTTCTGTTCTTGTTCTGTTCTTGTTCTGTTCTTGTTCTGTTCTTGTTCTGTTCTTGTTCTGTTCTTGTTCTGTTCTTGTTCTGTTCTTGTTCTGTTCTTGTTCTGTTCTGTTCTTGTTCTGTTCTTGTTCTTGTTCTGTTCTAGAGTTCTATTCTAGAGTTCTATTCTAGAGTTCTATTCTAGAGTTCTATTCTAGAGTTCTATTCTAGAGCTCTATTCTAGAGTTCTATTCTAGAGTTCTATTCCAGAGTTCTATTCCAGAGTTCTATTCCAGAGATCTATTCCAGAGTTCTATTCCAGAGTTCTATTCCAGAGTTCTATTCCAGAGTTCTATTCCAGAGTTCTATTCCAGAGTTCTATTCCAGAGTTCTATTCCAGAGTTCTATTCCAGAGTTCTATTCCAGAGTTCTATTCCAGAGTTCTATTCCAGAGTTCTATTCCAGAGTTCTATTCCAGAGTTCTATTCCAGAGTTCTATTCCAGAGTTCTGTTCTAGTTCTGTTCTAGTTCTGGTTCTGTTCTAGTTCTGTTCTAGTTCTGTTCTAGTTCTGTTCTAGTTCTGTTCTAGTTCTGTTCTAGTTCTGTTCTAGTTCTGTTCTAGTTCTGTTCTAGTTCTGTTCTAGTTCTGTTCTAGTTCTGTTCTAGTTCTGTTCTAGTTCAGTTCTAGTTCTGTTCTGATTTCATTCGGAGTCCTGTGTATACCAAGAGCTTTGTGTTTCTTAGTTTTCAAAATTCCTTATAAAATTATTTAACCAACATTCCTTTTGTCTTTATATAACCTGCCTAACCTTCCATTTCCCTTCTAAATCCAAGTATGTGCTTTCGTTCGTTCAATTCGTTTTGTAAATTCCAATTGTTGAAGCGTAACAAATTTTGTATATTTACACGTAGATCTAAGCCAAAGTAATGAATGAATGAACGTAGTAATAAACACAATTATTTCCCTTCTTTTTTAGGTTTCTTTCTGTTTTATTTCACTTGTTTTTTTTTTTTTTTTTTTTTTTGTTTTGTTTTATTCTTTTGTTGCTGGCGTTAATTCAAGTAGCAGCAAGAAGAAAGAAACTATAATTGTTTGTATTATTGTACAATAATTTATATATTCCAATCACGCCCCTTTTTAATAGTTAACTAACTTACTAGGGGTTTTTTATTACTTTTTTTCTTAGTTTGTTTTGTATTTTATAGATACGATACTAAACAAACTCGTAGCTAAGAAATACCTTTCATGGTATCCAGTAGTTGGTAGTGTATTTATTAGATACATTTTTACTACGTTTGGTACGTACATACATACTTGTTTTATAACAATTTTTTCTCGTATTTCTTTTTACTTTCTTTATCTTGTGCTTTTCTGTCTGCTGTTGCCTGTTTCTGTTTCTATTTCTTTTTTTTTTCTGTATTTCTTATTGTCTAAGTATATTTTTATTGAGGTTTGTATTACAATTACGAATTGTTTCTAAATTGTGTTTTGACATTTTTACTTTTTTTATATCTGTTTTGAGTACATATTTGTATGTGTCATAAGAACTTTCTATCATTGAATTATTCCTACTCATGCTAACGAACACACATGTTAGTGCAATCAAAAGAAAATAAAAAAAAATAATTATAATGCTTCATGAACCTAAATACAATTAATCTGATAGTTTATAAAGTAGCTGAAGAAATTTGAAAAAAAAATTATTGAGCAAAGTAGTAGAAAAAAAGTTTAAAGTTCAGTTAATTAGGTTATGGGGTTAAAATCATAGAAAAGCACTTTTTTAAAATATTCATAAAAAAAGTTTTGTATTAAAAAATGCAAATATATTTACTGTTTCTGAAAGACAACAAGAACAGCTTTTAAAAACTGGAAAAATAAATTAAATATTATTGTATATATTTTTTTAATTTATGCTCAATTCTGGCACATTTTTGGTTTTAATGAAAAAATTAACCTTTTTGTTTAAAGTACTTTTTTAAATAATCCCTATGAAAAAGCAAATACAATATTTATTTCCTGAAAGACTTCATATAAGCTATTAAACCTGCAAAAATTAATTAAATCACTTAATTATTTTTTAATTTTTCCTCAAAAAACTGAAAAAAAAAATTTTGTTCTAAAAAGTACTTTTTTCAAGATTTCCTAAAAAGTGGTATTTATTAAAATATTTAAATATATTTAAATAAAAAGATTTCTCGAGCTCGAGGTCAATAATTTTCAATAGATTATTTATTTCCAATATTTCGATATCCTACGGATATCATTATCAAGGAATGAGTAACAATTATATTTGTACAAGACATCTAAACATCTTCACATTTAATATTGCATGTGAAGATGTTTAGATGTCTTGTACAAATATAATTGTTACTCATTCCTTGATAATGATATCCGTAGGATATCGAAATATTGGAAATAAATAATCTATTGAAAATTATTGACCTCGAGCTCGAGAAATCTTTTTATTTAATTATAATCAAAAGGTCGAATAAAACTATTGGATATAATATTTAAATATATTTTACCAATTCTGAAAGACAACAAGATAAACTTTTGAAAAATTAAAAAAAAAAATTATTGGAAATGTTTTTTTTTACAAAAAAAAAATTTCCAAAAAAAGTAGCTTTTTAAATTATCCTTAAAATTAGTTTCTTCTTAAAAAAACTGAAATATTTTTAACAATTTCTAAAAGGCAACATCTTGAGCTTATAAAAACTGCCAAAAGAAATTAAATTTTGTTGTATATTGTTTATTAATTTACCCCCAAACTTTGCATAATTTTGGTTTTCATGAAAAAGATTAGTTTTGTTTAAAAAGTACTTTTTTTCAATTATCCCTTTCAAAAAGGCAAAGAAAATATGGAATTTCTAAAGGACTTTACAATGAGCTTTTAAAATCTACAAAAATTTATTAAATCGCTCAATATTTTTAGAAATTTTTCCTTAAAAAAACTGAAAAAAAAAAAATGTTCCAAAAAAGTACTTTTTTTTAATTATGCATAAAATAACTTATTTTTTAAAAAGTAGAAATATTTTTAACAATTTCTAAAGGGCAACATCTTGAGCTTATAAAAACTGCCAAAAGAAATTAAATTATGTTATATATTGTTTATTAATTTACCCTTAAACTTTGCATAATTTTGGTTTTCATGAAAAGCTATTAGTTTTGTTTAAAAAGTACTTTTTTCAATTATCCCAGTCTAAAAGGCAAAGAAAATATGGATTTTCTAAAGGACTTTACAATGAGCTTTTAAAATCTACAAAAATTTATTAAATCGCTCAATATTTTTAGAAATTTTCCCTTAAAAAAAAAAACGAAAAAAAAATTTTTCTTCAAAAAAGTACTTTTTTTAAATTATCCCTAAAATACATTCTTTAGTGAAAAGCTGACTAATTTTTTACAGTTTCTGAAAGGCAACATCATGAGCTTATAAAAACTGTCAAAATAAATTAAATTTGTTTGTATACATTTTTTTAATTCGCCAATAAATAAAAATAATAAACTTTTTTTAATTTTACAAAAGCTAAATATTGTACAATTTTTTGGATAAATTTCCATTTAAATTATTGGTGATTGTCACTTGCTGTTACAATTTTTCTGCTAACTAAACATTTTTTTTTTTAATATTTGAGAAATGAGCTGAGGTGGTATGATTTTTGACACTTCCATTTTACTAACATTTACTTCAGTTTCATTTTTAATATTTAATGTTTGAGGTTTTCTGCTGTCATTGTCCCACTGGCTGTGTCAATCTTTTCCTATTTGTATAATGTTGTGTCTCGTGTTAATAAACAATCTGTCTTGGCTCATTTGCCATGGTTTGTTGTTCATGGTTTCTCTTGTTGTATTTTCTTTAGTTTTCTTTTTTCATGTCATTGCGATATTATGTAATAAAAACATGCATTTCCCTTCAAATGTCATCCAAAAAACGAATGACAATACATACAACTCAGCAGCAGCGCTGCACTCTTTTTTTATTACCGATTTCTTGTTTTTCTGCATTCTATTTATATTTCAACTGTCAAGTGAACTGACACTGACACCAAAGTGTCAAAACCACACTGTGACATTTTGAAGTAATAAAGGAAAATATTAACAAAAATTGCATGACAAAACTAATGTTATTTTGGATTGAAAGAAGAAAAAAAAAATACTAATTCCAGTATCCCTTTATTTAACCTGCAACAGAAAAACTTTCCTCTTACCAATCACAATATGTAATAATAACAATCACATAAAGAGTGACAATAATTCGTTTGATGAATATTGAAGGGGAACATAATAAAAAGAATGGAAAGAAAATAAATGAAATGTTGTAAAAAAAGACCAAAATAATTTCGTTAACAAACAATTCAATGAGGGATTGAGGGAAGGGACAATACAACACTCACTTTAGTAAAAGTAAAAAAAAGAAGCCAGTAGGAATTTTCAGCTGACCGGTGCCCAACTAACTCTATAAAAATTTTTTTTTCAAAATGTTTTTTTCTAATTTTTTAAAAAAGAAATTGTTTAGATTTATTAGTGAACAAGTAAGAGAGCTATATTCGGCTGTGCCGAAATTTATATACCCTTCACCAAATTAATTTTTGTTTTTCAAAATTGATTTCAAAATTTTTGAAAAAAAATTTTTTTTTTTTTTCAAAATTGTTTTTTAAAGTTTTCAATTTTTTTTTTTCAAAATTGTTTTTTATTTTTTCCAAATTTTTATTAAATTTTTTTCCAAATTTTTTTTAAATTTTTTTTTTAATTTTTAAAAAAAAATTTTGAAATTTATTATTGAAAAAAAATTTTTTTGTTAAAAAAAAATTCGGGTTAAAAAATATTTTTCCCGATTTTGACCCATTGTAGGACCAAATTACTATAGCCTTCTATACATCATTGCAGTGGACTTTGAAATATCTATCATTAGCTATCCATATTGTCCATATTAATGACTTAGTAATTCATATATAGATCAAAAATATACCAAAAGGTTGACCCGGTTTTTTCCTTATATCTCCAGCCATATGTGGACCGAATTTCTCGATTTTAAATAACAACCGAGCCGGGAGAATTCCCGATATATTGATGTATCAATCTTGTATGTAAGTTATTTGGAGGCTACGGAAAGTTGATTTCAACCGACAGACGGACTGTCAAACGTGGCTATATCGACTTCGCTATCTATAACGATTCAGAATATATATAGTTTGTGGGGTCGCAAATGAAAAATGTAGAAATTACAAACTTTTATATACCCTTGTCACTCTCATGGTGAAGGGTATAAAAAGCTAATTGAGTAACACCTCAGGGGAGTTTAAAACCGTTCAAATTTGGAGAATTATTGTATTTTGAACTGTAATTAAAAGTAACCCCCCCTCAGGGGGCTTTTAATACCATTAAAATTCCCTAATAAATTTAGAAATGTGTAAAAGTTATTGTAATTTGAATATGGTCTCTGGACCCCACCCTTGAAATCAGGGGGATTATTGTGTAATAAGATTCGACAGAAAACATATTCGAATTTAAATTAGCTACTACTTTTTTAAAAACTTTTCAGGATATGATAAAATAGTATGTTTTTATTTTACTACTTTTTTTTCAAATTTTTACTACTTTTTTTAAAAAAACTTTCCAGAAATAAATTTTAAATCAAGAATTTATCTAAAAGAAAAACTAAATTTAGAAATTGTTATAATTTTTCAATTTAGTACATTTTTCAATTTACTACCTTTCTAATAAAATTGACTACTTTTTCAAAATTTCAACAAAATAATTTATTTTGGCCAGAAAATATCAAAATCAAAACAAAATTCTTAACAAAAGAATAAAATAGCATGTTTTTATTTTACTACTTTTTTCAAATTTTTACTACTTTTTTTTTGGAAATTTTCCATGAAATAAATTTAAAATCAATAATTTATCTAAAAGAAAAACTAAATTTAGAAATTGTTATAATTTTTCAATTTAGTACATTTTTCAATTTACTACTTTTTTTAATAAAATTTTACTACTTTTTCCAATTTTCAACAAAATAATTTATTTTGGCCAGAAAATATTAAAATCAAAACTAAATTCTTAACAAAAGAATCAAATTTCATGTTTTTATTTTACTACATTTTTCAAAATTTTACTACTTTTTTTGTTAGAAATTTGCCAGGAAATAAATTTAAAATCAAGAATTTATCTAAAAGAAAAACTTAATTTAAAAATTGGCATAACTTTTCAATTTAGTACATTTTTTAATTTACTACCTTTTCAATAAAATTGACTACTTTTTCAACAAAATAATTTATTTTTGCCAGAAAATAAATTCTTTACAAAAGAATAAAATATCATGTTTTTATTTTACTACTTTTCTCAAAGTTTTACTACTTTTTTTATAAAAATTTAGTACATTTTTAAATTTACTACTTTTTTTTAGAAATTTTACTACTTTTTCATATTTTCAGCAAAATAATTTAGTTTGCCCAGAAAATATTAAAATCAAAACAAAATTCTTAACAAACGAATAAAATATCATGTTTTTATTTTACTACTTTTTTCAAAATTTTTACTACTTTTTTTTTGAAATTTTCCATGAAATAAATTTAAAATCAAGACTTTATCTATAAGAAAAACTTAATTTAGAAATTGTTATAATTTTTCAATTTAGTACATTTTTAAATTTACTACTGTTTTTAATAAATTTTTACTAATTTTTCAAAATTCCAACAAAAACTTTATTTTGGCCAGAAAATATTAAAATCAAAACAAAATTCTTAACAAAATAATAACACAGCATGTTTTTATTTTACTACTATTTTTAAATCTTTACTACTTTTTTTGTTAGAAATTTTCCAGGAAATAAATTTTAAATCAACAATTAATCTAAAAGAAAAACTAAATTTAGAAATTGTTATAATTTTTCAATTTAGTACATTTTTTAATTTACTACTTTTTTATAAAATTTTACTACTTTTTTATATTTTCAACAAAATAAATTTATTTTGTCTAGGAAATATTATAATCAAAACTAAATTCTTAACAAAATAATAAAATAGCATGTTTTTATTTTACTACTTTTTTCAAAATTTTTACTACTTTTTTTTTTTTTGAAATTTTCCATTAAATAAATTTAAAATCAAGAATTCATCTAAAATAAAAACTTAATTAAAAAATTGGCAAAATTTGGAAAAAAAAAAAGAAATTATTGTCATTTAAAAATGGTTTTTGGTCCCCACTGAAATCAGCTCTCATTTTTTCATAAATTTAATCAAATAAACAGACGGAAAAATCTAACTCAATACAAAATGAAATGTACTATTGGAAACCTGTGTAATTATTCTTTCGATATTCAACCAATTGTATTAAAAAAGTGGTGGGGGAGGGGGTGTGCAAAGGAGGTTTACATCAAAATTCCTTGTATTATATTTTCTTTAAAAAATTGAATAACCCCTTTAGGGTGTTTTAAAACCCCTTTGGATTTCCCTGAAACTGTTGAAATTTTTAAGAATTATTGTAATTTGAAAATGGTCTCTGGACCCCCCTGAAATCAGCTGACACCTTCACTAACATTTGGACAAATTACAAACGGAAAAATCCGTTACAATTGCAAAAGTACCTGAGATTAATCTGCTGACATTTAAGCAACTGGCAAATATGGACAATTATCAAGGGGCTGATTATAAATTTCCAATTGGGTGTTACACCAAAAGACAGACAACCAGCCAACCATTCAAAACTACACGAAAGAGTGTATAGATTTGTTTTTCTATTAACAATTCTGTGTGTTTTCGTATCTTTTTTTTTCTTATTGTACATATTACAAATCTTGTTTTAACAAATGTCTTTGTTATGGCTGAGGGTATAAAGAAAAAAAAAAAAGAAACAAGAGACATAATGGCATTTTTTGTGGATTGAACAAAACGAATGAAATTAAACTATAAACCCAACGTGTGTTAACGAAAGAAATTGCCGGAAAGAGGGCATATATTTTGTTTTTGTGAATATCGATTTGTTTACTCAATAATCCATTAAGTTTAGCTATTTTATTTACTTTAACAGAGAAAGACATTTAAGGATTTCAAGAATATCTGGGGGAGGGGGGCTTGTGTTTTGCAATACAACTAAATTTATTATTTTTTGTACATGTTGAAGGAAAACTCATGATGATTCTTGGTATATGTAAGGGATCAGTGCGTAATTCGTATGTGTATATAGCAATTATGATTTAAAACAAAATATGAACCCCAGGGGGCTTAACAGAAATTGTCTTGATTCGTTCTTGTCCCCAAAAGATGAGCAGTTCTTTTGGTTCGGAATTCAAATGTTGACAAAAAGGTGGGAAAAATTCATAGCTAACAGAATGACCCATACTTTGTATAAATTTATATTGTACAAATATTAAAACAAAAAATAAAAATTTTTAAAAAATCCCGCATTTTTAAGTCATACACCCAATAAAAAAAAAATTATTTTAGCAGTTTTCAATAGCTTACATCATTGTTCTTCAGAAATAGTTAAATGTATATGAATTTTTTAATAAAAAAAAATAAATTATTTTAAGAAAATTTAAAAATGGTACTTTTTGAAAAAAAATATATATTTCAAAGAAAAATTAAAAAGATAGTTATTAATAGTTAAAATATCGTAATTATTTTTGCTATTTTGAAAAGCTTATATTGTTGTCTTTCAGAAATTGTTAAATATATTTGAGTTTTTTAATGTAAGAACATATTTCAGAGAAACTAAAAAAAAGTACTTTTTTGAAAAAAAAAAAAAAAAATAAATAAAAAATTGTAATTTACTTTGAAGAAAAAAATAAAAAATATTTAGATTAAAAAATTTAATTCCTTTTGGTAGTTTTTAAAAGCTTAAACTGTAATCTTTAAGAAATTAAAAAATACTAGAGCAATTTTTAATAAACAACTAAATTTAGAGCAATTAAAAAAAAGTACTTTTTTGAAAAAAAAAAAAAATATGTGATTTACTTTGAAGAAAAATTAAAAAAGAAGATTAAAAATTTTAATTTCTTTTGTTATTTTTTAAAAGCTTAAACTGTAATCTTTCGTAAAATATAAAATACTTGTGCATTTCTTTAGTAAACAGCATAATTTAGAGCAATTCAAAAAAAGTACTTTTTTGAGAAAAAAAATTTTGATTTATTTTGAAGAAACATTACAAAAGAAGATTAAAAACTGAATACCTTTTGGTAGTTTTTAAAAGCTTAAGCTGTTATCTTTCAGAAATTAAAAAAATACTTGTAAATTTTATTAATAAACCGCTTAATTTAGAGCTATACAAAAAAAGTACTTTTTTGAAGAAAAAATAATAATAATGTGAAAAATTAAAAAAAGAAGATTAAAAATTTTAATTTCTTTTGTTATTTTTTAAAAGCTTAATTTGTAATCTTTCAGAAACTCAAAAATACTTGTGGATTTTTTAATAAACCGCTTAATTTAAGTTATACAAAAAAAGTACTTTTTTGAAGAAAAAAAAAATAATAATAATGTGATTTATTTGGAAGAAAAGTTTAAAAAGAAGATTAAAAAATGTTATTTCTTTTGTTATTTTTTAAAAGCTTATGCTGTAATCTTTCAGAAATTCAAAAATACTTGTGGATTTTTTTAATAAACCGTTTAATTTAGAGCTATACAAAAAAGTACTTTTTGAAAAACAAAAAAAAAAAAATTTGATTTATTTTGAAGAAAAATTACAAAAGAAGATTAAAAAATTTAATTCCTTTTGGTATTTTTTAAAATCTTAAGCTGTAATCTTTCAGAAATTAAAAAATACTTGTGGATTTTTTAATAAACCGCTTAATTTAGAGCTATACAAAAAAAGTACTTTTTGAAAAAAAAATAAAAAAATTTTGATTGATTTTGAAGAAAAATTAAAAAAGAAGATTAAAAAATTTAATTTATTTTGTTATTTTTTAAAAGCTTAAACTGTAATCTTTCATAAAATAAAAAATACTTGTGAATTTTTTAATAAACCGCTTAATTTAGAGCTATACAAAAAAAGTACCTTTTTGAGAAAAAAAAAATTGATTTATTTTGAAGAAACATTACAAAAGAAGATTAAAAACTTTAATTTCTTACTTTTTTGTACTTTTTTGAAAAAAAAAAAAAAAAATTGTGAATTACTTTGAAGAAAAATTTAAAAAAAAAAGATTAAAAAACACAATTTCTTTCCACAGTTTTTAAAAGCTTAAGCTGTAATCTTTCAGAAATTAAAAAATACTTGTACCTTTTATTAATAAACAGCTTAATTTAGAGCTATACAAAAAAGTACTTTTTTGAAAGAAAAAAAAAGTGAGTTAGATTAAAAAATTGAATTTGTTTTGGTAGTTTTTAAAAGCTTATGTTATAATCTTTCAGAAATTAAAAAATACTTGTAAATTTTTTTAATAAACAGCCTAATTTTGAGCAATTCTAAAAAAGTATTTTTTTGAAAAAAAGAAAAAAAAAGATTTATTTTGAAGAAAAATTTAAAAAAAAAAAATTAGTTCTTTTAACAGTTTTTAAAAGCTTAAGCCTGAATCTTTCAGATATTAACAAATATTTGCAAATTTTTTAATAAACCGCCTAATTTAAAGCAATTCTAAAAAAGTACTTTTTTGAAAAAAAAAAAAAAAAAAAATTCAATTTATCACACAATTTTCTGTCCTTTTCCATGCTTTTAATGTTTTTTCTTAAAATTCTCAAGGAAATCTTTTGTCCCCCACCATCATTACTACTTAACAAATAACCATTCAACCATTCATCCATCCATCATTCACTTCCCTTAATGTATGTTTGCATTAAGGGGAGGGGGGAAATGGAAGAAGTGTGAAATATGTTTTCTTTAAATTTATAACCAGGAAAAAAAATTTTATCACAATAATAATGATAATGATGACAATTTTTATGTTTAGTTTGTATCTATATGTAACATAAATATGACAGCTTTTTATAAAATTTTCAAACTAAAAATTCCTCTGTAGAGAAAAAACAAAAAAAAGTGAATGCCATGGTACAATAAGTAGTTGTGTTCATTTCTTCCGGTTTGTATAAACTCACTATGGTTAGGTTTATATATTTATAATTTTTTTGTAAGAAATTTCTGTGGAAAAAAAGACTTTTTAAAGAAAGGTGTTTGTAGTACACGTTTGATTTATAAACAACCAAAAAGAGTACATGAAGTTGAAAAAGTAAAGAAATGTATGTACACAAAAACCCAGATGTATTGTATGGATAATAAGTAGTATGTAACTGACAACATATTCCATGCATAAATACATGTTGTTATTACTCCAAAAATATACCAAAAAACAACAGCAACAACAACTATCCAGCATAAAAGTTTTCATACAAAACTTAATTTGAAATAAGGCAAGAAAAAAAAATTACAATAATTTTAACGTATGAAAGTACACATACATACATACATTTACACTGAGAGCAACAACAACAACAAAAATATACCAACAATACGAGTAAAAACGAATGGAGCACAATTCGATATTTACCGTTTTTTCCCTGTTATTATTACTCACAAACATACACACACACATGCATGTGGTAAAAGCTGGGAGTATGAGTGTGAGTATGTATGAATGTTTGTTGTACATTTGTTTATGTTTGATTGAGGGAAGAGCAAGAGAGTCTTAAAGGTATGTAAACTTACTAGGCTATGTAAATAAAGCTTCTTGTTTTTAAATTTACCTTCAAATTACTTTATTATTAAAAGAAAATTAAAAATATTTTCCTATTTCTGAAAGATTAAATCATAAGCATTTTTTTAAATGCAAAAATTTAATAAATTTTTCAGCAAAATAATTGAAAAACAAAATTTTTCAAAAAAGTATTTTTTAAAATTTGCTCCAAAAAAAGTTTTTTTTCAATATACATATATTGAAAAAAAAATTCCGAAAAAGTACTTTTTAAAATTTTGTCCTAAAATAAGACTTTTCTTAAAAAATTCATATTGTTACGAATGTGCAATGACGATTTGAATTCAACGGTATGTAACGACTGCCTGCAGCATTCATCATGTTTGAAGGCACGTCCATCAGTAGCATTCGGTTATTGGCATTGTTTGTAAGTATGGCAACACTAAATGTTTGGGCTGCTAGCAATGACATCGAAGGCTCTGGAATTCGAATGTACTAGTATGTCCGTTAAAAGCATTGTAGAAGATTCCCGATAGATGGCACGTGTATAAATAGTGGCAGAGCTGGCAGTCGTGAGTGGAGTTGATCATTGTCGCTGTTAGAGATAACATCAATTGTCGTGTACATGTGTGTTTGTACATTATAAAGTTTGTGTGCATTTCTGCGAATTGATAAACGTGTATAAAGACATTGAGTGACTATTTAATTCTGTTGTTGTTGTACATTCTAAATAAATAAAGAGTTACAATTTTAAACTACTAAAACTGCTTTTTATTAGCATTTTCATATTCGGTTTATTTAAAGGAAATAAACCCCGTTTTTAAAAGGTAAAAACGTAACAATATAAATATATATTTAAGAATTTCTAAAAGACCACATTATAAGCTTTTAAAAACTGCAAAAATTAATAGTTTTTTTTTTTTTAATTTTTCACCAAAATAATTGAAAATTTTTTTTAAAGTACTTTTTTTCAATTTCCCCTAAAATAAGTTTTTTTTCTTAAAAAACTCAAATATATTTAACAGTTTCTGAAAGACCACATTATAAGCTTTTAAAAACTGCAGAAATTAAATAAATCATTTAATATATATTTTCGTAATTTTTAGCAAAATAATTGTAGAAAAAAAATTTTTTTCGAAAAAGTACTTTTTTCAATTTACTTTAAATAAGTTTTTTTTTTAAACCTCAAATATATTTTAAAGCTTTTGAAAGACCACAACATAAGCTTTTAAAAACTGCCAAATTTTATTTACAAAAATATAAAAATTTATATTTTATTTACCCTTAAACTTTAAACATGTTTGGTTTTAATGGCAATATGTAGTAATTTACTTTAAGTACTTTTTTCAAAGTTCCCTAAAATGTATACTTTATCAAATACCGTTAAATGTTTAACAATTACTGAAAGATAACCACTTAAGCTTTTAAAAACTGCAGAAATGAAATAAATCAGTTAATATATATTTTTGTAATTTTCAGCAAAAAAATAAATTTTTTTCGAAAAAGTACTTTTTTCCATTTGCTCTAAAATAAGTTTTTTTTTAAAAAAACCGCAAATATATTTTACAGTTTTTGAAAGACCACATTATAAGCTTTTAAGAACTGCCAAATTTAATTTATAAAAATATACGAATTTATATTTTATTTACCCTCAAAATTTAAACATGTTTGGTTTTAATGGCAATATGTAGTAATTTCCTTTAAGTACTTTTTTCAAAGTTGATTTTAGGCAAAAACTTTATCAAAAACTAAAAAAAAATTTTACAATTTCTGAAAGATAACCACTTAATCTTTTAAAAACAGCAGAAATTAAATAAATCATTTGATATATATTTTTTAAAATTTTCAACAAAATAATTGGAAAAAATCAAATTTTTTTTCGAAAAAGTACTTTTTCAATTTGCTGTAAAATAAGTTTTTTTCTCAAAAACCTCAAATATACTTAACAGTTTCTGAAAGACCACATTATAAGCTTTAAAAGACTGACAAATTTAATTTATAAAAATATATGAATTTATATTTTATTTACCCTCAAACTTTAGCTAGCAATTTACTTTAAGTACTTTTTTCAAAGTTCCCTAAAATATATACTTTATCAAAAATCGTTAAAAGTTTAACAATTACTGAAAGATAACCACTTAAGCTTTTAAAAACTGCAGAAATTAAATAAATCAATCAGATATATTTTTTTAAATTTCCAACAAAATAATGGAATTTTTTTTTTTTTTTTCGAAAAAGTACTTTTTTCAATGTTCTCTAAAATAAAGTGGTTATTAAAAATTTCATATAAATTTAACTATTACTGAGAGTCAACACTATAAGCTTTCAAAAACTTATAAAACAAATTCAATTTGTTGGCATATATTGTTTTAATTCAACCTCAAACTTAGCCTTATTTAAGTTTGCATGCTTAATGGAAAAATTTGGCTTAAAACACTTTTTTTCAATTAAGCAAATAAAAATAAGAAAAACACCTTTTAATTTCTTAAAGAGTTCAGCATGAGCTACTAGAAACTGCCAAAAAATTTAGTCAGTTTAATACAAAGTTCTCAAATTGTGAACAAAAATTAAGAAATTTATTAAAAAAAAAAGTACTTTTTTCAAGTTTGCCTAAAATAAGTTATTTATTAAAAAACTCAATTTAAATTAAGAATTTCTGAAAGACCTCAACATAAACCTCAACAAAACAGCCAAAATTGATTAAATATTTTAATATATATTTTTTTAATTTAACCTCAAACTTAGCAAATTTTTTGGTTTTCATTAAAAAATTTTAAAATTTAGCTTGAAGTACTTTTTTCAATTGAATAAATGAATAAATAATTATGCAAATTCTAAAAAATATTAGCACAAGCTCCTACAATCAACAAGAAAAGTAAATTGTTTCATACATATTTTTTTTTTCTTTGATATTTTCTCAAATTGTGAAAAAAAAATGAAGAAATTTTTTAAAATTAAATTTTCCTATTTTTGAAAGAAACTGCAGAAATAAATAAAATTTGTTTTTACCGACAAGGGTGGGTCAATAAGTCCCCGACTTTTTGAATTTCACAACACTGCTCCTGTCAACAGGCATCTGTCAGTTGACTCCTGTCAAAATTTGAACAAGCTGTGTCATTTGGTTTGTGTTTGAAAGCCATTGTTAGCAGAAATCATCTAACAGTTCTGAGGTACTAAACACTTATTCAAACTGATGCCTAAAAGAAGTCATTCCTTCATAGGTCATTTGTAAACACAATTCCACCATAAAACTCAACTCATACATGCGTTTTTTTTTTCGATGTAGTCGTCGTCCACAACCATATTGTACATTTTTTTTCTTCCAAAGGTTCGATAACAATTTACAGAGAAATGAAACAACAACAATAAATACACAAACATATTGTTGTTAGAGCACAGACACACACACACATATAAAATCATGTTGTACATCAGAGCCAGCAAGCAGCAAGCAACAGCAGCATATTCGAGTATGAAATTTTTTTCTGCTCTGGCTGATTCTTCTTGAAATTTTGTACGAAAAAATACGAATTGTTTGTATGATGATGTGATGAATTTTTTTTTTGTTGTTTTTTGCTCGTTGTTGTTGCAAACAATATTTTTGTGCTGTTATGTAAGACAAACAGCAACAACAAAATTCATCATCAACAGCAGCAGCAGCAACAACCTTTTAGCGACGAGCCGAAACCAAAAGCCAGCCAGGCAGAGTTAAGGCATGCCCCTGCTTGCCATGTCAAAAAATAATAATAATAATAATAACAACAACAACATCCATCCATATCAAACCTAACAACAAACACACATACACATATACAGCAAAAGTAATTTTTGCCGGTGATTTTTTTTTTTTTCTTTCATTTCTCTTTATGTATTTTTCGTTTGTTTGTTTATTTGTTTATTTTATGTTTTGTTTTTGTTGTATTTTTGCCTTCAATTGGGATTTAGTTGTTGTTGTTATTGTTGCTGTTATATGTATGTTACTTATATACAGTACGTGGAAAAAAAAACGTTGTCAGATTAAAAATGTATGTACATAAATATGGTGGTAAGTTTTCCTTGTTATTGTTGTATGAAGTATTATTGTAGTTGTTGTTATTGGTCACAGGTTATTGAACCTTTCTTGCAATGTTTTTTTTTTTTCTTCCTCTTTTTGTTGTATTTTATATGATTTTTTTTTTGTAAACATATGTATGTAGTGTGTGTTTGTTGTTTATTTCTTTTCTTATAAGAGAACTTTACCGTTATAATTTTCAGTTTTAAAGCCAGTTGCAACAATAACTCACTCACACACATTTTGTTGCCGTTTGTTTTGATCCTTTTAAAAACACGCAATACCAAGCAGAACTTTAATTCATTGAAGAAATTTTAAAGAGGGAGAGGAGAACTTTAGCAACTTGTTTAAAGCTTAAACAAGTTGTACGAATAGGGGACTGCATATTTGACTGTTACATATTTGAAAGATCTTTTAAAGCACTTCCTCTTAAACTCCTGATGTTATCCAATTTTAACTTCATTCGTAGGCCTTTATGTTGTTTAATTTTAGCTTCATTTGTAGGTCTTTATGTTGTTCAATTTTAGCTTCAATCTTAGGTCTTTATGTTTTTAAATTTTAGCTTCAATTTAAGGTCTTTATGTTGTTCAATTTTAGCTTCAATCTTAGGTCTTTATGTTGTCTAATTTTAGCTTCAATTTAAGGTTTTTATGTTGTTCAATTTTAGGTCTTTATGTTGTTCAATTTTAGCTTCAATCTTAGGTATTTTCCTTGTTCAATTTTAGCTTCAATCGAAGGTCTTTATGTTGTTCAATTTTAGCTTCAATTTAAGGTATTTATGTTGTTCAATTTTAGCGTCAATCGTAGGTCTTTATGTTGTTCTTTAGTAGTATAAATCTTAGGTCTTTATGTTGTCTAATTTTAGCTTCAATTTAAGGTTTTTATGTTGTTCAATTTTAGCTTCAATCTTAGGTCTTTTCCTTGTTCAATTTTAGCTTCAATCTTAGGTCTTTATGTTTTTCAATTTTAGCTTTAATCTTAGGTCTTTCTGTTGTTCAATTTTAGCTTCAATCTTAGGTCTTTATGTTGTTCTTTAGTAGCTTCAATCTTAGGTCTTTATGTTGTTCAATTTTAGCTTCAATCTTAGGTCTTTTCCTTGTTCAATTTTAGCTTAAATCGTAGGTCTTTATGTTGTTCAATTTTAGCTTCAATCTTAGGTCTTTATGTTGTTCAATTTTAGCTTCAATCTTAGGTCTTTATGTTGTTCAATTTTAGCTTCAATCTTAGGTCTTTATGTTGTTCAATTTTAGCTTCAATCTGAGGTCTTTATGTCGTTCAATCTTAGCTTCAATCTGAGGTCTTTATGTTGTTTAATTTTAGCTTCAATCTGAGGTCTTTATGTTGTTTAATTTTAGCTTCAATCTGAGGTCTTTATGTTGTTTAAGTTTAGCTTCAATCTGAGGTCTTTATGTTGTCTAATTTTAGCTTCAATCTTATGACTTTATGTTGTTCAATTTTAGCTTCAATCTTAGGTATTTTCCTTGTTCAATTTTAGCTTCAATCTTAGGTCTTTATGTAGACTAATTTTAGCTTCAATCTTATGACTTTATGTTGTTCAATTTTGGCTTCAATCTGAGGTCTTTATGTTGTTCAATTTTAACTTCAATCTTAGGTCTTTATGTTGCTCAATTTTAGCTTTAATCTTAGGTCTTAATGTTGTTCTTTAGTAGTTCAAATCTTAGGTCTTTAAGTTGTTTAATTTTAGTTTTAATCTTAGGTCTTTTTGTTGTTCAATTTTAGCTTCAATCTTAGGTCTTTATGTTGTCTAATTTTAGCTTCAATCTTAGGTCTCTATGTTGTTCAATTTTAGCTTCAATTTAAGGTCTTAATGTTGTTCTTTAGTAGTTTAAATCTTAGGTCTTTAAGTTGCTTAATTTTAGCTTCAATCTTAGGTCTTTATGTTGTTCAATTTTAGCTTCAATCTTAGGTCTTTATGTTTTTCAATTTTTGCTTCAATTTAAGGTCTTTATGTTGTTCAACTTTAGCATCAATCCAAGGTCCTGATGTTATCCAATTTTAGCTTCACTTATAGGTCTTTATTTTGTTCAATTTTAGCTTCAATCGTTTTTGATGTTTGGAAACAAGAAATACTCTCTCAGGGCTAAATCCGGAGAATAGGGCGGCTGAGAACGCAATTCGAAACCTAATACAAGGATTTTTGCCATGAAAACTGCTCATCAATGCACCTTTTTGTGCAACCGATTTTGAGTAAACTCGGCAACCATCTGTCGGAAAGATTTCTCATACCCAATCATTAAAAATTGAAAACACTGAGCCATGTGAGATGCCTATGGCTTCCACAATCTCTCTGGCACTTTCAATCCCCTATCGGCCAAGACATCATATATTGAATTCAATTGTTGAGTGCTTGTGGGGCCTCAACGAAATTCAGTAAACCACTTTTTTACCATTGAAATTGATGGTGCAGCAAACATAGTCTTGGTTTATCAAGCTCAGGCTTGGCAAACAAATAATACTTTTTTCCATTTTCTCCTCAAGTCACGGGGTAGTCTGCTATCAATAGCTGTCAAACACAAACTAAACAACGCAGCTTGTTAAAATTTTCACAGGAGTCAACTGACAAATGGCTGTTGACAGGAGTTTTGTTGCCCTTTCAATTAAGAGGCGCATAACTCAAAGTCACGGACTTATTAGATCCTGACACTCTAGAAATTGTGTTTCTATTAGTAGCTCCACATTGTCTTGACAATAAAGTAGCGAAACCCCAATTTCCCTGCTTTAATTTGAAAAAATACTGCTTTTTCTTTGCTGTTAAATAGAAAGCAACTTTTCCTCTAAACAAAATATTTTCTAACATTTAAAAACATTTTATTTTTTGCTCCACAATCTTTTTGCTAAATCTATAATTTGTTGAAAGTTAAATTATTAATACAGATTTTTTTTTTCAATTATGATTGCTAGTGATTTACTATGCGCAATATTTCATATTTAACAATATAGTCCTTAAGGGGTGAAAATGATGAATTTTTACAGCAGCAGTTTCATTTTATTTTTAACTGAAATTACAAAGCATTTACTATTTGCTGGCGCAAACAATAAATAAACGCAGAGAAAGCCAAGCAAGCAAGGCAGCATAGCATATCAAAGATTTATTTATAAAAATATTAAAATGGTCAGTGATTTCAAAAATTTCTTGTTTCTTGTTTTTTGCTGTTTGCAACACAACTGTAGGTTGCAGCAAAGGCATGGCATATTGGCTGGCAAACAAACATTTTAGGCTTTTAATTAAAAAAAACATCTAAAGGAGAAAAGGAGAGGGAGAGGCAAAAGTCAGCCAGCCAGCCAGTTTTTATGCATCATTCTGTAGAAACAACACAATGTTGAGCCTTTATGAATCTATGAATCTTTTATAAGGCTGGGTTATAGTATTTCTCTACAGCTCTTAACAAAAACTGCCATGTCCAATGTTGCTGAATGTGTAATTGTATTTGACATAAATAATATTATTAAACCATTGACTCCAAAGAGCACTTTAAAAGTTGTTCCATCCTTTTTGCCTTTCCCCCTCCTCCTCCACCTCCCTCTCTCTGCTGTCACTTTTGCAACATTTGCATATGTTCTGTGTTGTGTTCGTTCACTGCCATTAACATTTATTCCATCCACCAGTCTAGAGACCCTCAACCCTTCACCAGCCTCCCCTCCTGTCCTCTCTTTCAATTGCTATTTGAAATGACCCATGTGCATATTTGTTATGCGTTTTAATATTTTTCTTGTTGGTTTGTTTTAACTGCACGGAACAGGGCATTCGCTGTTATAATTTTTAAATCATCCACCATGATTCCAAATGCCGGCAGCATTTGTTACAAACTCCCTTCACAAAGTCATCATCACCCCCCCCCCCCTCCTTTACCGCTTCCCAAAAACAAGTGTTTGAAATCATTTTATTGTTATACATCCTATAAACGCCATATTTCTTTATGCTAGTAGAAAAGTTTTTATTATTTTGTTCCCATAAAACACTGAAAATTGCCATAAAAGTTAATTTTACAAGGATATTGGGATTTTAGTATTCAGAAAAATGTGTTATTTTTTTTTTTTTCTAATTTTATTGCTGTAAATATTAAATAGAATGTTTATTTGGAAGACAAAATGAAAAGATCTTTCATTTGCCACACATTTTAGGGGTGGGAAGAGTTTCGGAATAACAGGGAAGAGATTCTCAGAATCACAGAATCTAGTTTTTAAGGCAAATTTGGAATTTTAGTAATCACTGCATTAAGAGCTTTCATTTGAGACCCATTTTGGGGTGGGAAGAGTTTTCGAAAAAGTGGGAACAGTTTTTAAAAATCACAGAAAATGGTTTCTCAAGCTAATATTAATTAAAATAAAGTGATTTTGATTAAAACCAACATAATTGAATGTATTTTTTATTAAAAAGTTGGCCATAAAGGAACATTTTAGCTAGAATTTGGGCTTTAGAATTTCAAAAATTGTTGTTTTGTTAAACATAATAACGTGAATATCAAAAAGAATGGCTATTTAGCATACAAAATTAAAAGAGTTTTCATTTGTGACCTATTTTGGGGGTGGGAAGAGTTTTCGAAAAAGTGGGAACAGTTTTTAAAAATCACAGAAAATGGTTTCTCAAGCTAATATTAATTAAAATAAAGTGATTTTGATTTAAATCAACAAAATTTAATGTATTTTTTATTAAAAAGTTGGCCATAAATCAACATTTTAACTAGAATTTGGGCTTACAATTTTAACAAATGTTATTTTCTTAAACAAAATGCTGTGAATATCAAAAATAATGGCTATTTAGGTTATAAAATTTAAAGAGCTTTCATTTGGAACCCATTTTGGGGTGGGAAGAGTTTTCGAAAAAGTGAGAACAGTTTTCAAGAATCACAGAAACTAGTTTTTAAACCAAATTTTGGAATTTTAGTAACCACTGTATTAAGAGCTTTCACTTGAGACACATTTTGTGGATGGGAAGAGTTTTCGAAAAAGTGGGAACAGTTTTTAAAAATGACAGAAAATTGTTTCTCAAGCTAATATTAATTCAATTAAAGTGATTTTGATTTAAACCAACATAATTTAAAGTATTTTTTGTTACAAAGTTGGCCATAAAGGTACATTTTAACTAGAATTTGGGCTTTAGAATTTCAAAAAAATTTTATTTTGTTAAACTAAATGCTGTGAATATCAAAAATAATGGCTATTTAAGTTATAAAATTAAAAGAGCTTTCATTTGAGACCTATTTTGGGGGTGGGAAGAGTTTTCGAAAATTTGAGAACAGTTTTTAAAAATCACAGAAAATGGTTTCTCAAGCTAATATTAATTAAAATAAAGTGATTTTGATTTAAATCAACATAATTTAATGTATTTTTTATTAAAAAGTTGGCCATAAATCAACATTTTAGCTAGAATTTGGTCTTTACTATTTCAACAAATGTTATTTTGTTAAACATAATAACGTGAATATCAATAATAATGGCTATTTAGGTTACAAAATTAAATAGGCTTTCATTTGAGACCCATTTTGGGGCTGGGAACAGTTGTTGAAAATACCAGAAAATGTTTGTTGAAAAAAACCTTAAAGGAAATTAAGTCTTTGTTACTTATTAACATAATCTTCGATTAAAAAAATTATAATACTTTGTAAGCCTTAGTTTTACCTTGAAATTTTCACTTTCTATTAATAATCCATTTCACTTTATAAACCTTATGTTTTATATTAAAATAATAAAATTTATCTCATTATGATCTTCCTTTAATAATGTTTACTTTTGCTTTCGCTAATGTTTCAAACAAAAATTCTTATAAATTTCACACTTAATTTCTCTTTAGCTGCCAATTCATTTTAATTATTCTTGACTTTCTTTCTACGCTTATCACTAAAACAAATATTGTTGCAACCATGAATGTTATAATGAGAAATATAATTTGAAAATGCTAAAAAAAAAATCAATAAAATACACCCTCTCAAATACACTTCCAAACCCAAAAACAAAATAAAAAAAAACTTATCACATTAAAACGTAATCATCATCGTCATCATATAAATTAAATTATCAATACACTGCCAGTGTTAAACCACCCCCTACCATCCCCCCTTCCACCTTCATCAATAAAATAAAGCTGCAGAGTAAGAGCGTAAAGCAAATGTTAAAGAAATTAATGCCTTCTTGTGTTCTTGCCATGAATTACTATTACTTTTACTCACATTAAGCATTTCTTGTACATAGCAAATGAACCAAAAAAAAAAAAAAAACAACCCTTAAGATGTGCTATACATTTTTAAACGCCTAACGGTATGCTTCACTATCACCACACATAGCTGGCTGCATTAATCGTTTGTTTTGTAGCGATATGTATGGAAGAAATACTAAAACAACAATAAAAAGTAAATAAAAGGGTCTCTTAAAAACAAGTAAAATTCGTTATTTCCACTCATTTTACTGATATGTTTAAAAAGGTGAAAATAAACTTTTTGCAAAAACTACTTTTTGTTAAAAAGTAGTGAAATCTTGTATTTTCACACATTTTTGGTGCATGTTTAATATATAGAAAATAAATTTATATTAAAATGAAATTTTTGCAAAAAAGTACTTTTCTTAAAATAGTACTTATTGAAAAAAAGTACCAAAAAAACACTATTTCCACACATTTTAGGTGTACGTTAAATACCTATAAAAGAACTTTATATTAAATTGGACTTTTTACAAAAACTACTTTTCTAAATAAAAGTACTTTTTGAACGAAAAAGTTGTAAAATCCACTATTTCAACTCATTTAAATTTAAAATTAAATATTTTCACTCAAATTATAAAAATATTTATATAAAAATTAGATTTTTCTTAAAAAGTACTTTTTTCCAAAAAGTACTTTTTCAAAAAATAAGTACTTTTTGAAAAAAGTACTTTTTCAAAAAATAAGTACTTTTTGAAAAAAGTTTACTAAAATTCAGAATTTCCACTCATTTTATGTAAAAAAGCCATTCATATGTATAGTATATAATGATATCTACCACAATAAAAGTACTTTTTAGGAATGAGTACGTAACTATTTCAAAAAAGTACTTTTTTCCAAAAAAAAAAGTAGTGAAATGTACTGATGTATATTTGCTATTAAATTTTTGTCTGCATATAATTGTTATTCTAACAAATTTTTCTGCATTCTTATCTATATGTCTTTCTCTACCCCTTTCCCCCTACGACCTCCTCTTCCTGAGTTACTTTATTAAATAGCTTATTAAGCACGTTTTCCTTTTGCAGCCAGGCTTCTTTTATTTGAAATGAAATGTAAAAAAGAACACATACAGCAACACAACAACATAAAAAACGCCTGCAAATATGCAACAGTCAGAAAGAAGACACAAACAACAAGACAACAACTCTGCCAGCCAACCAGCCACTCATTCATGCACTACATTCATGAGTGGGGCTCATGACTTAAACGTTACAAAAAAAAATAAAAAAAAAACAGCAACAAAAACCACCATCACACATGCAGTTTATTACACTTTGTTTATATTTTTAAAGGCGACAGTTTAAAAGCAAGAGTGTGTTGTGTATGTTTGCTTGCATTAAATGACATTTTAGTCAAAGAGCACGTAAAACAACAGAGAGCTTTTTCATTTTTTTTGTTCTTCTTGTGGCATTAAAACACAATTTAACGAGCTAATTTGTTGCTACAGGATAAATAGTTAAGAAAAAATTAAAAAGAAAACAATTTTAAGCAGCTAAAGGATTAGCTAGAGTGAAGAAATTTGTTATGAAATTAAAAGTGCTTTCTTTTTTACTGTCTGCTAGAGGGTGAGAAGGAAGAGTTTTTGAAAATCAAGGAAAAGGATTTCTCAAGTATGTATGTTAATTAAGGTTTAAGGTAATGCCTGAATTCAAAGCTTTCATTTGAGAACCATTTTGGGGGTGGGAAGAGTTTAAGAAAAAGTGGGAACAGTTTTAAAAACCCACAGAAAATGGCTTGTAAATGAAACTTTAATGTAAACATATAGATTTTTATTTATTACAACATTAATTCAAGTTATTTTATTGAAAAGTTGGGGATTTAAAATTAAAAAAAGGTATTTTATTAAACTCATTGCTGTGAATATCAAAAATAATGTCTATTTAGAATACAAAATTAAAAGAGCTTTCATTTGACACCAATTTTGGGGGTGGGAAGAGTTTTCGAAAAAGTGGGAACAGTTTTTAAAAACCACGGAAAATCATTTTTCAGGCCAATAAGAATGAAAATAAATATATTTTCAGGGTTTACAACATTCATTAAGGTCATTTTAGTAAACATTTGGCAATAAAAGTAAATTTTTTACTGAATTTGAAGATTTAAAATTTCAAAAAAGTTATTTTGTTAAGCCGATTGCTATGGATATTAAAAATAATGTCTATTTAGACGACAAAATTAAAAGAGCTTTCATTTAAGACCCATTTTAGGGGTGGGAAGAGTTTTCGAACAAGTGGGAACAGTTTTTAATATTTACAAAAATCATTTTTTTCACGCCAATTTTGGTTTTCTGTAATCACAGAATTAATATCTTTTATTTGAGACCCATTTTGGTAGTGGGAAGAGTTTTCGAAAAAGTGGGAACAGTTTTTAAAAACTACAAAAATCATATTTTAAGCCAATTTTGCTTTTCTGTAATCACAGAATTAAGATCTTTCATTTGAGACCCATTTTGCGGGTGGGAAGAGTTTTTGAAAAAGTGGGAACAGTTTTTAAAAACTACAACAATCATTTTTTTCACGCCAATTTTGCTTTTCTGTAATCACGGAATTAAGATCTTTCATTTGCTATCCATTTTGGGGATGGGAAAAGTTTTCGAAAAAGTGGGAACAGTTTTTAAAAACAACAAAAATCATTTTTTTCACGCCAATTTTGGTTTTCTGTAATCTATGAATTAAAAAGCTTTCATTTGAGACCCATCTTGGGGGTAGGAAGAGTTTTCGAAAAAGTGGGAACAGTTTTCAAAAACTACAAAAATCATTTTTTCACGCCATTTTTGGTTTTTTGTAATCACAAAATTAAGATCTATAATTTTCTACCGATTTTGGGGGTGAGAAGAGTTTTCGAAAAAGTGGGAACAGTTTTTAAAAAGTACAAAAATCATTTTTTTCACGCCATTTTTGGTTTTTTGTAATCACAGAATTAAGATATTTCATTTGTTTCCATTTTTGGGGGTGGGAAGAGTTTTTGGAAAAGTGGGAACAGTTGCTAAAAATCGCGGGAAAGGAATTTTAAGCTAATTTAGGTAGAACAGTTTCTAAAAATCACAGAAAAATTATTTTTAAAATGTTTTCTTGCTAAAAAAAAAACCTTTGCTACATTTTAATTTAAAATCATTAACAAAGACTGCAAATCAAACCCCTTCCCAGTTTGAATGACTTTTCCAGAAAATCCTCTACAATTTGTTGATTTGTAAACCTTAATATTCTTTGCTCATTATGCCAGTTACTTTATACTCAATTTTCTAAATGTTAGAGAGTATTATTTTGTTGATAAAAATCGATTTTTCCCGACAACAACCCTCTGCCACAAAAGCAGAAGTATGTACAGAGAAAATCTAACAAATATAGACAGACAACAAAAACAATTTAAAAATACAACACACACATACATACTTCATATGTACTTTATATGTATGAGTTTAGTAGAATCAACTCAATATTTAAATGAAAAAAAAGGGAATGTCAAGAGAAAGAAGTAAAATAATAAATATCAAATAGATTAATAATAAGGATTACTTACCCTGACATGCATAAGAACATCCCCATCGGCCGACTGTTGGACACCGGTGCGTATTTTTTTATTTTGCGGCCCATCGCTGACAATTAAGGCGCCGCCGCCACCGCTACTGCCGTTAGTTGACCCGTTGAATGGCATTGTGGTTGTCGTTGCGAAATTTGTGTCGACTTGTTGGTGAATTATTTTGATGCTTTTACAAAAAACGTTGGGCGAAAGAAAATTTTCTATTTCGATTTAAAATCGAAATAAAGCGCGTTGAACGGTTTTTGTTTGTTTTTTTTTTTATTTTCTTGAGTTTTGTTGTAAAACGTTTAAACACTTGTTATTAGTGTAGAAACGTATGTTGTATATTCTTTTTTAATGAGATTCAATTTCCTGTGAATATTTTATTTTGGTTTTTTTTTTTTGGAATTTTTTTTTTTACTTTTCAACTTTTGTTAGTGTTTTTTTATGAAGCTATTAATTAATTCACTTCCGTTTTAACCACTTCTTTTTTAATGTTCTTTTGAATTGTTGTTAGAATTTTTGTTTTTTTGCTTTCTGCTCCAAGTTTAATAACTTTTTATAAACAGTTTAGCTAGGAATAGAAGAAATAGTTTAAAAATTAGTACTATTTTGATATAACAAATGGTTAAATAAATGGGTTTCAAAATTTAAATATTTGTAAATAGCTAAGATGCATTTAGAAAAGTTTTTTTTTAATTTAAAAATACAATATTATTCCAAATTTTAAAATTTTATATACAAAATTTCAAAATTATACTTTTTCTAAAACGAATTTCAAACTCTATATAATTTCTTAAGAATCACAATATTTATTGTTTAGCAGAACGAGTTCTAGAAACTGTTGGTTCTGGTTATAGTCGTTCTATAACTAGTGATTTTGCAAAAGTTGAAAAAATTTTCTGGGAATTTTTTTTTTTTTAATTTGTTGATAAAATCGCAAATTTTATTATTGAAAAAAAATTCAAAATTAATAAAAAAAAATTTTTTTTGACTTTTAAATGTTTTCTTCATTTTCATAATTATGTTTTTTTAATGATTGAAAAAACACAAAATTCTAATAATTTCAAATTAATAAAAAAATTCAAAAAACAAATTTCGTAATTTTCAAAAAATATTTCAAAATTTTTTGGAAAAATTTTTCAATTTCTTTTAAAAATTCCAAAAAAAAAAGGTAATCTTTTTTACATTTCTATTTCCCAAAGTTCTAATAACTCAAAATTAATAAAAGACAATGAATTTTCAAAATTTCGAAATTTTCAAAAAAAATTAAAAAATTTCAGAAAAATTTTTGGAAAAAATGTTTTATTTATTTGCAAAAATCTAAAATTTCAAAAAAATATTAAAACTATGTATTTTTTATGTATTTCTTTTTCCATAATTTTTTAATGATTTCTTCATTTTGCAAATTCATATTTATCTTTTTTTAAAGACTAAAATATACCAAAATTTTAATAATTCAAAATTAATAAAAAAAAAAAAAATTGAAAATAATTTTTCAAAATTTCGTCATTTCAAAAAAAAAAAAAATATATATCAGCAAAATTTAAGAATTTTTGAAAAATTCTCTAAATTAAACATTTGAATGATTAAAAAAATCCCAAAATTCTAATAAAAAATTTAAAAAATAAAATTTCCAAAATTTTGTAATTTTCAAAAACATTTTATAATTTTCAAAAATTATTGGAAAAATGATTAAATTTAACCTTTTTTCCCATGATTTGTAAAGATTTTTTTCATTTCCCCAATTGATATTTATGTTTTTTAGTAATTGAAAAATCCCAAAATTCTAATAACTCAAAATTAAAACAAAATGGAAAATAAATTTTCAAAATTGTCATGATTTTTAAAGGTTTTCATTATATCCATAATTGATATTAGTTTTTTTTTTTTTTGTGATTGAACAATTCCAAAATTCTAATAATTCAAAATTAAAAAAAAATGGAAAATAATTTTAAAAAAAAAAATTAAATTTTCATAATTTTCAAAAAATTTTGGAAAAATTCAAAAAAAAAAAGTCAAAATTAATATAAAAACTGAAAATAAATTTTAAAAATTTCTTCATTTAAAAAAAATTAAAAATTTTCAAAAAATGTTTTAATTTGTTAGAAAAATCTAAAAATTTTTGTTAAAAAATCCAAAAATTCTTAATACAAAATTAATAAAAAATTTTACTTAAATTTTCAAATTTTCATTATTTCAAAAATTTTGAAAAATTATTAATTTGTTGTAAAAATCTAAAAAATTTTAATTTTTTTTCATTTTGTTTTCCCATAATTTTTAAATGTTTTCTTAATTTCCCCAAGTCATATTTACTATGTTTTTTAATGACTGAAAAATCCCTGAACTCTAATACATAACTCAAAATTAATAAAAAATTTCGAAAGTTAAAAAAAATTTAAAATTTCAAATTTTTTTTGAAAAATTTTATATTTCTTGCAAAAATCTAAAAATAAATTTTCAAAATTCCATGATTTTTAAATGTTTTCTTCATTTTCCCAATTCATATTTTTAAAATACACAAATTATAATAATTCAAAATTTAAAAATAAATAAATAATAAATAAATTTTCAAAATTCCATGATTTTTAAATGTTTTCTTTATTTCCCAATTCATATTTATAAAATACACAAATTCTAATAACTCAAATTTTAAAAATAAATCTTCAAAATTTTGAATTTAAAAAAAAAAATTTCATGATTTTCAAAAATTATTGGAAATATTTTGTAATTTGTTGCAAAAATCTAAAAATGTCTTAAAAATTTTTATACTTTTTCTCATGATTTTTAAAGATTTTCTTCATTATGTTTTTTTTTTGTGATTGAAAAATTCCAAAATTCTAAAAATGTAAAAAAAAAAATTAAAAAAAATTTTCAAAATTTCTAAATTTAAAAAAAAAAATCAAAATTTTCAAAAAATTTAAAATTAATATATAAAAAAACTTTAAATATATTTTCAAAATTTCGTAATTTTCAAACAAATTTCAGGAATATTAATAAAAAATTTCAAAATTTTCAAAAACTGTTGGAAAAATGTTTTAATTTGTTAGAAAAATCGAAAAATGTTTGTTTTTTAATGATAAAAATATCCCAAAATTTTACTAATTAAAAATTAATAAAAAATTATTTTAAAAAAATTTCAGGAAAATTCAAAAAAAAATCAAAATTTTGAAAAATTTTTTAATTTGTTGAAGAAATATAAAAATATCTTAAAAATTCCAAAAAAAAATTTTATTTGTTTACCCAAACAATATAAAAATACATAATTATTTTTTTCCAATTTCATTCCTATCACCTGTTTCCAAATCATTCTTTTTTTGCTATTTATACCCTACATGTAGTTAGCTCTTCACTTAATAAAGTACTTCTGCATACATACTATAAATATAGAGATACGTAATAATTTTTCTTTCACCTCTTTGTATTTTTAGGTTAAAGTAAACAGCAATCACAATAATACGAGCACAATAATAACAAAACAAAAACCCACCAATTTCTTTTGATTACACGCTCATTAGAATTATTTTAGAAATATCTATGTACATAAATACAATACATACATACAAATAACAAATAATTCATATTGGAAAAACACTATTGAAACACTTTTATTTTTGAGGTTGCGTACTTATTTCAAAATAAACTGAAAAACAAAAAAAAATAAATCTAAAAAACATTGAAAATCTATAACAAATAACAATAAAAATAGAAACAAATTTTCCTTTAACCACACACTGTGTCAAAACAGCCAAGCATTTTCTTTCTATCCAGCAGGTATTTTTTTTTTGTCAGTTCGTGGTGGAAAAAGAATCACGCGACGAGTGCTTTATGATTCTTTGTTTTGAATTTTCTTCCATTGTTCGTTCGTTCGTTTACGGTAAATTTGGAGTGTGTAGTTTTAAGGGAGAGAGCGTGTGTGTGTGTGTGTCTATGTAACTGAGAGTTGGAGTAAAAACAGAGAATTATAAAATAGTGTTGCCAGAACAAATTTTTAGTGATAGACTGTTACAAAACCAAGAAGTATTGGTAAAGTCTTTAGTTCCTGAATGCTTTCTTGTCAAGTCTCTTAAAATCTAAGCTAATTTCTTAATTTAGTGGAATTGTTCCAACCTAAGCTATCAATAGAAAATATATTTTTCATAAGTCGTTTAAAAATTTCTGAATGCTTCCTTGTCTGAGCAAAATTTCTAAATTTGTAGAAACTGAGCTATCAACTGAAAATATATGTTACACTCTCCTGTTAAGGATCTACTCATGAATGTCAGCTGCACAACAAAGTTTCTTGCTCACGCATCCAATATATATAAGTTAAGTCCGGAAAATCTATGCAGTAGAATGCGCGCTCTTATGGTTTTGGCTTTTCAGCTTCCCCATTCAACAAATCAGGCTTTGTAGAAGCCCGCTATAGTTTTGGAATTGTGATGGTCCGAGTCTATTAGCAATTGATAGAACATCTGTTAAAACTGCAGAATTGTTGTACTAGAAGGAGCGTAGTAGCTTTAGGATTCATAAGAGCCTCTCAAATGTTTGCTCTTAAGGTTTTGGTTTTTCGTCTTCTCCATTCAAGAGATCAGGCATTGTAGACGCCTGCTATAATTTTGGGATTGTTATGGTCCGAGTCTCTTAGCAATTGATCGAACATCTGCTATAACTGCACAATTGTTGTACTAGAAGGAGCTTAGTAGCTGTAGGATTCATAAGAGCCTCTCCAATTTTAGGTCTTATAAATCCGTCTTCTATGTGTTCAAAGCTTTCCTCTATTGCTCTGCTTCCAAATGCCCAAATATCAGCTTTATGCTTTGAATACTGGATTTCCTCCGTCGATTGCATTTTCTATTGCCTTTTGCTTGACTTTTTACTCCACTTTGCAGTTAAGATTCTTGGTGATATTTTCCAGGTTCTATGCTTCCCTTATTCCTGTTGTCACCTTCCCTAGTTCTATGAAAACGATATTCAGAGAAGTGGTTTGCTCTTAAGCGGAAGATTGTACATTGGGTGTATTCAAAACTCTCCGCATCCGGTGAAACGTTTGGCATTGTAGGTGCTGACCTTGCAATTCCAAAGTTTCTTCGAATATAATTTTCCCTATTCCATTGCTCCTTGTTGATGTTGTTGCCTGGTTTCCTCTATTGCTCTGCTTCCAAATGTCCAAATACCCGCTTTATCCGTTGAATACTGAATTTCCTCCGTCGATTGCATTTTGACTTTTTACTCCACTTCGCAGTTAGGATTCTTGGTGATATTTTCTATAGGTTCTATACTTTTCCCTCATCACTTTATCAGCTTCCCTAGTTCTATAAAAAGGGGTATTCCCAGAAGCGGTCTGCTCTTGAGCAGGAGGTTGTACATTGGGTGTTTTAAAAACTCTCCTCATGCGGTGAATCGTTTGGCTTTGTAGGTGCTGACCTTGCAATTCCAAAGTTTCTTCGAATATAATTTTCCATATTCCACTGCTCCTTGTTGATGTTGTTGCCTGTAGAATGATCTCGACAACTGAAAGAGCTCTCACGCTCTCTAAAGCCGCCGTTACAGGGTTTATACTTTCTGCTCAGTAACATTTAATTTGTTTTTATGCTGAATATTGCTTTGAGAGGAGTTTTCGTTTTTAATCTATCTATCAGGTGTTGTTTCAGCTGCTGCTAATCTGGAATCAGACCAATATCCATTGTGGATATTGTCTCGCCTGACTTGTTGTTAAGCCATCCTCTTTAGAGGATGGACAGCTAGTTTAGAGCAGTATCCTCACGTCCTGTAGCATAACTTTATTTAGTACGATCTCCATTCATGCAAAAATAAGGGTGCGGGGGTTGATACTCTCATAAGAGGATCCATCGACTTTGTTTCGGTTTGCCAACATTTGGCATAATTCTGCTTAGGAGCGACGGTCTTTCATTAAGCTCTGCCTATCTTAAAATTTTAATAAAACTTAGTGTGAGAGAAATCATTGACATTTTATTATTCATTTGAAAAAGGCCTATCGATGCCATTTTCTATGGAATATAACATCGTGCAAATGTCTTTCGCTTCCAAAATTTCCAATTTTCCATGACTGTGGTGCATAAATCACGTTGAATTTGACTTATACCATGGGTTATGTTGGCTTTGAGCGCCGATGTGGTTTATGGCTTATTCGCATAAACCTGAGACTTAGAAAAAACCCACAAGAAAAAGTCTAACGAGGTTTAAACGCACGATCTCGGAGGCCAGTTCCACGTGTGATGACCATGCCCTTAAATCGCTCATGGAGAATGTCCAATGTGTTATGAGCTGTGTGGCACGTAGCTTCGTCCTGTGGAAACCACTTGGTGTTGGTGTCCATATCATGCAATTCAGGCCAAAAGAAGATGGTAATCATTAACCTATAGCGCTCGCCTTTGATAGCGTTCTGTCCTTTTTCGTGTTAATTTCATTTGAGCTCTCACTACTTGTTGCTAATGGTTTATAAAAAGCTTGGAAATACATGGAATTGAAATATGGGAAATTCCATTATGACGAACGTGACAGCTGTAATACATTTTGAGACTAATGAGACTCTTGAGACTCCATTACATTGCGATAAAATCACTGTTGGATGCTGTTTACATAACAAAGACGTCATCGGCCCATTTGTCTTTAATTCCGTAACCAGTGCTCACATTACCACGAATGGCGAACGCTACAGACAAATGATTTGAGATTTTTTTTATTCCTCATAGAGAAATGGTTCCAGCAAGACGACACAACATGTTTTATAACACGTGAAATCATCACTTTGTTGAGCCAAAAGTTTGGTAGCCGAATTATGTCAAGAAATAAACCTGTGAATTGGCCAACTAGTTCCAGTGATTTGACACCTTTGAACCATTTTTTGAGGGGGTACGCCAAATCTCTGGTCTATGCTGATAAACCAGCAACGATGGATCATTTATTGGGAGGATAACTTAAAAGTGAGGGAATAACAAGAGAACGCTGTTTTTGTTTTTAATAACTTATATGACATTTTGAAGGCTACATAACCTTGTTATTGAACATTATAGTATAAACAACACAGATTTTTAGCTTCGAACATGTCGAATTTTGTTTCAACCAAGCGTCATATGCGGGAAGTTTTGCTTTACTTCTTTAATTTGGAAAGAAAAGTGCTGCTGAAGCACTCCTATTGCTCACCAAAGCTTATGGAGAATGAAATTCATCTGTTTCAACGTGCGAGAGATGATTTGTGTGGTTCAGAGGTGTTGATTTTGACACGGAAGGGAAAGATTGTCCAGGTCAGCCAAAAAAAAGTTTGAAGACCAAGAATTGAAGGCATTACTCCATCAAGATTGTTGTAGAACTCAACAAGAGCTTTGCAAAATCATTGGGAGCTTCTGAAGCAGCAATTTCAAAACACGAATTGAAGCCATACGAATTGAAGCTGAGATAGCTTGAAAGACGATTTTGTAAGTCTGAAATGGACATTCAAAAGCAAGGAAATTGGGTGCCAAACGAATTGAAGCTGAGAGCTTGAAACATGATTTTGCATGTCCGAAATGCTGTTTGAACGCTATAAAAGAAACTTATTTTTAGTTTAACTTAGTTTAACCACTAGTCTAGAGTCTAGCCTATGCATGCAGAGCACCTTTAGCTAATTTGTGAAAATTCATTTTCCCCTGACATTTCAACATTATTCCAATAAGAATGGCAACTCTATGGGTGGGTGGTAAACAAAAACTACACGAAAGGAAAACTCAAACAAATAATTATTTTAACATTGGCCAGAAATTATTTAACTATTGACTAAGATTTCGCCAACATAGGTAGTTACTTAAACCCTTAATAGAAAATTCAATTTCGTTGTTATTAACATACACGTGTGCGTGTGTGTGTGTGTGCGTGTTAGTATGAGTGTTTTTTAAAGATAAGAAGAGGGATGAAAAACAGTTGTTGTGATTTACAACAGTTAAATTGACATTGCTCAAAAGCACACACACACACACACACAACCTCGGTTTTCACGGCAAATGGCTCTCTGTTAGAAAGAGAGTAATGAGAATTTCCATGTCAGGAAGGACAAAAAATAAGCTGTGTATATGCTTGCTAACGAAGGGAAATATAACGAAATTAAAGAAATTTTAGGGAAAAAGCAGAGAACCCCAAAAAATACAACAAAAGCTATTTTTTTTTGTTTTTGTTTCTTTTTTGGAAAAACTAAATAGAAAATGGTGAATATTTTTCTTTTTTGCCAAATTCCTATTTTTTAAGAATTATTCTTTATGTTTTGACTCACCGACGGCGTTTTTTTTAAGGGAAATTGTTTAATTTAAAAATAAATTTTAATAAATTTTGTTTAGGTTTTTTGTTAAATACACACTTTTAATGACAAGTTGGTAAAAAGAAATTTTCTAAATTTTATTTTTTTTTTTTGTGTTACACATCCATACATTCATATTCATAAACACTTATACACACACAAAAGTGGCAAAAAAAAAAGTAGAAAAAAAAACGAAAAAGAAAAATGATAAATTTTTCAATGTTGAGTAATTGTTGTTTGACAAAAAATGTATTTTAATATATTTTTTTTAGGTTTTTGTTTTTCTAACAAGTGTTTATTAGTTTATTTTAATAAATTTTTTAGTTTGTTGCTAATTAAAATTCTAAACATGTTCATTTCTTTTATATTTTCTTTTTTGTATAATTTTTTCTTGGTTTATTTTTGTTCTTTTATGTAAAAATGTAAATGTTTTTTTCTTTTTTTGCTTAATTTTTTTTGTTGTATTAATTTACCGTTGTTTTTGTTGTGTTGTTGGAGAGTAGTGTTGTTGATGGAGTAGTGTTTACTAGTGAAGAGTTGATTGAATAGTGTTTGTGTATCAAACTTGTAAAGTGGAATAAAGCTAAGTTTCGTTTAACGTCACTTAATCGTATGTCAGTCAGCTACAGTCAGGTCCAAAAACATAAAGCGTCGCTGTCTGTGTTTCTGTCTCTCTTGTTGTTGTTGTTGTCTTGGTAGCTTTTGCACTTTAGTGGTGTAAATGACAATGAAATGAGAGTGGGCGATTTTCCCTTATAAAATTTGGGTGGTTTGTTAGCAAACAGGGCTGAGAGTGTTAAAACTTCAATAACAAAACAGCTATTGCGCTGTGAAATGAAACGTATTTGTTTTAAGGGTTGAAAATTTCCCTAAACAGTTTCGTTTAGTTTTCAAAATGCTAAAAATGCTAAAAAATTTGTTAAGGTTTACAAAACAAGCTTTTCGAAATTAATGAAACACATTAATAAAAACTTAGTTTTAAAGCTGGGTTTTAAAAATAAAGTTTCGTTAAGTTTTTTATTTAAACAAAAACAGTAAATTTGTTTGGATTTAATTAAAAGCTTATTAAAGCTAAATGAATACTACAAAAGCTCCTGAGAATTAGCTTTCGTTGTCAAAAATTAACATTCGTTAAGTTTTTGAAATAAACAAACATTTAAAATATAGTTTGGGTTAAATTAAAAATAATCTCCTTTAATTAAAAATTAAAGAAATTTTTGTGAAAAAGTTTTGGTTTAAAAAATAAAGTTTCGTTAAGTTTTTTAAATAAACAAAAATTTAAAATTTATTTTGGGTTAAAAAGAAAATAACCTCGTTAAATGAAAACTAAAAGAAATTTTTGGGAAAAACTTTTGTTTTAAAAAATTAAGTTTCGTTAAGTTTTTTAAATAAACAAAAATTTTTAATTGCTTTTGGATTTAAAAAGAAAATAACTTCGTTAAATGAAAACTAAAATAAATTTTTGGGAAAAACTTTTGTTTTAAAAAATAAAGTTTCGTTAAGTTTTTTACTTAAACAAAAATTCAAAGTTATTACTGGATTAAATATAATTTTACCTAATTAAAAAAAAAAGTTGAAAGAAATTTTTTAAAAAACTTTTAGTTTCAAAATAAAGTTTCGTTAAGTTTTTGAAATAAAAAAAATTGAAAAATTCTTTTGGATTTAAAAAGAAAATAACTTCGTTAAATGAAAAATTAAAGAAATTTTTGTGAAAAAGTTTTGGTTCAAAAAATAAAGTTTCGTTAAGTTTTTTAACTAAACAAAAATTTTAAATTGAGTTTGGGTTAAAAGGAAAATAACCTCGTTAAATGAAAACTAAAAGAAATTTTTGGGAAAAACTTTTGTTTTAAAAAATAAAGTTTCGTTAAGTTTTAAAATAAAAACAAAAATTCGAAATTTTTATTGGTTTAAATATAATTCTACATAATTAAAACGAATATAAAATAAATTTATGGGAAAAAGTTTTTGTTCAAAAAATAAAGTTTCGTTAAGTTTTTGAAATAAACAAAAATTTTAAATATAGTTTGGGTTTAATTAAAAATAATCTCCTTTAATGAAAAATTAAAGAAATTTTTGGGAAAAAGTTTTTGTTCAAAAACTAAAGTTTCGTTAAGTTTTTGAAATGCTCAAAATTTGAACATTTATTTTGGTTTAGAAGTAAATTAACCTCATTAAAACAAATTTAGAAGAAATTTTTGTGAACAAGTTTTGGTTCAAAAAATAAAGTTTCGTTAAGTTTTTTAAATAAACAAAAATTTTAAATTTATTTTGGGTTAAAAAGAAAATAACCTCGTTAAATGAAAAATAAAAAAAATTTTTTGAGAAAACTTTTGGTTTCAAAAATAACGTTTCGTTAAATTTTTTATCTAAACAAAAATACGAAATTTTTACTGCATTAAATATAATTTTACCTAATTAAAACAAATTTAGAAGAAATTTTTGTGAACAAGTTTTGGTTCAAAAAATAAAGTTTCGTTAAGTTTTTGAAATGCTCAAAATTTCGAAATTTCTTTTAGTTTAGAAGTAAATTAACCTAATTAAAACTAATTTAAAATAAATTTTTGAGAAAAAGTTTTGGTTCAAAAAATAAAGTTTCGTTAAGTTTTTTAAATAAACAAAAATTTTAAATTTATTTTGGGTTAAAAAGAAAATAACCTCGTTAAATGAAAAATAAAAGAAATTTTTGGAGAAAATATTTGGTTTCAAAAATAAAGTTTCGTTAAGTTTTTTACTTAAATAAAAATACGAAATTTTTACTGCATTAAATATAATGTTACCTAATAAAAACAAATTTAAAAGAAATTTTTGGTAAAAAGTTTTGGTTTAAAAAATAAAGTTTCATTAAGTTTTTTAAATGGCCAAAATTTAGAACATTTTCCCGTTTTAATTAAAAGCTTATTAATGCCAAACAAATAAAACAAAAGTTCTTATTAAATGCTTTTGTTGTAAAAAATAAAGTTTCGTTAAGTTTTTTAAATTTCCAGAAAATCAAAATTTTCCTAGATTTAAATAGCAATTTATCAGTATTAAACGAATATAAGAAAATTTATAGTTAAATGCTTTTAGTGTAAAAAATAAAGTTTCGTTAAGTTTTCTAAATACAGACAAATTCTAAATTTGCCATGCCTTAAAAATATTATAACCTAATTAAAATAAATATGAAAAAAAATCTTTTTCATTAGTAATGGTTTTAAAAATAAAGTTTCGTTAAGTTTGTTTAAATGCACAAAATTTAAAAATTTAAAAAAAAGAGTTAAAGTTTAACTCTGTTAAAGAAATATGAAAGAACATTTTTTTGAAAACCAGCAGTTTTGAGCAATAAACATTCATTAAGTTTATTAAATGCAGAAAAATACAAAATTTAATAATGCTAAATGAATATAACAAAATTTTTAAGTAAATTCAATTTAGTTTAAGAAATAAAGTTATCTAAACTGACGCAAAATTAACAAACAAGCTTCCTAAGGTAACTGTTATTCTAAAAATTGATCGGAAACCCTTTTTTACATTAAAATATTAATCCTCTAGACCTAGGGTTTTCAATAACACCAACAACTTATACATAGTGCTTAATCTACCCCCTTCAGAACACTCACAAACTAGGCCTTCTCTGGAAATTTTAATTATTTTATAAAATCCTTAAAATTTAAGTATTATTTTAAACCGTAAACTCTTTTTTTTATTTCACCACTGTTAGAAAATGCACTCTCTCACTCACATGCACACACACACCCAAAAAAACAAGCTTTCCTTAAAACAACAACAGATAATATGGCTTTTCCTTTCCTTTTATTTATCCTCCTCTTTGCTGTTTACTCAAAATAAAAATGATGGTAACTTTTCTCTACTCTATAACCGAATGCTAAGAGCAAAATTAAAATAAACTCTCTTTTATAGCTATTTCCTAGTCTCTTTTTAACCCTATTATTACACTTTTTGTTGTATCGCACATTTTCTTTTACTCACATTTTCCTCCTTTATTATCATAATTTCTTATAAGAAAAATTAAAACAAAGTTATTAGAAAATAAGAATTAATAATTAATAAGTTAATAACAATTAACCAGAATATGTGAAAAGTTATTAAAGAAAAAGTATATATTTATTTTATGGTTAAATGAAATGAAATTTGCTTTGTTTTTCTTTGTGTTTCATCTTCATTTTATTTGTTGCTGCTTCTTTTTTATACAGGAACAGAGCCAACCAAGACCTGTTAGGCAACAATCAATTTTGTTGCCATTTTCTAGTTAGAAAAAAAAAGACCTACAACAACAAGACAAAACAGCCAGCCAGCCAACCATTTGTTTTATTTATTAAGGATGCCACCAGATCTTGGTTAGGGGGATGAAAAGCCCAAAAGGGTAATGGAAAATCATCTAGATTTTGTTTATTTAATGCTATGTATTTGGTGGAAGCAAAAGTTTCCTATCTATTATGAAATTTGACTAAACCATCACAGGGAACCTGTACCGAACGCAACATATTCGTTTGTAGCGAGCATAGGCCGAAAAACGCCCAGAATATACGCCAAACCTGAAACCGTAATATTCAATCATGACAACGCTCGGACACATGTCGTAATAACTGTTAAAAACTATTTAGAAGTTTTGCCTCATCCGCCTTATAGTCCAGAATTGCCTCAACCTACTTTTATTTGGTTTGATCGATGCAGAATGCTTTCTCTGTAAGCTTCACTTCAGAACAGAGTATTCGATATTGGCTTAATTGGTTCTTGGCCTCAAAAAATGATCACTTCTTTTGGCTTGGAATCCATATGTTGCCAGAAAGAGAGCAAAGGAAATGGCCAATACTTTGAATAAATTTATATTTTACAAATGTTAAAAAAAATAAAAGCTAAAAAAATTAAAAAAAAAAAAATCTGCATTTTGAAGAAATTAGCAAAAATATAAAAATCCTGGCTGATTTAAGTTTCTCTAGGGATTTTCAGTTCAAAACAGTTTACTCTAAATGCACCGAATGGCACTCTTTTTTCATGGAAGTCGGGTTGGCGTTTGGCTTTAGTTAGGTGGCACCTTTTTTCAGTTTTTCTGAATTTTAAAGACTTAAAAGCTCTAAGTTCTTTTCTGTTGAAAGAGGAAATTAAAAAAATATCCCAAAGTAATCAATCACACACATGCGAATGTAGTTTTTGTTTTCAAATAGTTTGATTTATTAATACATTCTCACCTCTTAAGCTGCCCACACACGAGGTGATTTGTGCGTGTGATTTGTGATTGAAAATTTTCAATTACTTGTGATTTGGTACGCGAATAGCCCCATTAACAAGTAACAAGAAGTCGAACACGAACAAATCACACACACAAATCAATCGTGTATGGGCAGCTTTAGATTTTGAATAACTGAGTTAGTTCTTTGACAGTTACATTTCTCTATGGTTAATACATCTCTGTCATTGAATCGGCTGAATTTTACTTTTTGTCTAGAGTTCTTTAAAAAAAAGCATTTAAGCATTAAGCATTTTGTCAATTCTAAAGCCGTTTTTCTCTCAATTTCTCTCAAACTTGAAAAGTCTACAACTTTAAGGGTACTGCTACACGTTCAATATATGTATTGTGATATTTGTATGGCATTCGATTGATGGATAGTACGCGTAAGCTACAATACATATATATTGAACGCATAGCAGTGGCCTTAAAAAGAAGAAATATTGAAGTTTATTACATTGATCATATTTCCATAATGAAAAAAAAGCGTTATAAAACATAAAAAACATTTAGGGCACTGCTAAACCTTCAATATATCTTTATGGATTGTGAGATTTGAATCCCGATCGATTGATGGATAGTACGCGTAAGCTACACTATATATATATTGAAAGCGTAGCAGTGGCCTTATAAAGAAGAAATATTGAAGTTTATTACACTGATCATATTTCCATAATGAAAAAAAAAAAACGTTTTAAATAATAAAATTTCACTTACAATTATTTCCAAACAATTTAAAAGAATCCTTCCTTGGTTATTCACAAAATTTTTGTTTAATTAATGTTTATTTTTACTTCATTTTGTATTTTCTTGCAATCTGTTAATTTATAAATGATTTTAATAATATTGAATTGAAAAAAAACACAAAACTTATCCACCTTTTAATGAGTTTTGTTAAGAAAATATTAAATCAATTTGATAATTTCCGTTTTTTTTTTTTTCAAATTTTTTTCCTTTTTTTCAAAAATTTCTGTATTTACTCCGAAAAGAAAATAATATTACAATTGACATCAAAATCCAAGGCCTGCTAAAAACATATTAACATTTTATTTTTCAAAAAAAAAATTAAATTTTTTTGGTTTGCTAAACTTGCCAGACAGACTGTTTAAAAAATAAATCATTCACAATAGTATTGAAAATTAAAATCTTAACCCCCTGTCTATACTTGACAAATATTTATCATAACCCCCTGTCTATACTTGACAAATATTTATTATAACAATTAATGACGTTTGTTGTCAAGACAAAGTTGTCTAAGCAAAAGCACTAACAATTTTGTCAGAACGAAGCAATAATACTAATAAATGGAGACTATATCTGATAATTTTTTATCTTGACAACCATTTTGACGTTTATCATGATAAAAATGTATCAGGTATAGACAGGGTGTAACAATTAATGACGTTTATTGTCTAAGCAAAAGCACTAACAATTTTGTCATAACGAAGCAATAATACTAATAAATGGAGACTATATCTGCTAATTTTTTATCTTGATAACCATTTTGACGTTTGTCATGATAAAAATTTATCAGGTATAGACAGCTAGGAAAATATAAAAATTTTTTGTTCATAACTTTTATAGTTTTGAGTTAAGTTTTTTACTTAAATAAAAATACGAAATTTTTACTGCATTAAATATAATTTTACCTAATTAAAACAAATTTAATAGAAATGATCGTGAACAAGTTTTGGTTCAAAAAATAAAGTTTTGTTAAGTTTTTTAAATAAACAAAAATTTTACATTTTTTTGAATTAAAAAAGAAAATCAGCTTGTTAAATGAAAAATTAAATTAATTTTTGTGAAAAGTTTGTTATACAAAAAATAAAGATTCGTTAAGTTTTTTAAATAAACAAAAATTAGAAATTTTGCTTGGATTATACTTAATCTTACCTAATTAAAACAAATATAACAGACATTATTGGTAAAAAGTTTTGGTTTAAAAAATAAAGTTTCGTTAAGTTTTTTAAATGGCCAAAATTTAGAAAATTTTCTTGTTTTAATTAAAAGCATGTTAATGCTAAACAAATATGGTAAAAGTTCTTGTCAAATACTTTTGTTGTAAAAAATAATGTTTCGAATATCAAAATTTTTCTGGATTTGAATAGTAATTTATCAGTACTAAACGAATATAAGAAAATTTATAGTTAAATGCTTTTAGTGTAAAAAATAAAGTTTCGTTAAGTTTTTTAAATTTACAAAAATACAAAATTTTTCTAGATTCAAATAGTAATTTATCAGTACTAAACGAATATAAGAAAATTTACAGTTACATCCTTTTAGTAAAAAAAATAAAGTTTCGTTAAGTTTTTTAAATTTACAAAAATTCAAAATTTTTCTAGTTTCAAATAGTAATTTATCAGTACTAAACGAATATAAGAAAATTTACAGTTAAATGCTTTTAGTGTAAAAAATAAAGTTTCGTTAAGTTTTTTAAATTTACAAAAATACAAAATTTTTCTAGATTTAATTAGAAGCTTATTAATGCTTTACTGATTTAAATGTATAAAAAAATAAAATTTAAAGGCCCACATTTTATTCTTCATAGCTTTTGCTACAATGTCCTTCACTTGAATTCACTTGATTTGTTTAGATATAAAAGTTTTTACAGAATGGATGAAAAAAAACATGATTTATGATTACCTGGCCTGTGACTGAATTCCATTCCGTTATAAAGAGGAATGAATTCCATATTTCACTTCTTCAGAAAATAAAAAACGAAAATTTCTTTGGGAATGAGACAAACCTCTCAGTTTTCAAAGTTAAATTGATATTTCTTCAAGCTAGAATTTAATATTTCTTAAAAAAATAAATCTAAAATTTAGCAAAAAGCATTAAAAATCTACAAAAACTCGCCTTAAACGAGCTTCCCGGTCATTTGCTTGAAATTTCTAATAAAAATAATTATAATCCCTTTTTATTTTACTTATTTGGAAACTATAGGAAGAAATATTTAAAATTTTATGAAAAATTTGTTCATATAGAAAACAAGAACCGGGTAAGCACTAATATTTCCAAACAATTTGTTTAAATAAACATTTTCTTAAGCAAATTCCTTACCCCTTGGTCTATACCTGATATATTTTTATCATGATAAACGTCAAAATGGTTGTCAAAATAAATAAATATGAGGTATAGTCTCCATTTATTAGTATTATTGCTTCGTTATGACAAAATTGTTAGTGCTTTTGCTCAGACAACTTTGTCTTGACAACAAACGTCATAAATTGTTATGATAAATATTTGTCAAGTATAGACAGGGGGTTATAGGTAATTGTCACAAATCAAAAGTTTAAATGAATTGATTCTGAATTCCATTAACGAAATTAAATTATATTCCATCTCTCTCAACCTTTCCGTTAAAGAATTCATTATGAATTAATTCATAGTCTTCTTAATTCTCCTTTGTACTTCAAATGTGAATACTTCTTTGAGAATTCATTCTTAAGAGAATTAATTTCTTATAGAATCATTAAAATTTGTTGGAATTCAAATCCATTACAAAATAGCTTTAAAAATGTAGTGAATAATTGAATATTTCTTCAATTCAAAACTATTACAAAAAGGCCTGAGATCATAGAGGACAACTAGTTAGGTAACTAAGAGCCAAAAACCTATGTCTGTTGTCAAAAACCTAATTCATGAGAATGTATTGCATGTATTTTGTTCAATTTGTTTGCTTTCTCCTTCCGTTCTATGCGTTTATTCTATGTTTGAGATAATTTGTTTTCAATTCATTTTGTAAAACCATTTAAAAGCTAAACAAAGACCAAGCTAAATAAAGAACAAATATTTTAATTCAATTTGTTTTAGATTTGAATTAAGAAAAATTGAATCTATCAGAGATTAAATGAATTTCTCCCTCTTCTTTTAAGCAAAACCTATAAAATTTATTTTAAAAATCTACAAAACTTATTGAAATTTCCCAAAATTTTCTCTAATTATAACAAAATCTGTAATAAAACCCTTTAAGAAAACTTTTTTAAACAAAATGTATCAAAATTTCTTTAAAAATCTTAAATCTTATTAATATTTCTCAAATTATAATAAAATCTCTAATAAAAACCTTAATAGACTCCTTTTTTAAACAAAATCTATGAAATTTTAATTAAAAACTTGAAAACTTGCTTAAAAATATAGAAAGCAATCAAAGTTTAACACTTTTAAGCAAAAAATATAAGATTTCTTTACAATTCTTATTGAAATATCAAACAATTTTCCTAAATTCTAATAAAATCTCTAATAAAACCCTTAATAGAAACCTTTTTTAAACCAAATCTTTGAAATTTTAAGCAAAAACTTGAAAACTTGCTTAAAAATCTATAAAACAATCAATTAAGCAAAACGTATGAGATTTCTTTACAAATCTTATTGAAATTTCCAACAATTTTCCCAAATTGTAATAAAATCTCTAATAAAACCCTTATTACAAACCTTTTTTAAACAAAATCTTTGAAATTTTAAGCAAAAACTTGAAAACTTTCTAAAATAATCTATAAAACAATCAAAGTTAAACACTTTTAAGCCAAACGTATAAAACTTATTTACAAATCTTATTGAAATATCCAAAAATTTGCTCAAATTCTAATAAAATCTCTAATAAAACTCTTAATAGAAACCTTTTTTTAAACAAGATCTTTGAAATTTTAAGCAAAAACTTGAAAACTTGCTTAAAAATATATAAAGCAATCAAAGTTTAACACTTTTAAGCAAATCTTATTGAAATTTCTTACAATTTTCTTAAATTCTAATAAGATCTCTAATAAAACCTTTAATAGAAACCTTTTTTGAACAAAATCTTTGAAATTTAAGCAAAAACTTGAAAACTAGCATAAAAATCTAGAAAACAATCAAAGCTTAACACTTTTAAGCAAAACGTATAAAAATTCTTTACAAATCTTATTGAAATTTCCAAAAAATTTGCTCAAATTATAATAAAATCTCTAATAAAAACTTTAATGGAATCGTTTTTTTAAACAAAATCTATGAAATTTTAAGCAAGAACTTGAAAATTTCTTTAAAAATCTATAAAACAAATAAAGTTTAACACTTTTAAGCAAAACGTATAAAATTTCTTTACAAATCTTATTGAAATTTCTTAAAATTTTCTCAAATTCTAATAAAATATCTAATTAGAAACCTTTTTTTGAACAAAATCTAAGCAAAAACATGAAAACTTGCTTTAAAATCTATAAAACAATTAAATTTCTTCACAAATCTTATTGAAATTTCCAAAAATTTGCCCAAATTATAACAAAATCTCTAATAAATTACGTAATAGAAACCTTTTTTAAACAAAATCTTTAAAATTTTAAGCAAAAACTTAAAAACTTGCTTAAAAATCTATAAAGCAATCAAAGTTTAACACTTTTAAGCAAATCTTATTGAAATTTCCAACAATTTTCCAAAATTCTAATAAAATCTCTAATAAAACCCTTAATAAAAACCTTTTTTAAACCAAATCTATGAAAATTTAAGAAAAAACTTGAAAACTTGCTTAAAAATCTATAAAACAATCACAGATTACCACTTTTATGCAAAAAGTATAACATTTCTTTACAAATCTTATTGAAATATCCAAAAAATTGCTCAAATTCTAATAAAATCTGTAATAAAACCCTTATAAATACCTTTAATAAACAAAATCTTTAAAATTTTAATTAAAAAACTTGAAAATTTCTTTAAAAATCTATAAAAGAAAATCCAAAAACCCTTTCCAGACTTAAAACACAACAACAAAAACAACACTGAAATTATTACTATTGTAAGCTATCTGGCATCTTCTCAGGTTTAACTAGTAGAAAATGTAAGTAGAGAGACACAGAAAACAAAATAATAGCAACAATAACAAACAAACACACATAGAGACTCTGTTAAACAACAGCAGCAACAACAACACTACTGTAGTGTACAAGACAACAAGAGACAACAACACATGCAAACAAGTTTTCCCGAATGCAAAAATACACAAGAATGTAAAAGAAAAGTAAATAAAACAAAAATGGCAACTTTTTAAAACTTAATAAATAAAATAAAACTTGTAAAACCATGAATTTTAAACACTTTTAAATAACTTTATATTACCTTTTTTTTCTTATAACGTTTTAGTTAAAACCAGAAAATTCTCTAGATTTTTCAAAGAATTTAAAATTTCCTTCTGCTGGTGGCTGGGGGGGAGACCGTTTAAAGTTTTTTTTTTTTTTTTTTTTGATAATTTTTTTGTGTTTTATATTTAATTTGTTGTTTTTATTAATTTAATTTTCACACTTTCACTTGATTGTTTATTTATTTTTTTATATTTGTTTTGCTGTAATTTTGTAGTTGTTGGTGTAAAAACTGTCTGATAAATATGGTGCAATGTAATGTTTGTAAAAGAGAGAAAGAAGAAGAAAAAAACTTTATTAAATATGTATATATGGATGGTTATAGTAGGTGTATCTGTGTGTTTCTTACAACTTTCAAAATATTGCAATTTTTTTTTTTTTGTTGTTTTTCTTATTTTTTTTTTCTTCTTAAAATCTTGTAGTAGTAGTTGTTTATTGGTTTAAGTATTTAGCTGGTTTTGCTTTTATTTTATTGTATTCTTTGCTTTAATTTCACACTTTTTGTTTTACCATACACTTTATTTTTATTTTAATATAATTTGTTGCACCGTTATTTTCCACGAAACGGAAATTCTTAAAAACCCAAACACTTGCAATACTTTCGCTTCAACTGCAATAGACTGATATAAACGTAATGGCGAAACTTATAAAAACTCAATCAGACCTGTTAATACTTCAAATTAACTTTACGCCAAAGTTGCCTGTATTGATTGGACGATTTTGTTTAATAATACATAAATTGAACTGCATACGAAAGTATTGTAAGTGTTTAAGCCTTTAACACGAAACACGCCAACAGTATTTTGTCTACGTTGTTTAAATTCCATAAAAATATTATTTTCAAAAAAACACCTTACAAATTCTATTTAATGTTTTAAAATTTTTCCAATTTGCTTTTGTTTTGTAGAAATATAACCTTTTCTTTTTTCTTACTTGACTTTCTTTTCCGATTTGTTTTAACACAATACACTATTTTATTATAATTATTTCTATGTATTTTAATCTGTTACAATTAGATCCGTTTAGATACCTCCGTTGCGCTTCAAAGTACAATACGTACTAAACAATTTCATGTGTGTTTAGCGTAAAAACAGAAAATTACGGTTAAATATGAGCAAAAAAAAACAAAACATACACACACACACAAACCCACTCAGCAATAAACTCTGCCTGCGTTCATGTCCACGCATTAACGTTAGCTGCACTAACAATTACCGCTACCTTAGAGTACATGAAAAATTGTTCAAGTACTCTCTACTCATGTTTATTATGTTGTTCAGTCGCTGCCAGCTTCGCTGTTTTTTTTTGGTTTTCTCTCTATGTAAAAGAGTATGCGTGCGTGTGTGTGTTTTCTTGTTGTCAGCATTTTCTTTTCTGTTTTTTTTTTGTTTTTATTCTTCGTCTGGTGCAAGGCGAATTCATATAAGGTGTACTCGTCCCTACAACAAATACAACAATACAAAAACAACATACATTTTTGTTTTTGCTTTTCATCCCATCTGTCAAAAAATACAAGTACGGCGAATTCAATATTAAACTGGAATTTAACAACAAACCAGTGTAAGTTTTATATTTATTGCTTTATTTCATGTGGAGGATGTTAAAATGTTCGATGAAAGTTCAAACGCGTGGAGAAACAGAAGAAATTGAATATAAAACAATAGGAAAAAAGTGGACGCGTCAAAAACACACAAACACAAAGACACACATATATATGACGCGCACCAATATTAACACAAATTTTGACAATTGAGATGAAAAAGCTGATGATCAGCTGGGCTAACGAGTACACCTTATATGAATTCGCCTTGGTCTGGTGTTGTGCTTTATTTGAATTCGCCTAGTATTGTTGTTGTTTATACAATTGTTTTTGTTTTTTATCTTTTAATGTGCATGGCTGGTGTTTAATTTGTGTGGTGTTGTTGTTTTGTTATTATTGTTTACAGTGGTGCGGGTAGTCGTATTTAAAAGTTGCCACATCAAGTGCTTTTACAGGGCTGGTTACTTGATATTTTTATAAAGTAAGTAATTAAATTAAAGCTTGCGTGTTCTTAAATTTAGTGGGCCTTATTCATAATATTTTTTTTAATTTATCAAAAAAAGTTTTATAAAACTAATTTTGTATGGAAATTTTGTTTTAAGTATAAATGATTTACCATGAAGAAAAATATAAAATTTGAATTAATGTAAAATTTTAACGGTTAAGGATATCACAACAAAATTTGGAACAAATAAAGATTCAAATGTTCTAAAATCAATGTCATTATAAGTTTTGAAATTTTTTAATTTCAAATACCGAAATTCCTAAAACAGGGAAAATGTGTTTTCAAAAAAAACTGAGTTTTTTTAGAAAAGTGCTTACTGTGACGCTATTTATAGTAAAAAAATTTTGTTAGTGTTTAAGAAACATATAGGGTTATACAAATATGGAGCTTTTTTGAGGATCACTGCTTTGCATTTTTGGAATTTTTTACTCAAAACGAAAATTTTTTTTAAGTCTGGGGTTGTTATATAAATTAATAAAATATATACAAAAAAATGTAATTTCTTTTGACAATTTTTAAAGGTTTATAGGTAATATTGTTAAAAATATTTTAGGTTTTTTAATAAAGAACTTATTTTGGCAAAAAAGGTACTTTTTGGGAAATTTTATAAATTTTTTTGGTAATATTTGAAGGTAAATTCTACAAAACCTAAAAATTATTTTAATTTTTCAAAAGTGTTTGTTGCTGTCTTTCAGAAATTGTTAAATATCATTGATCTTTTTAATAAAAAACTTATTTTAGGCAATTTTGAAAAAGTACTTTTTTGATAAAATTTTTATTTTCAATTATTTTAAACCATCAAAGTTTACATAAGCAGTTTTTAAAAGCTTATGTATGTTATAATTTTTCAGAAATTAAAAAATATTTCTCACTTTTGTAAAAAGATGCTGAAAAAAATTTGTGCAAATATCTACTGATTTTATACCCATTACACAATTTCCTTATTTTTTGCAGTTTCTCATACCACTGTTCCTTTTTATAACTATATATTTCTTTACTTCTTTCTCTCTTTCGTTTCAACAATTGCATAAACTCTTTTACATCTGTGTGTATGTATGAGTGTGCCAATATGTAAAGTAAATTACATACAAACAGCAATGGCGAAAAAACAACAACAACAACAACCACAACAAACTTTACAGTATAGCCAGACTTGATTTTAAAAGCCATATCCAAAATGTAATAAAACTCGCGTGCGCGCACTTATAATACAATTGCAAACAAAACGGTAAATTTTCAAATAAAAAACACACAAGAAAAAACCGAAACAAAGCGAAATAAAAAAGAAACACAAACTCATGAACTTACTAACATTTTTAGCTTGTAAACTTGTAATTATTTTGTATACCGATGTACACTGCACTCTTTCTCTGTGGGTTTTAAAGGGAATAACGTGAACGCTAACAGAGATTAGCAGCTGCAAGCTTTGGCAGAATTAACTAATCAACTCCAAAGAGCGTCAATTAGTGTTGGCAATTAAGCGATTTTTCTAACTACTCAAAAATGGTTATAGTTATTTAGCATTTTTTGTATAAAAAACGCGCTAGATGGCGTTTTAGTCTTAATGCATAAGTTTTTGGCCAACAATTACAATAAATCAATAAAAATTTAAAAAAAAATTTAAATAAAATGATATAAAAAAATTTAACAATATTTAAGTGAAAAATGTAGTGAAACAAAAAAAAAATCAATAATATTGGAACTTTAAAAAAATGGTTTTGAAAAAAAACTTTAAAATTTACTAAAAATATACAGAAAATATATAAATTATTAAATTTATTCAGGAATTCAAAAATTCGAACAGTGAAATAAAAGGATTGGAAGGAACATTTTTAAAATTTTTTCAAGAATTTCTAAATTTGAACATTGAAATAAAATGATTTTGAAAGAAAAATTGTTTAATTTTAAGGTTTTCTTAATAAAAATCCACAAATTATTAATTTTCTAAAGTTTTTTGGATTTTCGAAATTAAGAAAAATTTCAAAATTTTTCTTTATTTACTCAAAATATTATGAAAAATATAAATTTCCTCTGGAATTACTAAATTCAAACATTGAAATAAAAAAAGACTTAGAAAGAAAATGTATAGTTTTTCTTAAAAAAATTCCATTAAGATTTAATTTTTCATAGTTTTAGGATTTTCGAAATAGAGTTCGAATTTTCAAATATAAGAAAAAATCTTCGCAACTAAAAAAAATTTCAAAATTTGTCTTTATTTACTTTAAATTTAAAGAAAAATAAAAAAAAAATTAAATTTTATTCAGGAATTCCTATATTGGTATATTGAAATAAAAGAATTTTGAAAGAAAATTTTAAGGTTTTCTTAATAAAAATCCACAAATTATTTATTTTCCATAGTTTTTAATATGTCGAAATTGTGTTCAAATTTTCGAAGTTAAAAAAAAATTAAAATTTTTTATTTATTTACTCAAAATATATAGAAAAAATAAAAATTATTAATGTTTTTTTCAGAATAAAATTATTTGGAAAGAAAATTGTTGGTTTTTCTTAAACAGAATCCATAAAAAATAAATTTTTCATAATTTTTGGAATTTCGAAATTGAGTTCGAATTTTCGAAATTAAGAAAAAATCTTCGCAACTAAGAAAAATTTGAAAATTTTTCTTTATTTATTCAAAATATAAAGAAAATATAAAATTTTTATATTTTAATCAGGAATTCCTAAATTCAAATATTGAAATAAGAAGGTTTTGAAAAAAAAAATTATAGGTTTTCTTAATAAAAATCCATAAAGAATTAATTTTCTATAGTTTTTGGAATTTCGAAATTGAGTTCGAATTTTCGAAATTAAGAAAAAAATTTTAATTTTTATTTATTTACTCAAAATATAAAATTTTTGAAATTAAAACGAATTTTGAAAGAAAATTTTTAGGTTTTCTTAACAAAAATCAAAAAATTTTTAATTTTCTATAGTTTTTACTGTTTCGAAATTGTGTTCGAATTTTCGATATTAAGAAAAATTAAAAATTTTTGTTTATTTACTTAAAATATAAGAAAAAATATAAAATGTTTTAATTTTATTTAGGATTTCCTAAATTCGAAAATTGAAATAAAAAGATTTTGAAAGAAAACTTTTAGGTTTTCTTAAAAAAAATTAATAAAGCTTTAATTTTTCATAGTTTCTGAAATTTCGAAATTGTGTTCGAATTTTCGATGTTAAGAAAAAATCTTTGGAACTAAGAAAAAATTCAAAATTGTCCTTTAAATTTAAAGAAAAATATAAAATTTTTAAATTTTATTCAGGAATAAGGTTGCTATTTAAAGTATGGAAAATTGGACATAGTAAATGTCTGAGATATAAGCAAAAAACTATCTAATGATAGACTTTTCCAAAGACGTATATAACGCCATAGAAAATTTGGAAAAATAATTTTTAACCTGAATATTTAGTTTACAAAATTTTTTTTCTCACCAGAAATGTTTTCAACAATAATTGTTTTCAATTATTATGCTAAAGTATACTTTGGTGAAGGCCATTTAAGAATCGGCAGAGTCGTATGCAGCTATCTTACTAGTTTAAACAAAAAATTAAAGATATTTATTGGTTTTTAATAAAGAAATTTGATTTAATTGTAATATTGAGCCATATTTAGCGAGTTTGATAAAGTCGTTTTATTTAAAATGATTTGTTGGGCATCACTGTAACAAGTCTTACTAACGAAGAGAGAGCCTTATAAGAAAGCGAGAATGCACTTTGCGAAGAGAGAGCACAAAATGCAACAACCACCATTTAGCCACAAACAGTGTTACCATTTGTCAAGTTTTCCCTTTTTTTGCAAGTTTTTTAAGATGCAAAAAGTTTTATTTTTTTAAAAAGAAGTTTTTTGGAACATTGTAAATTTATGATATCAATAAGTTGAACCGTTTATTTCAAAATGAATGTCCCCAAATTCATTTACTAAATGGGGAGATTGATTTGAATATATTTAAAGTACTAAATTCACGTAAATTATCTAAGTCTGATTCATGTTCGAATTGGGTTTTGTCATTTTGGTATGTATGTACTTAAAAAAAGTTTTTTGTTGAAAAAAAACGTTTTTTTTTTAGAAATAAAAAGTTTTCTTAAAAAAATATATGGCGACACTGGCCACAAATAATCCAATCAGAAATAACAAAAAAAACAAATAATAAATAAATAAAACAAGGTAAGAATAACAGAAATGAAAACAACTAGTAGAGAGTAAGAAAGAGAGAGCAAGTTGGAAATGAAAAGAGGAAAGATAAACACAAAAATAAAACAAAGCATGCGCTGCAAACAAAAAATGCATTTGCAAATGCAGCTAACTGCAAATATAAAGAGTATAAAGAGCAATATATATGTATTTGTAAAAGGGAAATAAACTTAAGAGATCTTAAAATTTAAGGCGAATTTGTTAAAAGTAGAGCCTGAAATTTTTTTTAATAGTATGTGTTAATGAAGAAATTTGTTTATTAATATTTTTCTCACGCCACTAATAAAGAAAACATAAACAAACATCAAATTTATTTTTTTTTTTAATAAAATGCATGTTGCACCTAAAACTGTCTTTAAAGTTTAAACTTTTACGTGCAGATCTTTGAAACAAAAAAGCTTTTTTAAAGCTTTTTTTTAAGTTTTAAACAAAGCTATTTGTTTTCTTGCAACATTTTCCTTTTGTTACAAGTTTTCCAAGTAATTTAACGCCATGTCATGTTCAAATCAAATTCAAACAAAACACAATTGTACAACTAAATGAATCACAACAACAAAAGCAATATAAATTAAAAATCCAACAATAACAAACGTTATTCATTTAGCAATTTGTAATAAAAAAGACAATCTCAGAAAAAACTATTTCATTTTGTTTTGTTGTCTTTCTTTAACATGTCCATCAAATGCATCTCTAACATGTCACTGTAAAAAAACAAAGTACAACAACATTAAAAAAACGACAAAACAACTCTGTTTATCTCCACACACACCCCCATACAACCCACTCAACCAACAAACATCGAACCCCTTTTGATCATGATTTCAACTGGGAGGGGAGAGTGCAACAATAAAAGAAACTTCAATGCACATTTAAATGGATCTGTATCTGTGTGAGTAAATGCAAAAACGCCCTGGCACTTGTTTCATTGATGTGCTGTTGTTGCTACTGCTGTTGTTTTTGTTGTTATGGCTGCTGTTTGCCATGAAATGCTGTGAGGCAAACGTGTGAAACCACTGTAGCATAAAATACAAGTGGATTTTTTTTTTCTTTTTCTGGTTGAGCCTTTTTTTCGGTTTCAATTTTAGTTTAAAGTGCATGTTTGCCTATTTGTAGGCGCTTCAAAAATAAAAAAAGAGGAACGTAAATTACAATTCAATTGAGTTACTTCATGACATTTACTAGACACTCCTACACACAAAGACATGATCCAATATTTATGTTTAGCTCCACAACTAAAAAAGAGTATGTAAATAAAACTTATATTTTCTATAGAAAGAAAATCACTCAACTTTTTTCTATAGAAAAATGTTGTGTCTCAACTTTTTTCTATAAAAAAATGTTGTGTCTCAACTTTTTTCTATAGAAAAATGTTGTGTCTCAACTTTTTTCTATAGAAAAATGTTGTGTCTCAACTTTTTTCTATAGAAAAATGTTGTGTCTCAACTTTTTTCTATAGAAAAATGTTGTGTCTCAACTTTTTTCTATAGAAAAATGTTGTGTCTCAACTTTTTTCTATAGAAAAATATTTTTTTCTATAGAAAAAAATGTCGGTGGAAGTTTTTTATATAGAAAAAAGTGTCGGTGGAAGTTTTTTCTATAGAAAAAAGTGTCGGTGGAAGTTTTTTCTATAGAAAAAAGTGTCGGTGGAAGTTTTTTCTATAGAAAAAAGTGTCGGTGGAAGTTTTTTCTATAGAAAAAAGTGTCGGTGGAAGTTTTTTCTATAGAAAAAAGTGTCGGTGGAAGTTTTTTCTATAGAAAAAAGTGTCGGTGGAAGTTTTTTCTATAGAAAAAAGTGTCGGTGGAAGTTTTTTCTATAGAAAAAAGTGTCGGTGGAAGTTTTTTCTAAAGAAAAAAGTGTCGGTTGAAGTTTTTTCTATAGAAAAAAGTGTCGGTTGAAGTTTTTTCTATAGAAAAAAGTGTCGGTTGAAGTTTTTTCTATAGAAAAAAGTGTCGGTTGAAGTTTTTTCTATAGAAAAAAGTGTCGGTGGAAGTTTTTTCTATAGAAAAAAGTGTCGGTGGAAGTTTTTTCTATAGAAAAAAGTGTCGGTGGAAGTTTTTTCTATAGAAAAAAGTGTCGGTGGAAGTTTTTTCTATAGAAAAAGGTGTCGGTTGAAGTTTTTTCTATAGAAAAAAACTGTCGTTTGAAGTTTTTTCTAAAGAAAAAAGTGTCGGTTGAAGTTTTTTCTATAGAAAAAAGTGTCGGTTGAAGTTTTTTCTATAGAAAAAAGTGTCGGTTGAAGTTTTTTCTATAGAAAAAAGTGTCGGTTGAAGTTTTTTCTATAGAAAAAAGTGTCGGTTGAAGTTTTTTCTATAGAAAAAAGTGTCGGTTGAAGTTTTTTTCTATAGAAAAGAGTGTCGGTTGAAGTTTTTTCTATAGAAAAAAGTGTCGGTTGAAGTTTTTTCTATAGAAAAGAGTGTCGGTTGAAGTTTTGTTTATGGAAAACATTTTCGGTTGTAGTTTTTTCCAATTATCTCATAGTACTTATAAGAAAATACATCCTCCTACTCCATTGTTTCCTCTACAAAACAGATCAAAAATAATTTATGTTTTTTTGTACACATAATTTTCCATTAAAAAAATGTTAAACAATAATTTATCTCTTAAATGTATGTATATACAAATTTGTATATCTTCCTGACAGATTTGCAAAAAAAACTCACACATTTTTATAAATAATTACAAAAAAACATGCAATTTAAGGTACTTTTGCCCCCCCAACCCGCTCTACAATCAGTTTTAAGTATTTTAGTACTTAAAATATCTTTACTGCTTTGAGCTTTATATTCGTAAGTTTTCTATCTTTATTTACATCCGGCTGCCGGTTGCCATATGCATTTTACGTTTACCCAAACACACACACTCGAGCATATATGTACATCCACAAACAACATACGCATTAAGCAGATAACGGTAGATGTGAGAATAAACGGCGAAAACAAATTTAGAGCAAACCTTAAATGATTCCTTTAAGTCATTTAAAAATGGCGGAGAGGAAAGTGAGTGTTTATGTGTGTGAGTCCATGAGTGTGTGTGTAAGAGTGTGAAAAAACAATATGGTGTCACTGATTACTGCTTTAATATCTGTATAATGAGAGACGAGTGGTGAATTGATTGGAAACTACCGTTAAGTTATTGTTTATCTTACAAAAAAACGTACTTTTTTCTACAAGTATTGCACCATAATTAGTATTGGGTAGTGGTTGTGTGTGCGTGCGAGTAAATGATTATTTACATGTATACGTGTATGTTACTGTGTCATCATTAGCTAAAATAATGTCCCAATAAAAAGCAAAATGAAGAGAAACCCTTCATGTCTATAAATTTGTCATTAATGCTACGTGTTTAATGAACTAAAGCCAAAGTCGCACAGAGAAGTTAGAAATCAATAGGAAATTAGAAAGGTGGTAAACTACCCTCTAAGGTATTTAACAAACACATCCAGACATCAACGTTTTTATCTATACTGGCGTTAATTAGTCGCAGCTAAACGAAAATTTTTTAAGAAACATTCAACCGCAACTTTTTTTTTATAGAAAATACTTTTAGCTACAGTTTTTTCTATAGAAAAAACAGCAACCGACACTTTTTTCTATAGAAAAATTTCAACCGGCACTTTTCTTTAAGGAAAAGATTTTAAGCGACGTTTTTTCAATAGAAAAGACTTCAAGCGTAAATTGTTTCTATAGAAAATCGACACTTTTTTCTATGGAAACAACCTTAAGCGAAATTTTTTTCTACAATTTTTTCAACAAAAAAATTTTTGTCTCAAACTTTTATTGTTGAAAACAGTTTGTCGCTAACTTTTTTCTATAGAAAAATGTATGTTGCGAACTTTTTTAGTTTGTAAAGTTGTAGACTTTTGATCTTCCTCCATTTCAATCTTATCCCATAATTGTTGATTACGCTTCTCATATGTCTGTTTTACATGACCAACAAATATTATTATTATTACACTAAACAAAAGTTCGAACACGTTTGATAATAGCTACATATAAAATACCTGGACATGCGATACTTAAGTACAACTAAACATTCCTTTTTCACAGAGTGCTTCTACTCCTTTCTACTTCCCTCTGCTTATAGTAATCACCATCACAATCTTCTGCAATAGCATCGTCATGGGATGGATGCTTGCTTCAGTAACAGTATTATTATGAGGTCAAAAAAGCAAAAATACAAGGAAACTATCAACAATATCAATAGCAACAACACAAGAAATAAAATTCCAATCTAGCAGGATTTTTTCACATAAACTTGCAATTTTTATAAAGTTTTAATACGAATACAAGTAATTTTTCCTTTCCTCCTACTGGCACATCTTCTTTTATTATTTATTTTCCATTTCTAGACATGATGGTTGTTGGTTGGTTCGTGTTGGTTGGTTGGTTGGAACACATATGAATCCTTTATAGATTCTGTGTTCAAGTGTGAGTGTGTGTGTGTTTTTACCCCAATAACTATTATTTAGAGTAATAAAGGAATAAAATAAGCTACTAGAATTCATATTTAGTTTGTTACATAAAATATAAATTTAATTAAATGAATACATATGGATGGTTCAGTGAGTGAGTGAATGAGTGAGTGGTTGGATGGCAGATAGCGATAGCAAAGTGCATCATCATGGTTGGCTTGATTTCGTTGGTGGTACACTGTTCGCACAGGGTTAGAGTTCTAATATTAGAAATGATAAAAAAAAAAATGAATGCATGCAATATGTTGCATATCATTTTATTAGGAGGATAACTGGAGTCCTTTTTAACATAGAAAACTAGAACAGAACTAGAACAGAACTAGAACAGAACTAGAACAGAACTAGAACAGAACTAGAACAGAACTAGAACAGAACTAGAACAGAACTAGAACAGAACTAGAACAGAACTAGAACAGAACTAGAACAGAACTAGAACAGAACTAGAACAGAACTAGAACAGAACTAGAACAGAACTAGAACAGAACTAGAACAGAACTAGAACAGAACTAGAACAGAACTAGAACAGAACTAGAACAGAACTAGAACAGAACTAGAACAGAACTAGAACAGAACTAGAACAGAACTAGAACAGAACTAGAACAGAACTAGAACAGAACTAGAACAGAACTAGAACAGAACTAGAACAGAACTAGAACAGAACTAGAACACAGTTAGAACAGAACTAGAACAGAACTAGAACAGAACTAGAACAGAACTAGAACAGAACTAGAACAGAACTAGAACAGAACTAGAACAGAACTAGAACAGAACTAGAACAGAACTAGAACAGAACTAGAACAGAACTAGAACAGAACTAGAACAGAACTAGAACAGAACTAGAACAGAACTAGAACAGAACTAGAACAGAACTAGAACAGAACTAGAACAGAACTAGAACAGAACTAGAACAGAACTAGAACAGAACTAGAACAGAACTAGAACAGAACTAGAACAGAACTAGAACAGAACTAGAACAGAACTAGAACAGAACTAGAACAGAACTAGAACAGAACTAGAACAGAACTAGAACAGAACTAGAACAGAACTAGAACACAGTTAGAACAGAACTAGAACAGAACTAGAATAGAACTATAGAAAAAAATTCCAGATAAACTGTTTCTATAGAAGAAAGTTCGGGATAAACTAGTTTCTATAGAAAAAAGTTCCGCATAAACTTGTTTCTATAGAAAAAAGTTCCGGATAAACTTGTTTCTATAAAAAAAAGTTCCGGATAAACTTGTTTCTACAGAAAAACCTTCCGGACAAACTTGTTTCTATAGAAAAAAAAAATCCGGATAATCTTGTTTCTATAGGAAAAAGTATATCTATAGAAAAAAGTTCCGGATAAACCTGTTTTTATAGAAAAAAAGTTCCGGATAAACTTGTTTCTATAGAAAAAATTTCCGGATAAACTTGTTTCTCTAGAAAAAAGTTTCGGATAATTTTGTTTCTACAGAAAAATGTTCCGGATAAACTTGTTCCTATAGGAAAAAGTATATCTATAGAAAAAAGTTCCGGATAAACTTGTTTCTATAGAAAAAAGTTCCGGATAAACTTGTTCCTATAGGAAAAAGTATATCTATAGAAAAAAGTTCCGGATAAACCTGTTTTTATAGAAAAAAAGTTCCGGATAAACTTGTTTCTATAGAAAAAAGTTCCGGATAAACCTGTTTTTATAGAAAAAGGTTCCGGATAATTTCGTTTCTATAGAAAAAAGTTTTGGATAAATTTGTTTCTATATAAAAAAGTTCCGGATAAACTTGTTTCTATAGAAAAAGTTCCGGATATACTTGTTTATATAGAAAAAAGTTCCGGATAAACTTGTTTATATAGAAAAAAGTTCCGGATAAACTTGTTTCTACAGAAAAGATTTCCGCATAAACTTATTTCTATAGAAAAAAGTTCCGGATAAACTTGTTTCTGCAGGAAAAAGCTTCGGATAAACTTTTTTCTATAGGAAAAAGTTCCGGATAAACTTGTTTCTATAGAAAAAAGTTCCGGATAAACTTATTTCTATAGAAAAAAGTTCCGGATAAACTTGTTTCTATAGAAAAAAGTTCCGGATAAACTTGTTTCTATAGAAAAAAGTTCCGGATAAACTTGTTTCTATAGAAAAAAGTTCCGGATAAACTTGTTTCTATGGAAAGAAGTTCCGGATAAACTTATTTCTATAGAAAAAAGATCCGGATAAACTTGTTTCTCTAGAAAAAAGTTTCGGATAATTTTGTTTCTATAGAAAAAAGTTTTGGATAAATTTGTTGCTATAGAAAAACCTTTCGGATAAACTTGTTTTCATAGAAAAAAGTTCCGGATAAATTTGTTTCTATAGAAAAAAGTTCCGGATAAGCCTATTTTTATAGAAAAAAGTTCCGGATAAACTTGTTTCTCTAGAAAAAAGTTTCGGATAAACTTGTTTCTATGGAAAGAAGTTCCGGATAAACAGGTTTTTTTTAGAAAAAAGTTCTGGATAAACCTGATTCTATAGAAAAAGTTCCGGATAAACTTTTTTCTGTAGGAAAAAGGTTCCAGATAAACTTAGTTCTAGAGAAAAAAGTTGCGAATAAATTGTTTTCTGTAGAAAAGTTTCTGTTTAAAGTAGTTATCTTATGTACCACCCTAATTGCCTTACACATATGATTTTTTCTCTATTCCTTTACCCACTAATACCAAGTAAAACATATACTATATGTATTTGAACTTTGAGTCCATGAGTCGTTTGTATGTGGGTTTACAGTATTAGAATGTAAAGTAGATATCTCTGTATGTATTTGCAGTTAAACTGATCGTATTCAATGACAAATATTTTATGAGTATGCATCGCATGTATATTCACACATATGTACATATGTAGATATGTATGTGTTTGTAAACTATCATAAGCCATGAACTTTGAACTTTATATGTTGGCTAAATAAAATATTTAACAGAGTAAACAGAAGAGTATAATAATGGTAGATATTTATTTATAAGGAGGAGAGTGGGGGTTATAGTCAAATCAAATATTTAATCTTAATACTTATATTATTGACCCAATATGCTTTTTTTTGTTAAGCTATTTTTTCGATTTTTAATCTTCTACGTCACATTTTTTATTTATATTATAGTACTTAGTTGCTTAAACATTGATTGGCTGGCCAGTGAAAATTTAAATATTTAAATTTATTTAAACAACAATGAAAAAGTGGCCATTTTTTGTTTTGTTTTGCAGCAAGTATCTACTATATTGCCTTTATTTTAAATATTTATATGTAAATAAATGTATTTAATTTGAGTGTGTTTATTTATATGTTTGTGTATGTGGATTGAAAACTAAAATAATTTCAATAAAGCACCGCCCATTAACAACAACAACAGCAAAAAAACCCACCAAAAATTGCTTACAAATTTTTAGTTTTCACATGAAATGTCACTTCAGTGTGTTTTGCATGAAAATACACAAATATTTTTTTTTTATTTTTTTTTTTTTTTTTGAAACAAACGTGAAAATTTGATAAATTTTGTGTGTTAAAAACGCCATCATGTTTTGAAACAATGAATATTTGTTTTGCATAGAAATTTAATAAAACTCATGATAACAAATTCAAGTTTTCTTAATTAAATTGAAAACATTTGGTAGAATTAATTAGTTGTAGTTTTAAATAGCAATTAAATTAGTTTAAATAATATATACTTATATGTAAATTTATTTAAAACTATTGTTTTATGTAAAATAAAAACCAAAAAAATTAATCAAAACATTAATTTTATCAAAAATATATTTTTTTTTTTTTTTTTAAAGAAATTATTGCTTAAAATTAAAAACCCGTAAACTTTTTTTTGCATTCCAAAAGACAACATTATAATGTATGAAAACTAAGTCAAATAAATTAAAAACATTTATATATATTTTTATGGAATGTCCGCAAACTTTATTACTAATAAAATCAAGCAAATATTCTGTTATAGTTCAGGTTCTAGTTCAGGTTCAAGTTCAGGGTCTAGGTGAGGTTCTAGTTCAGGTTCTTGGTCAGGTTCTAGTTCAGGTTGTAGTTCAGGTTGAAGATCAGGTTCTAGTTCAGGTTCTAGTTCTCTTCTAGTTCAGGTTCCAGTTCAGGTTGTGTTCAGGTTGTAGTTTAATTTGTAGTTTAGGTTCTAATTCAGGTTCTAGTTCTGTTCTAGTTCAGGTTCTAGTTCAGGTTGTAGTTTAGGTTCTAGTTCAGGTTCAAGTTCAGGTTCTAGTTCAGCTTCTAGTTCTGTTCTAGTTCAGGTTCCAGTTCAGGTTGTAGTTCAGGTTGTAGTTTAATTTGTAGTTTAGGTTCTAACTCAGGTTCTAGTTCTAGTTCAGGTTCTAGTTCAGGTTCTAGTTCAGGCTCTAGTTCTGTTCTAGTTCATGTTCCAGTTCTGTTATAGTTCAGGTTCTAGTTCAGGTTCCAGTTCAGGTCCTAGTTCAGGTTCTAGTTCAGGTTCTAGTTCAGGTTCCAGTTCTGTTATAGTTCAGGTTCCGGTTCTAGTTCAGGTTCTAGTTCAGGTTCCAGTTGTGTTCTGTTCCAGTTCAGGTTCTAGTTCTGTTCTAGTTCTGTTCTAGTTCTGTTCTAGTTCTGTTCTAGTTCTGTTCTAGTTCTGTTCTAGTTCTGTTCTAGTTCTGTTCTAGTTCTGTTCTAGTTCTGTTCTAGTTCTGTTCTAGTTCTGTTCTAGTTCTGTTCTAGTTCTGTTCTAGTTCTGTTCTAGTTCTGTTCTAGTTCTGTTCTAGTTCTGTTCTAGTTCTGTTCTAGTTCTGTTCTAGTTCTGTTCTAGTTCTGTTCTAGTTCTGTTCTAGTTCTGTTCTAGTTCTGTTCTAGTTCTGTTCTAGTTCTGTTCTAGTTCTGTTCTAGTTCTGTTCTAGTTCTGTTCTAGTTCTGTTCTAGTTCTGTTCTAGTTCTGTTCTAGTTCTGTTCTAGTTCTGTTCTAGTTCTGTTCTAGTTCTGTTCTAGTTCTGTTCTAGTTCTGTTCTAGTTCTGTTCTAGTTCTGTTCTAGTTCTGTTCTTGTTCTGTTCTAGTTCTGTTCTAGTTCTGTTCTAGTTCTGTTCTAGTTCTGTTCTAGTTCTGTTCTAGTTCTGTTCTAGTTTTGTTCTAGTTCTGTTCTAGTTCTGTTTTAGTTCTGTTCTAGTTCTGTTCTAGTTCTGTTCTAGTTCTAGTTCTGTTCTAGTTCTGTTCTAGTTCTAGTTCTGTTCTAGTTCTGTTCTAGTTCTGTTCTAGTTCTGTTCTAGTTCTGTTCTAGTTCTGTTCTAGTTCTGTTCTAGTTCTGTTCTAGTTCTGTTCTAGTTCTGTTCTAGTTCTGTTCTAGTTCTGTTCTAGTTCTGTTCTAGTTCTGTTCTTGTTCTGTTCTAGTTCTGTTTAAAACTAGTTAAAATATGTTTCTCCCATCTAATATTTGAGTACATAAGCTTTTAAAAACTTAATAGAAATGACAAATGACTATATTCCTTTCTTTTCAACAATTTCTTCTTACAATTCTGGCTTTTAAATCAATTTATTAATGGAATATTCTTATTACAATGCTACTAAATAGATCATATGCCATTGTAATGCATTTTTCATTTCTCTTTTAGCTAAATTTTAACGCTTGATTGGCCGGTAATATCCCTTTTAAAACGAGGTAAAAAAAAAGTAACAAATGAAAACAAACAAGAGAAAATTGCAGTGTAATTGAAATGACATCAAGTAAAAAGGATATTAAGAATGAAATCAATAGAGTTATTAAAGAATACAACGAAAACAAAAAAAGAAAAGAAATGAACAAAATAATAAAACATGTTAAGACAAGCATAAAAATTATAGAGTCAGAACAGAAGGGAAACAAATGAGCAGGATTTACGAGCATTAAAAACCAGGTGAAAGAAAGTGTGAAAGAGGATTTGGAGAAGCAAAGTTTAAAGGATTTTAATCTATGCTGCATAAGTTAAGGGGAGGATTGAACAAAAGCAAAAGTTAGCATGATGGAACATGCAGCGTTTTAAGCAATTTGCTTTAAATGTTATTCCTCAGTTTATATAGATTCTTTGTTAAAAATTTGCTATTTTAAAATCTATTGACTAATTTTCACATTATTTATTAGTCATCAGCAAAAAATGTCTTAATTTTCACCGGGTAAAATGCTACAAAAGAGCAAAATTTATAAATAATCTTTTAAATATATTCATCTAAAGTACAAATGTCTTATTGTTGTCAATTTATTTGTTCATGGTTGAAAAATTTAGTTTATCTTAAAAATATATTTATTTTTTTCTTTATTTGTTTTTCTATAAAATAAAAAGTATTTTAATCGAATAAAAAAATTTATAGTAAATACAAAGAATGAAAGAAAGACTAAAGATATTCTGTATGCTTAGATACACAGATATAGAGATATACAGATACATCACGTAAACTAAATATTTAATGAAATGTATCAATGTGTTTATGGATAAAGAGGCAGGGATGGTAATGGATGGATGTGGTTTTTTGTATTGTATCTCTATGACTATTTTAGATATTTAAATGCATTTTGCGAGTTATTTTTGGCAAACATCAAACAAAGACACCAACAACAACAACAAATACTACAACAACTAGAAAAAAAATCACAAAAAACGACAACAGAAAAAACATCATCATCAACTACAACACTATCAAATTGAAAAGGAGAAAAACAATACAAATACAAAACCGAACAAACCACAGGCAAATAGAAAACAAAATCATCAAATTCTTGGCATTAAACAGAAACAACTTAAGATTTATAAACGCTCGAGCAGAAAAACCAAACACAGTGTAACGCAACATACTTATTTTTCCATGTAAACTAATAGTGAATGAACACGCAAGTCCCATTTTGGCTTCAATATTAGGTCTTTATGTTGTTCAATTTTAGCTTCAATCTTAGGTCTTTATGTTGTTCAATTTTAGCCTCAATCTTAGGTCTTTATGTTGTTCAATTTTAGCTTCAATCTTAGGTGTTTATGTTGTTCAATTTTAGCTTCAATCTTAGGTTTTTATGTTGTTCAATTTTAGCTTCAATCTTAGATCTTAAAGTTGTTCAATCTTAGCTTCAATCTTAGGTCTTTATGTTGTTTAATTTTAGCTTCAATCTTAGGTCTTTATGTTGTTCAATTTTAGCTTCAATCTGAGGTCTTTATGTTGTTCAATTTTGTCTTCAATCTGAAGACTTTTTGTTGTTTAATTTTAGCTTCAATCTTAGGTCTTTATGTTGTTCAATTTTGGCTTCAATCTTAGGTCTTTATGTTGTTTAATTTTAGCTTCAATCTTATGACTTTATGTTGTCTTATTTTAGCTACAATCTTAGGTCTTCATGTTGTTTAATTTGTTCAATTTTAGCTTCAATCTTAGGTCTTTATGTTGTTTAATTTTAGCTTCAATCTTAGGTCTTTATGTTGTCTAATTTTAGCTTCAATCTTAGGTCTTTATGTTGTCTAATTTTAGCTTCAATCTTAGGTCTTTATGTTGTTTAATTTTAGCTTCAATCTTAGGTCTATATGTTGCTCAATTTTAGCTTCAATCTTAGGTCTTTATGATGTTCAATTTTAGCTTCAATTTGAGGTCTTTATGTTGTTCAATCTTAGGTCTTTATATTGTTCTTTAGTAGCTTCAATCTTAGGTCTTTATGTTGTTCAATTTTAGCTTCAATTTGAGGTCTCTAAGTTGTTCAATTTTAGCTTCAATCTACGGGGTGTATGTGGTTCAATTTCAGCTTCAATCTTAGGTCTTTATGTTGTTCAATCTTAGCTTCAATCTTAGGTCTTTATTTTGTATAATTTTAGCTTCAATCTTAGGCCTTTATGTTGTTCAATTTTAGCTTCAATCTTGGGTCTTTATGTTGTTCAATTTTAGCTTCAATCTGAGGTCTTTATGTTGTTCAATTTTAGCTTCAATCTTAGGTGTTTATGTTGTTCAATTTTAGCTTCAATCTGAGGTCTTTATATTGTTCAATTTTAGCTTCAATCTTAGGTCACTAAGTTGTTCAATTTTAGCTTCAATCTTAGGTCTTTATGATGATCAATTTTAGCTTCAATCTTAGGTCTTTATGTTGTCTAATTTTAGCTTCAATCTGAGGTCTTAATGTTGTCTAATTTTAGCTTCAATCTTAGGTCTTTATGTTGTCTAATTTTAGCTTCAATCTGAGATCTTAATGTTGTTCAATTTAAGCTTAAATTTAAGGTCTTTATGTTGTCTAATTTTAGCTTCAATTTGAGGTATTTATGTTGTTCAATTTTAGCTTCAATCTTAGGTGTTTATGTTGTCTAATTTTAGCTGCAATCTTAGGTCTTTATGTTGTCTAATTTTAGCTTCAGTCTGAGGTCTTTATGTTGTTCAATTTTGGCTTCAATCTGAGGTCTTTATGTTGTTCAATTTTAGCTTTAATCTTAGGTCTTTATGTTGTTCAATTTTGGCTTCAATCTGAGGTCTTTATGTTGTTCAATTTTAGCTTCAATCTGAGGTCTTAATGTTGTCTAATTCTAGCTTCAATCTGAGGTCTTTATGTTGTTTAATTTTAGCTTCAGTCTGAGGTCTTTATGTTGTTCAATTTTAGCTTCAATCTTAGGTCTTCATGTTGTTTAATTTTAGCTTCAATCTGAGGTCTTTATGTTGTCTAATTCTAGCTTCAATCTGAGGTCTTTATGTTGTATAATTTTAGCTTCAATCTGAGGTCTTTATGTTGTTCAATCTTAGGTCTTTATATTGTTGTTTAGTAGCTTCAATCTTAGGTCTTTATGTTGTTCAATTTTAGCTTCAATTTGAGGTCTTTATGTTGTTCAATTTTAGCTTCAATCTGAGGTCTTTATTTTGTCTTATTTTAGCTTCAATCTTAGGTGTTTATGTTGTTCAATTTTAGCTTCAATCTTAGGTCTTTATGTTGTTCAATCTTAGCTTCAATCTTAGGTCTTTATTTTGTATAATTTTAGCTTCAATCTTAGGCCTTTATGTTGTTCAATTTTAGCTTCAATCTTGGGTCTTTATGTTGTTCAATTTTAGCTTCAATCTTAGGTCTTTATGTTGTTTAATTTTAGCTTCAATCTTAGGTCTTTATAATGTTTAATTTTAGCTTCAATCTGAGGTCTTTATGTTGTTCAATTTTGTGTTCAACCTGAAAACTTTATGTTGTTCAATCTTAGCTTCAATCTTAGGTCTTTATTTTGTATAATCTTAGCTTCAATCTTAGGTCTATATGTTGTTCAATTTTAGCTTCAATCTTAGTTCGTTTTGAAGTCCAATTTTAGCTTCAATCTTAGGTCTTTATGTTGTCTAATTTTAGCTTCAATCTTAGGTCTTTATGTTGTTCAAATTTAGCTTCAATCTGAGGTCTTTATGTTGTTTAATTTTAGCTTCAATTTGAGGTCTATATGTTGTTCAATTTTAGCTTCAATCTTAGGTCTTTATGTTGGTTAATTTTAGCTTCAATCTTACGTCTTTATGTTGTTCAAGCTTAGCTTCAATCTGAGGACTTTATGTTGTTCAATTTTAGCTTCAATCTTAGGTCTTTATGTTGTCTAATTTTAGCTTCAATCTGAGGTCTTTATGTTGTTCAATTTTAGCTTCAATCTTAGGTCTTTATGTTGTTCAATTTTAGCTTCAATTTAAGGTCTTTATGTTGTTTAATTTTAGCTTCAATCTGAGGTCTTTATATTGTCCAATTTTAGCTTCAATCTTACGTTATGTTGTTCTTTCTATTTTAGTTTACCAAATCTTAATATCCGAACACTGTGTCAAAAGTTATTTTGAAATTTTTTCAACAAAAAAGAAATGCGTTCTTTACATACAAATAATGCATGTAAATGTAAAAGTAGTGCTGACGAAAAATCACAATAAAAACAAGAATTAAATTTAGTATGTAAAGAGCAACAATACACATTATAGATATATATGTATATATATACAATTCTGAGTACATACCTTTTAAATAAATACAACAAATACGAATATAAGACTATTTGAGCGTATGTAATGAATGCATGCCTGAACATACACGAACATGCACTCGACAATGTGTACTTTTTTTTTTTTTTTGAGAGAGTTTTACAACATTTAGTTGCAATAACCTTATAGCTGTTTCAACACAATATGTTGAAGCAAAGACTGACTGACAGCCAGGCAGTTAGGCAAGCAGAAAAACAAAATTTATATTCTAGGAAACTATTGTAAAGACATTGATGAAGCCAGCCAACCATCTATCTATCCAAACATCTATCTATTCTTTGCAATATGCATGTATTCCTTTAGGTCTCTTACACTGTTCATCCATGCAGAATTTTGCGTGTGTTTTTTTATACACAAGTAATTTTATATTTTAATTGAATTGTACGCGATAAAAAGACAATTTAGTTTGATGATTTAGTTGGTCCCTTAGCCGGCAGTGGCAACATTTAAAATATTGTATTTAAATTTACTCAAAATAACAAAAATTTAAATGCAATTTCATAATATTTGTCAACACAGCAACCACAAATTATAGCCGGGCATTGTTTATTGTCTCTGACCATTTCTTATTGAATGCCAGGCACCTTGTGCTGCCTCTTAAACCCAAATCCACACCCAACATTCCACCATCCCATTGTCTGAAATTTTGTTCTTAATGTGTACGATGCGTAGAGGGAATGTGTGTTTTCAACGTCGTACATCAATCATGGTAATGCATCCAAGGCAGAGTCAGTCAGAGTGTTTTATGGTTTATTAATAAAATTTCATTTAATTCAAGCGCTTTTACTACTACGACTCGTCGTGTGCTGTGTGGCAAACGAACAGCTCCTTCACGTAGGCATTAAACAGAAAAGACATTTATATTTTAACGCATACACACACACCCCATCATACGTGCTCTTATGTATTGCCTACCTATAGGCTGGGGCAAAAAGCGTAAAGGGTTGCAGCAGAAAAAATGTTTAAAAAACAATGAAAAAAATTGCCTGTTTACCATGATAAAGAACAAAAAAAATAATGCATACAATGAATTATTTGCAATTAATTCAATTTGTGAAAAAATATATGAAAATCGCAGAATAACAATGACCATTTGCTGCAGCATGTGTAAATTAATGTGTTTTTTTTTTTTTTTCGAAGATACGCCAATTGCAGATAAATGTGGAGCGACAGTTAAGGGAGAAATGTATGAGTAAATAGGTGGCTTGACAAACAGTTAAAGTGAATACAATTTTTCCAATAAGCTAATGAAGAGATTATAAAAGAAAGGGAAGGAAAATATCAAAATAAATTCGTTCTGAAATTAATTTAAATAAAAATTTGAAATTCTTACGAACATATTATTCAACGTATAGCAAACGGCACCAGAAGGGACAGGCAAAATATTGCTCATCAATTTAATATTGGTGTCGGTTAGAATGCAGAATTGGATTGCATTCGCAAAGGCATCATCGGGTATTGCATCGACGTTATTGGACGGCGGAGGCAATGTGCGCTCCGCACTCAAACTCTCACTAACTTCAGCTAAAACTCCGACATGGTCACAATCCTAAAATACATGCAAAATCGTGCCACATAAGAAATAGCTCGAAGCTCTCGACTTCATAGAAACCACCAACCGATGGGAGGCGCTCTGATTCTTCTTGCTGGTGACTTTCTTCAAACTTTGCCCGTTATTCCTCGATCAATGTCAGCAGATGAGTTGAACGTCTGCTTGAAATCTTCATACCTTTGGAAACGAGTCGAAAAAATCACGTTAAGGCCATAGCATGTACTTAGAGATGTCTTCTACAACTTTGTCATATCACCACCTCATCCAACGTCATCTGGCTACAGATAATAAGTGTTTAGGGTGCGAAATCAGGTCGAGGGAGTTAAAATCGATATCTAGATGCAATATAAAACAGATGTTTTCTAAGGGCCAGCAACGCGGACCGAGTTGAGCTAATATTTTCATAAATGGCTGAGTTATGTTTATATTGAAAGATGATATCGTGATGATATCGTTCTGTTTTAGTTTTAGTTTCAGTTTAGTTATAGACTCATCTTAAGGCTCCTCTAAAGTCTCGTATATAGACTCCTCTATAGTCTTCTTTAAAGTCTCCTCTATATTCTCTCCTATTGTCTCCTCTATAGTCTCCTAACTAGTCTCGTCTGTAGACTCCTCTATAGTCTTCTTTAAAGTCTCCTCTTTAGACTACTCTATAGTCTCGTCTAAAGTTATCTCAATATTCTCGTCTAGAGACTTTTTATAATCTGGGCTATAGTCTCCTCTAAAACCTCATCTATATTTTCCTCTACAGTATCCTCTAATGTGTATCCTCTGAATTCTCCTCCATAGTCTACTCTTTCGTTCTAGTTCTGTTCTAGTTCTGTTCTAGTTCTGTTCTAGTTCTGTTCTAGTTCTGTTCTAGTTCTGTTCTAGTTCTGTTCTAGTTCTGTTCTAGTTCTGTTCTAGTTCTGTTCTAGTTCTGTTCTAGTTCTGTTCTAGTTCTGTTCTAGTTCTGTTCTAGTTCTGTTCTAGTTCTGTTCTAGTTCTGTTCTAGTTCTGTTCTAGTTCTGTTCTAGTTCTGTTCTAGTTCTGTTCTAGTTCTGTTCTAGTTCTGTTCTAGTTCTGTTCTAGTTCTGTTCTAGTTCTGTTCTAGTTCTGTTCTAGTTCTGTTCTAGTTCTGTTCTAGTTCTGTTCTAGTTCTGTTCTAGTTCTGTTCTAGTTCTGTTCTAGTTCTGTTCTAGTTCTGTTCTAGTTCTGTTCTAGTTCTGTTCTAGTTCTGTTCTAGTTCTGTTCTAGTTCTGTTCTAGTTCTGTTCTAGTTCTGTTCTAGTTCTGTTCTAGTTCTGTTCTAGTTCTGTTCTAGTTCTGTTCTAGTTCTGTTCTAGTTCTGTTCTAGTTCTGTTCTAGTTCTGTTCTAGTTCTGTTCTAGTTCTGTTCTAGTTCTGTTCTAGTTCTGTTCTAGTTCTGTTCTAGTTCTGTTCTAGTTCTGTTCTAGTTCTGTTCTAGTTCTGTTCTAGTTCTGTTCTAGTTCTGTTCTAGTTCTGTTCTAGTTCTGTTCTAGTTCTGTTCTAGTTCTGTTCTAGTTCTGTTCTAGTTCTGTTCTAGTTCTGTTCTAGTTCTGTTCTAGTTCTGTTCTAGTTCTGTTCTAGTTCTGTTCTAGTTCTGTTCTAGTTCTGTTCTAGTTCTGTTCTAGTTCTGTTCTAGTTCTGTTCTAGTTCTGTTCTAGTTCTGTTCTAGTTCTGTTCTAGTTCTGTTCTAGTTCTGTTCTAGTTCTGTTCTAGTTCTGTTCTAGTTCTGTTCTAGTTCTGTTCTAGTTCTGTTCTAGTTCTGTTCTAGTTCTGTTCTAGTTCTGTTCTAGTTCTGTTCTAGTTCTGTTCTAGTTCTGTTCTAGTTCTGTTCTAGTTCTGTTCTAGTTCTGTTCTAGTTCTGTTCTAGTTCTGTTCTAGTTCTGTTCTAGTTCTGTTCTAGTTCTGTTCTAGTTCTGTTCTAGTTCTGTTCTAGTTCTGTTCTAGTTCTGTTCTAGTTCTGTTCTAGTTCTGTTCTAGTTCTGTTCTAGTTCTGTTCTAGTTCTGTTCTAGTTCTGTTCTAGTTCTGTTCTAGTTCTGTTCTAGTTCTGTTCTAGTTCTGTTCTAGTTCTGTTCTAGTTCTGTTCTAGTTCTGTTCTAGTTCTGTTCTAGTTCTGTTCTAGTTCTGTTCTAGTTCTGTTCTAGTTCTGTTCTAGTTCTGTTCTAGTTCTGTTCTAGTTCTGTTCTAGTTCTGTTCTAGTTCTGTTCTAGTTCTGTTCTAGTTCTGTTCTAGTTCTGTTCTAGTTCTGTTCTAGTTCTGTTCTAGTTCTGTTCTAGTTCTGTTCTAGTTCTGTTCTAGTTCTGTTCTAGTTCTGTTCTAGTTCTGTTCTAGTTCTGTTCTAGTTCTGTTCTAGTTCTGTTCTAGTTCTGTTCTAGTTCTGTTCTAGTTCTGTTCTAGTTCTGTTCTAGTTCTGTTCTAGTTCTGTTCTAGTTCTGTTCTAGTTCTGTTCTAGTTCTGTTCTAGTTCTGTTCTAGTTCTGTTCTAGTTCTGTTCTAGTTCTGTTCTAGTTCTGTTCTAGTTCTGTTCTAGTTCTGTTCTAGTTCTGTTCTAGTTCTGTTCTAGTTCTGTTCTAGTTCTGTTCTAGTTCTGTTCTAGTTCTGTTCTAGTTCTGTTCTAGTTCTGTTCTAGTTCTGTTCTAGTTCTGTTCTAGTTCTGTTCTAGTTCTGTTCTAGTTCTGTTCTAGTTCTGTTCTAGTTCTGTTCTAGTTCTGTTCTAGTTCTGTTCTAGTTCTGTTCTAGTTCTGTTCTAGTTCTGTTCTAGTTCTGTTCTAGTTCTGTTCTAGTTCTGTTCTAGTTCTGTTCTAGTTCTGTTCTAGTTCTGTTCTAGTTCTGTTCTAGTTCTGTTCTAGTTCTGTTCTAGTTCTGTTCTAGTTCTGTTCTAGTTCTGTTCTAGTTCTGTTCTAGTTCTGTTCTAGTTCTGTTCTAGTTCTGTTCTAGTTCTGTTCTAGTTCTGTTCTAGTTCTGTTCTAGTTCTGTTCTAGTTCTGTTCTAGTTCTGTTCTAGTTCTGTTCTAGTTCTGTTCTAGTTCTGTTCTAGTTCTGTTCTAGTTCTGTTCTAGTTCTGTTCTAGTTCTGTTCTAGTTCTGTTCTAGTTCTGTTCTAGTTCTGTTCTAGTTCTGTTCTAGTTCTGTTCTAGTTCTGTTCTAGTTCTGTTCTAGTTCTGTTCTAGTTCTGTTCTAGTTCTGTTCTACTTCTGTTCTACTTCTGTTCTAGTTCTGTTCTAGTTCTGTTCTACTTCTGTTCTAGTTCTGTTCTAGTTCTGTTCTAGTTCTGTTCTCCAACGTATTTACTCTAACACATCTTTCAAAATATCATTTCTCCTCCCTGCATATAAACCCTACAATCAATAGTTCCCTTATTCCTCTATTAACTTACCAACTTCCTTCCTTTCTATTATCAGCATCTTATCAAGTCATTATGAATGTTATCTTCATCATCAGGCCATCATTATCCCCCTGTTTATATTGTGGCATAATGAATGAGTATATGAAGCAGCTCTTAGAAGTCATAAAAAACTAATGAATGTCATTTTGTTAGAAACACAGTCAACTATTTGTCTCTAGGAATTGTTTACTTGTATGTATGTGTAATGGACGAGTATGTGTTTGTTTGTTTATGAATGTTAGTGTGTGTATAAGGATATTATAGCTGTGACATACACATGTATGTACTTACTTACATGTGTATGTGTATAGTTATTTTATAAGTGTTTGTTAAAGCAATGAAAAATTGCCAAGATGATAATAATGATGCTGATGATGACAATGATACGTTGATTACGATAAAAATAAACAGATCTAATATGTTGGTATAAAATTGACAATTAAGGGTTTAAGACGAATTGCGGAAACATCCTACAGTTCAAGGGAGACCAAAAGCCAGTTCAAACTTTTAAAAGGTTCTCTTCAAACAACATAATCAGACTTAATTTCGAAACAACAGTTATATGCTTGGTCTTCATTTTATGTTTAAGTTTTCTCCAAAAGCTAATAAATACCTGTAGCTTAACTAAAAGTTTAACTGACCAACACTTAATAAGATTTAAATCAGGACAATGTCACAAGTGATGGTGATTATAATGACCTTTTTTTTTGTTTGTTTGTTTGATAATAATACCAAAAATATCTTCATCTTTAATTTTTTTGCTTTTATTAAAACCAAAAATAGAATAGTTATAGGAAAATGCATTTAAACTAGATTTATGTCTGTATGTATGTTTGTTGAAATGGTTTTGTATGTTTTCAGATTTTTCGTATATATTACCAATAATTAAGTTGAGCTGAAAACAACATGACAACGCTTTTAGTATGAAAATACCAACAAAAACACAAACAAAAAAAGAAAACTGTTTGTTTAAATATTCATATATTTTGCTAAAGATATTTAGTTTACACACTGGCAACAAAACATATTCATATGTATACAGAACTGATTTGGTGTGAGTGTTTGTGTTTGTGTTTATATTTGAAAAATGTTTCGAGATAAAGCACAAACATTCTAAATAGAAAATATCATGCAGAATTATATACATACATACATATAAATCCATACTTTTGCTATTTGCCTCATTTCTAAATCGAACATACATCCAGCTACCAAACCTAGAGACAATAGAAGCATTTTACCAAATCTTTGCCATTTCAATTAAATGTATTAAACTCTCCCTGGGGCAAAAACAGCTACAAACACACCGATACGAACATACTAATACCAATTTACATATACAGATATATGGAATGGATATAAATTCACTTACACACACACATACTAACAAGTTTACCATACCAACAAACAGGATATGGCTACAAGAGATTTTAAAATGCTAGTTTAAAAAAATACTTTTTAAAAATTTTCTTCAAATCTATACATCGGACTATATACGAGACTAGAGACGAGAATAGAAGCGAGTCTAGACGAGTCCAAAGACGAGACTAGTGACGAGACTAGAGGCGAGACTAGAGGCGATACTAGAGACGAGACTAGAGACGAGACTAGTGACGAGACTAGAGGCGAGACTAGAGGCGATACTAGAGACGAGACTAGAGACGAGACTAGAGACGAGACTAGACTAGAGACTAGAGACGAGACTAGAGACGAGACTAGAGACGAGACTAGAGACGAGACGAGACTAGACTAGAGACGATACTAGAGACGAGACTAGAGACGAGACTAGAGACGACACTAGAGACGAGACTAGAGACGAGACTAGACTAGAGACGAGACCAGAGGCGAGACTAGACTAGAGACTAGACTAGAGACGAGACTAGAGGCGAGACTAGAGACGAGACTAGAGACGAGACTAGAGACTAAACTAGAGACTAGACTAGAGACTAGAGACGAGACTAGAGACGAGACTAGAGACGAGACTAGAGACGAGACTAGAGACGAGACTAGAGACGAGACTAGACTAGACTAGACTAGACTAGACTAGACTAGACTAGAGACGAGACTAGAGACGAGACTAGAGACGAGACTAGAGACGAGACTAGAGACAAGACTAGAGACAAGACTAGAGACGAGACTAGAGACGAGACTAGAGACGAGACTAGAGACGAGACTAGAGACGCGACTAGAGACGAGACTAGAGACGAGACTAGAGACGAGACTAGAGACGAGACTAGAGACGAGACTAGAGACGAGACTAGAGACGAGACTAGAGACGAGACTAGAGACGAGACTAGAGACGAGACTAGACTAGAGACGAGACTAGAGATGAGACTAGACTAGAGGCGAGACTAGAGACGAGACTAGAGACGAGACTAGAGACGAGACGAGACTAGACTAGAGACTAGACTAGAGACTAGACTAGAGACTAGACTAGAGACGAGACTAGAGACGATACTAGAGACGAGACTAGAGACGAGACTAGAGACGATACTAGAGACGACACTAGAGACGTGACTAGAGACGAGACTAGAGACGAGAATAAAGACGAGACTAGAAACGAGACTATATACGAGACTAGAAACGATATTAGAGACGAGATTAGAGATGAGACTAGAGACGAGTCTAGAAACGAGACTTGAAACGATATAAGAGACGAGATTAGAGTCGATACTATAGACGAGACTAGAAATGATACTAGATACGAGACTAGAGCCTATGAGAGAAGAGCCTATGGAAGATACTTAAGACGAAATAAGAGACATGACTAGAAACAAAACTATAGAGGCGACTAGAAACGAGCCGAAGATGAGTCTAAAGACGAGACTAGAGACGAGAATAGAGACGAGACTAAAGACGGGAATAGAGACGTGACTAGAAACGAGATTATAGAAGAGACTTGAGATGAGACTAAAAATGAGACAGGACTAGAGATGATACAAGAGACGAAACTATAGAAACGAGACTTGAGACGAAACTTGAGATAGGATGAGACTAGAGACGATATTAGAGACAAGACTAAAAACGAGACTATAGAGAAAACTATGGACGAAACTATAATTGAGAATAGTCGAGTCTGGAGACGATATACGGGACCAGACTGTAGACGAGACAACATACGAGGTCAGAGACCATAGACGAAGCGAGGGTAGACAGGAGACTAGGGAAGTTACTGTAGATGATACTATAGACGGGACTAGATACGTGCCTTTAGCCTTTGGTCTATATAGTAACTTGATAACACCTCTTATTTAAACCACCTTTGCAGCAAATATTTATCAAAGCTCTTCCTCTCCAACCTGTGTTCAAAAGCGTACTTATTCACAACAGCCATTTAGCCCACCCATTTTTAGATATGCAAAAACAGCAGCAATAACAATACTAACAACGTACCAGAACCGACAACAGATTACAATAACAACAACAACAAAGATATTCATAGAAAATACCCCAATTGTTTTTTATTGCATCACCAGCAGCTATAGCTTTAACATCACGCAAACAATGATTCTATTGGATAAATGGACAGATCCGTACAATTTTAGTTTAGATTTTAGTTTTTGTTTTTAAATTGATACTAAGACAATACTAACGAATAGATAAATATACATAAATGTATTTGTATACATACATATATGTAATATACATACAAACATAATTGTGTGTTGGTATTTATGTAAGAAATATTTCAGGGAACCAGCGCACATGTTAATAAATACAACTTAATATTGTTAAATCATGGTGGGACAAAAGGAATATAGTATTAAATTTGGGTAACAATGGAAACATTATACTTATAGACACATACATATAAGCAAAGGGATGAAGTATTTATATACAGCTTCTAATAACTGTTATGGAATTATTATTTTTGTAAATATAGACCAAAGACGAGATTACAAACGAAACTATATTCGAGACTATAGACGACACAAGGGACGGGATTCTAGACCAGACTGTATACGAAACTATAGACCAGAATATAGACGAGACTACAAACGATATAGAAACTATAGACAAGATTAGGAACGAAACTATAAAGAATCTATAGACGAGACATAGGCGAGATGATACTGTAGATGAGACTTAAGACGAGACTACAGACGATACTAGAGACGATATATAGAGACTATAGACGAGATTAGGTACGAGTTTATAAAGAAACTATAGACGAGACCATCGACGAGGCATAGACGAAATGAGAGTGGACACGAGACTAGGGATGTTACTGTAGATGAGACTATAGACAAGACCACAGACGATACTATATATAGATTATATACGAGACGAGACCATACTGAAAATATATACGTCAACATATACGATACCGTAGATGAGACCATAGACGAGATTACTGACGAAATTATAGACGAAACTGTAGACTATATGGATGAGACTATAGTCGATACTAGAGACGAAACTATAGACAAAACTATTGTTGAGACTATAGACAAGACTGGACGAGACTATAGACTAGACTAGAGACTAGACTAGAGACTAGACTAGAGACTAGACTAGAGACTAGACTAGAGACTAGACTAGACTAGAGACTAGACTAGAGACTAGACTAGAGACTAGACTAGAGACTAGACTAGAGACTAGACTAGAGACGAGACTAGAGCCGCTACTAAATACGAGGCTAGAGACGGGACTAGAGACAAGACTATAGACGACAGTGTAGGCGAGACTGTAGAGGAGACTATAGACGAGACTATAGGCGAGACAATAGATGAGACTATAGACGAGAGTGTAGACGAGACTATAGGTGAGACGAAACAAGAGACGTGACTACAATCGAGACTTCAAGCGAGACAAGAGACAATACTAGAGACGAGATAAGAGACGAGTTTTCAATCGAGACTAGATACGAGACTAGAGACGAAACTAGAGACGTGGCCATAGACGAGATTGTAGGCGAGACTATAGGCGAGAGCGTAGACGAGACTAGAGACGAGACAATAGAAGAGACCTAAGACGAAACAAGAGACGAGTAAACATATGACTAGAAACAAGATAGTATACGAGACTATAGAGAAGTTTAAAGACGATACTAGAGATGAGACAAAACTAGTGAGACGAGACTATATACGAGACTTGAGACGAGACTATGGCCGAGACTTTAGACCAGACTATAGACGAAACTAAATAGACACTATAGAGGAGACTAGAGACGAGACTGTAGATGAGACCATAGACGAGAGTACAGATGAAATTATAGAGTTTTCAATCGAGACTAAAGACGAAACTAGAGACGTGGCCATAGACGAGATTGTAGGCGAGACTATAGGCGAGAGCGTAGACGAGACTAGAGAAGAGACAATAGAAGAGACCTAAGACGAAACAAGAGACGAGTAAACATATGACTAGAAACAAGATTGTATACGAGACTATAGATAAGTTTAAAGACGATACTTGAGATGAGACAAAACTAAAGAGACGAGACTAGAGATGAGACTATATACGAGACTTGAGACGAGACAATGGCCGAGACTTTGGACCAGACTATAGACGAAACTATATAGACACTATAGAGGAGACTAGGGACGAGACTGTAGATGAGACCATAGACGTGAGTACAGACGAAATTATAGACGAAACTGTAGACTATAGACTAAACTATTTTCGAGACTATAGACAAGACTATGGACGAGACTACAGTAGAGGCGAGAAATGAGACTTATGGGCAATATATAGACGAGTTTAGGGAAGAGACCGTAGATGAGACTATATTAAAACTACAGACGCTAGAGACGGCTATAATCTCGTCTACAGTTGATTTTTTAAAAATAAATTATCATTTATAAATGCTAATCTACCTTTCAGCTCAAAATAATATTCCAATTTCAGATCAGTAGCCAATCTATATAATTTGTTTTAATTTTAAAATAAATTTCCCGGAATTAATGCCCTAAAACATCAATTTTTACTAGGAGTTGTAGTTTAGAAAACCTCCCATTTTTGCTACAAACAGCTTTACATTTTGCTTGCTCAAGCAAAATTTCATAAATTCTTAATAATTTTTACAGCAAATAACATTTTATATTTAGAGTAAGACAACAATTACATTACATACTTACATACATACATATTTCTTATAATCTTATTTTTTACCCTGAACATTTGAAAAAAACAAGACCTGGATTTGTGTTTGGCTGTCCAATTCCAGCAATTCATGAGAAATAATAAATGAAACCAAAAAACACGTACAAAATAAAAGAAACAAATAAAGGTACATAAGTAGAAAAAGAAAAAGTAAAAAAAGAAAAGTTAATCGATGGTAATGAATAATTGATATGATGTCAAGTAAGTAATGGTGGAGACACCAACATAAAAAAAAAACTCCCCGAGAAGAAAACAACGCAAAAGCAAAATGAAGATGCTGCTGATGATGGTGATGATGATGCATATGCCTGTTCTTAAAATAAATGTAAATAATAAACATAAAAATATAATAATTGTGTCATATATCAACGTAACATTACAATTCATACGTATTGTAACAATATAAACGTGTGCATTAGGGCAATAACTTTTTTTTTACACCCACAATAAGTAAACCAATTCATATTTGCATTCCCGTTAAAATAATCCCCACTGCTTAAATTTTTAACACGGCATCCCATTTTTTCTTTAACATAAGCTTAACAACACCATCTGGTAACACTTTGATTCATCTATTCCTTTTAGTTATCACATCCTACTTGCTAAAGTCGTACGGTCAGCCGCATTGCTCGCGTTAAATTAATAATTAAATATAGATAAAGTGTAAATTATTTCATGAAAAGTATTTCAAACGGTTAATTAAGTGTTAGTTATCATAATTGAAAAGAAATCTAATTAAAATCATTGAAAATTAAGCTAAAATCAAAGAAAATAATAATGAAATTTGAGCCATTCAGTCGAGTCATCATCATTGTGATAAAAGTCTTGTTAATGTGTATGAGTGTGCGTGTGAGATTCGCTATTCGTTTTAGTTGTTGTTTTATTGGTTCGTTATTGAGAGAGTAAATATAAAGCTTTGTTGTGTTTTTTTTTTTTCTGGTTTAAGTAAAATAAAGTAAAGCATCAGTGTTTTCAAAGGCAAAGTATTGGTTAGCCAAGTACAGGCTTAAAATATATAAGAGAAATTTAGTGATGCGTTTTGGCGTTATTTTTTATTTTTTGTAATTTATTTGTGTTATTTTCGGTTTAATTAAAAATATGTTTTTGAATTGCTTTAAAATGCCTACATAAGGCAATTTATAGGTAAGTTTTTGTTTTTTAATAAATAAATTGATTTAAAATAACATAGACTATTATATCTATTAAAAAGTGTTTTAATTACATAGTAACAAGACAGTTTGTTGGTAATCATAGTGAATTTATTTTGAATTAACTGTTATTATGATATAGTTAAGATGTTTACAATGTTTTAAGAAGAAATTTTATTTGAAAAATATTTACAAACTTAGAGAAATTGATTGGAAATATTAATGCGGACATATACTTAAATTTATTTGATGAAATACATTTTAAAAATTTCGTATAACTCATTAACTTTTTAACTGAGTTTTATTAACAGGTTTTCACCAAAATAATAATATTTTAACGCTAGAGGAAGAAAATTAATTTTTTTTTTTAAAAAATTAGTTTTTTTAAACGTTTAATTTTTCATTATCTTCTGTTTGAAAGCTGAAATACCAATATATATTTTAAAGAAACTCAATTATTTAAAGTTATAACTTCAAAAATATCATTATTTCACATTTGCTAATAAAACAAGTAAGATAGCTACAGTATCGGACATAACTAAAGCACCCCCTCAATGAATTTTTTTCATATTATATTTTTTTTATAAAAATAAAGTTTTAAATTTCAATTATGTATTAATTTTAATTGTTAATATATATATTATTGATAAACAAATACTTTTAAAGTTAATCTTTCTATAAGAGGACTTTAAATTAAAAAAAGTTAGAAAATAAAACAGACAGAACTAAAACACCCCTTCATGGATTTAATATAAAAACATTCTTTAATAGATATTGTTACGATTTTGTAATAGCGATTTGCATTTAACGGTATGTAGCGACTGCCAGCAGCATTCATTATGTTTATAAACACGTCCTTCAGTAGAAGCTTCTACTTATCTACAATGTAGCATGCGGTTATTAGCATTGTTTATAAGTATGTTTAAGCTGCTAACAATGGCATCTAAAGCTCTAGAATTCGAACATACTAGTTGTCCGTTAAGAGCATTGTAGAAGACTCCCGAAAGATGGCGTGTGTATAAATAGTAGCAGAGGTTGCAGTCGTGAGTGAGTTCATCATTGGCGCTGTTAGAGTTAACGTCAACTGTCGTGTACATTTGAGTTTGTACATTATAAAGTGTGTGTTATTTTTGATAATTTATAAACGTGTATAAAGACACTGAGTGACTATATCATGATTTATTTTCATATTAACAATCTCCCACAAGTTCTCAATAGGATTGAGATCGGGATATTGACCAGGCCAATGAAGAAATTGAATCTTACAGCTCTGTAGCCAAGTCTTACAAATTTTGGAAGTGTGCTTAGGATCGTTTTCCTGTTGGAACCTCCCTATAAGTGGAATCTCTTCACTGGCATAAGGCAACATTACATCTTTCAATGTATCACGGTACATGAACCGATCCATAATACCATTAACTTTATGAATTAGCCCAATTCTTGACCAGAAAAGCAAACCCAGACCATTACATTGCCTCCTCCCTGTTTAATCGTTCGTTTGCAATACTTAGGATTCTGTATTTCTCCTTTTCATCTGCGTACACGCCTTATTCTATCGGAACTTTTTAATTTGTATTTGGATTCGTCAGAGAACAGTATTGTCTTCCATTTTTGGACACTTCAGTCGATGTGGGCTTTGGCAAACTCCTGTCTAGCTTTCTTGTTCTGGCCCGGTGAATAATACTGCTTCCACTGCTCTTCTACGGATTGTTCTTTCGCTAACGCATAATATTAGACTTGTTCTTACTTGACAAGCTGATGCTGTAGGATCTTTTTGCATTGCTCTTTTGATCAAGGAAATATGAAGTAACAGAGTCAAATTTTTAATCGTCTTATAAGGGGGTGCTTTTGTTTTGCCCGTCGCGTTTCGTGTTTTTTATGTTTAAATGAACATTATATGAACATTAACAATATAAGTTAATAAAATACATATAAAATACATCCCAAGAAAACTTTTTTTAACCAAAAAATTATGATATGAAAAATCCATTCTGGGGGTGCTTTAGTTATGGTCGATACTGTATATTCTGCTGTGCCGAATATACAGTAGCGACCGAGCCGGAAGAATTCCCGATATATTGACGTATCAATCATGTTTTTAAGTTATTTGGGGGCTACGGAAAGTTGATTTCAACATACAGATGGACATGGCTATATCGATTTCGCTATCTATAACGATCCAGAATATATATACTTTGTGGGGTCGCAAATGAAAGTTGTAGAAATTACAAATGGAATGACAAACTTATATATACCCTTGCCACTCAAGGTGAAGGGTATAAAAATTAATAAACGATGTGATCAAGAAAAACTATAACCCGCAAACTTTAAAAAGCTAAAAAAAAGTTGTTGAATTATTTTATTTTTTAGGATAATTATGACCGTATTAACTCAGAACAGCCATCAGAAACTAATTTATAAATTAAGTTTAGGAACTAGATGCAAAAAGGTGAAGAGTGACTCAGGGCATTGTTGCCGGTTTAGGTGTAAAAACATTAATTATGATAAGATTTTATTGAAAAACTAATGAAAAATTTACAAAAAGTAAGAAAATATGTTATACTTTCTACGATACTCATAAAAAACAATTTTAGGCATTTGAGAAGCATAAATAAAGATCGCATTTTGAGCAAACACACTTTTTGCATAGTTTGCACCATCTTTTTTGTCTAAACAGATTAGAAAGTGGTCGATATTGTCATAACGAACTTCATTAAGTGGACATTTTGCTTTTTCTGCAACTTTTAAACTTCCTGTCTGTGGATATTCTTGTGGAGTACCAACAGATCTAATTTAATCTGCCTGCGCTCTCTATCTGTCATTCCTATAATTTTATTTTATATAACAAAAATTTAAAAAACTATACATTATAACACGCCAATAAATTTAGCTGTTACCCTCAACAGTGCCCTGAGGCACCCCTTAGTTTTTGCGTTCTCTGAACTGAAAGAAGAATATCTTACCTTTAAAAAAAATATTTCGAATAGATCCGGCGACTAAAAGTTCGTAAAACTTTGATTTAAAAACAAAATTTCACGGGCTCAAATTATGGCATCACTCACAAAACAGCTGACAGAAAAAAAACTAAAAGTTAGAATGAATTTCGACCTTCTGTAACTAAAGTCACCGTTAAATTTAAAAAAAAAAAATTACTTTTTGAGATAATTGGTGTATTGTAATGCATGCCTGGAGGCACTCTTGCGGGTTAGAGTGTTAAAAAAACAGATAAAAGTCGCGAAAATAGAACCCGAATTAAGCTAAAAAAAGGAAATACAAATGAGCAATTTCAGTCAAGTCATTGTAAAACAAGTCGTTTTAATGTGTATGAGTGTGCGTGTGAGATGTGTTTTTATGTTTTTATAGGTTAATTTTTTTTGTTAGTGAGAGAGTAGAGAGTAAAGCTTTTCTTGTGTGTGATTTTTTTAAAGTAAAGTTTTTGCATTGCCAAAGCTTTAAATCTGTACGAGAAAATCAGTGATATCTTTTACAGCGTTTTTATGACTCTTTTTTTCCCCTCAGCTCTTTTACTTGTTTAAACCTTTTTCCATTAAATAATTATTTATTTTGTATGTATTTGCAGGTTCCAAAATCGCACGACGTTGTTTTAAAGGTAAGTTTTAAAAAACTCATATACTTTATTTAAGATTTCTAAAGTCAATAATATTTGGTGAACCCTTCAAATAAAGAATTATACAAATTCATTTAAAAATATTGTTTATATCTTACAATTAAACTTTAGGTTTAATTGTAAGATAATTTAAATTTTAAAAATTCAATATTATCCAAAGATTTTGTTTCTATAATATTGGGATTTTTAGCATTATTGAAATATTTATACAATATAAATTTATTGAAAGTATTGGCCATTGTTAGCTATAACCTTTTCTCACCTTTCTGCTAACATATGGATTACGAGCTAAAAGAATTGCTCATCTTTTGAGGTCAAGAACGAATCAAGCCAATTTTAGATACACTCTGTCCCAAACTGAATCCAATCCCTGAGAGAGAGTTCTGCTTCGGACGGGGCACTGTCTGGACTATATTCTAAATACTTCAAACGAATCAGTTGCGTTCGGTATAGATTCCCTGTAATGGTCTGGTCAGATTTCAGCAGCTCATAATATATAGGAGCCTTTTGCTACCACCAAATACAGAGCATTTGTTTTTTTCCTAAATAACACAACTTTCGCCATTGCGTGTTGCTAGGGCCAAAATTTGGTTATAGCCCTAGTGTGCATACTTATAATATTAAATATTAAACAGCAACTTCCTTGGCTAAAGTATTGTTAACATAACACACCAACGGAAACGGATATAGTATTAATAACGCATAACAAAAGATGTGAGAGTGAAAAATGTTGTTGCATACTTTAGGTAAGCTTTATATATATATTATACTAGCTTGACCCGGTGCGCTTCGCTACCCCTGTCGATGTACAAATCGGTTCAGCCGTTTAGTAATTATTGTTTAAAAACTAAAGGTACCAATTTTCCCCGTTTTTCCCCCTTTTTATCCCTTTCTGGTCCAAGTATTGAAAAAATTTATAGCCTATTGACGCTTCCAAGTATGGATCTATCTACGTTCCAAATTTCAATAAAATCGGTTCAGCCGTTTAGGCGTGATGCTCAAACAAACAAACAAACAAACAAATAAACAAACAAACAAACAAACAAACAAACAAACAAACTTACAAAGACATTTATATATTTATATAGATTATATGTATTTATAAACATATGTATGTTTGTATGATATAATAAAAGAGGATATCCGTTTGTAAAACCCAAATCTGTCGTTAAATAAAGTTTATATCATTTATTTAAATAATTCACAGGCGCCAACACACAGCATTCTTTATGTACAAAGGGATTTTTATTGTGAAACACACACACACACACTAGCTTACACAGGTTAAATAAATACTTACAGCCAAGAGCTGCGGAAATTTGTTTGAATTTAAAGTTTAAAACAAAGAGGGGAATGTAAAAATAAATGTAAATTTTAAGTATTTCTACCAAAAGACTGCAGGATTCTTGATATAAATGTTAAAAATCAAACGATTAATCGGTTAATTTATTCGCATTAAAAATGTAATTAAAGGCATAATTCTAGATTTTAATAAAAAATATTCTATTAAATTTTTGATTAATCGTAACAAAACTCAACCTAATTTGTGTCTGAGTCTTAAAAATATCATAGTTTTATATTTTTCAGAAAAAAATTGATTTTTAATTTAAAATAACCGATAATTCGTTAAAAATATTCGATTATTCGTTAGAAATATTAAATTAAATTATTGAAAAATTGTAAAAAAAAACAATAATATTATTAACCTAAATTAAAAGAATTGAAATTACACGATTATTCGATTAATCGCTAAAAAATATTCGATTAAATTATAGATTTATCGTAACAAAAATCAACCTAATTTGTTTCTTAGTCTTAAAAATGTCATAATTTTATATTTTAAAATGGAAAAAAATGTATTTTTAATTTAAAATAACCGATTATTCGTTAAAAATATTCGATTATTCGTTAGAAAAAATTTTAGAAACATTAATATTTTTAGACTTCATTAAAAGAAATGCTAATAATCTAAATTTACTATAAATATTAAACGATTAATCGTAAATTTAATCGATTATTCGACTAAAGTTTCTACTAAATACAGCCTGATTAAAGTTTTTAGCATATGAAATACAATTTAATGTTGCAATTTAAAATAAAAAATTTAACATTTTTATTCAAATTGTTCGATTATTCGCCAAAAAAATATTCGATTATTCGTAAAAAAATATTCGATTAAAAACCTGTAATTTTTTTAAGTTAAATTACACACATGCGAATTAACTGATTATATATTATAAAAATTTTACGATTATTCGTAAATTTCAACGATTATTCGTAAAAAATTTTCACTAAATTCACCTAGATTTTACACTTAGTCATAGGAATAGCATAATTTTATATTAAAAAATAATATTTTTTTTATTGAAATTATTCGATTAATCGTTAAAAAAATATTCGATTATTCGTTAGAAATATTCGATTAAATTTAAAAAAATACTTAAAATTGTTTAAACTAAATTAAGAAAATCTTAATCAGCTAATAATGGACACAAAATCAAACAATTAATTGTAAATTTTAACGATTATTCGCTTAAAATTTCAACTAAATACAGCTTGATTTGTTTTTTAAACGTAGGAATGGCAAAATAATCTAAAATTGCTATAAATATTAAACGATTAATCGTAAATATAAACGATTATTCGCCTAAAGTTTCTACTAAATCCAAATTGATTAACAATTTTAGCATACATACTACTAATGCTGCATTTAAAAATAAAAAATTTTAAATTTTTATTCAAATTATTCGATTATTCGCCAAAAAAATATTCGATTAAAATTAAAAACCCGTAATTTTGTTAAGTTAAATTGCACTCATGCGAATTAACTGATTATATATTATAAAAATTATACGATTATTCGTAAATTTCAACGATTATTCGTTAAACATTTTAAATAAATTCACCTCGATTTTTGTCTTAGTCGTAGGAATAGCATAAATTTACATTTTAAAATAAATTTTTATTGAAATTATTCGATTAATCGTTTAAAAATATTCGATGAAATTAATGAAAATTTAAAAGAACATAAAATTATTTAAACTAAATTAAAAGTAATCTGAATCAGCTAATAATGGACTCAAAATCAAAAGATTAATCCTAAGTTTTAAAGATTATTCGCTTAAAATTTCAACTAAATACGCCTTGATAATAATCTAAATTTGCTAAAAATATTAAACGAGTAATCGTACATTTAATCTATTATTCGCAGCTTGATTACAATTTTTAGCATACATACTACTAATGCCGCATTTAGAAATAAAAATTAAACATTTTTATTCAAATTATTCGATTATTCGCTAAAAATATTCGATAATTCGTAAAAAAATATTCGATTAAAATTAAAAAATCTGTAATTTTTTAAGTTGAATTAAAACACATGCGAATTAACTGAATATATATTATTAAAATTATACGATTATTCGTTAAAAATTTTAACTAAATTCACCTCTTAGTCGTAGGATTAGCATAAATTTGCATTTTAAATAAATTTTTATTGAAATTATTCGATTAATCGTTAAAAAACATTCGATTATTCGTTAAAATTGTTTTAATTAAATTTAAAAAAATCTTAATCAGCTAATAATGAACTCAAAATTAAACGATTAATCGTAAATTTTAACGATTATTCGCTTAAAGTTTCTACTAAATACACCTTTAATTGTTTTTTTAACATAAGAATGCCACAATTTTACATTTTGAAATTAAAATTTCAGATTTTTATTTAATTATTCGATTATTCGCTAGAAATATTCGATTATTCGTTAAAAATATTCGAATTATTTTTTGGAAAAATTTAAAATATTTCACTATTTTTTAAACTAAATGAAAATAAATGCTAATTAGCCGATTGTGGTATACAAATTAAACGATTATTCGTTAAAAATGTTAACAAAACATATCTGGATTTTAATCTTATTCTCAAGAATGTTGTAATTTTAAATTAAAACATAATTTTTTTTATTGAAATTACACGATTATTCGTTAGAAATATGAGATAATCGTCAAAAATATTCGATTTAAATTTTGAAAATCTTTAATTTTGTGTTATAATTTTAACATTTCAAATAAAAAACTTTCGATTTTTTATTGAAATTACACTATTATTCGCTAGAAATACTCGATTAATCGTTAAAAATATTCAATTACAAATTTTTAAAAGCTGTATTTTTTCAAACTAAATTTAAAAAAATTCTAATGAGTTGATTTTGCTATAAAAATGAAACGATTATTCGTAAATTTAAACGATTATTCGTTCAAAATTTTAACGAAATTTATCTGGATGTTTATCTTATTCTTAAGAATGTTAGAATTTTAAACTAAACACAATATTTTTTATTGAAATTATACGATTATTCGCTATAAATATTCGAATATTCGTAAAAATTATTCGATTAGAAATTTGAAAATCTTTAACTTTGTGTTATAATTTTAACATTTTAAATTAAAAACATTAGATATTTTATTGAAATTACACAATTATTCGTTAGAAATATTCGATTAATTGTTAAAAATATTCGATTAAAAATTTTAAAAATCTGTAATTTTTTCGAACTAAATTAAAAAAAAAATGCTAATGAGTTGATTTTGCACTCAAAATATAACGATTTAATTGATTAACGTAAATTTAAACGATTATTTGTTAAAAATGTTGACTAAATTTGTTTGGATTTGTATCTTATTCTTAGGATGTTATCATTTTTAATTTAAACATAATTTTTTATTGAAATTAGACGATTATTCGTTAGAAATATTCGATTAGTCGTCAAAAATATTCGAATTAATTTTTTAACATTTTAAAAATCTGTAATTTTTCAAAATAAATTAAAGACAATGCTAATGAGTTGATTTTGCTCTAAAAATATAACGATTATTCGTTAATTTAAACGATTATTCGATAAAATGTTAACTAAATTTGTCTGGATTTGTATCTTATTCTTAAGAATGTTATAATTTAAAATTAAAACATTTTTTTTTTATTGAAATTACACGATTATTCGTTATAAATATTCGAATATTCGATTAGAAATTTTTAAAAAAATTTAAAATCTTAAATTTTGTGTTATAATTTTAACATTTTAAATTCTTTTTTTAATTACTCTATTATTCGTAAAATACTCGATTAATCGTTAAAAATATTCGATTAAAAATTATTAAAAATTTAAAAAATCTGTATTTTTTTAAATAAAAAGTTGATTTGTCTTTGACAATTAAACGATTATTCGTAAATTTCAACGATTATTCGTAAAAAATTTTAACTAAATTTATCGGGATTTTTATTTTTTTGAATATTAATTAAAATAAATTTATAAAAATCCCAATTAAAGCATTTAAAAAGCTTTAATCAAAGTTACAGTGGGCCACATAAGAAATATATATATATTTTTTTTTATTTAAAATTTTTTTTTAAATTTATATGATTTTTTCTGTAATATATATATTTTTTTTTCTATTTTATTGTTTATTTTGTTATTTAATTACTTTCCTTTTGTTTTTCTGTCACTGTTCCGTCCGTAAAGTGTCATATTGTTATTGCGGTTTTGTTGGTAAAACAAAATGCACTTGTGGCAAATTAAAATTTAAAATTACAACAATTAATTAAATTACTAACATGCCATTAAGTACTTAAGGGATACACTCACACATTCATAGCAACACACAAACATGCATATACATATGCTGGCTGTATGTGTTTGTTGCAGAATTTCTCACATTTGTTAAATTTCCACTTACGCCGCCCTGCTCCTTATGTGGGCAGGGATGCATGCCTTGTTGCAAGTAACAAATTCATTTTTGCAACATAATTAATGAAGAATTATATAGTTTGCAGAACTTAAAACCAAATGTGTGTAAAGTTGATGCGAATTAAAAATGTAGGCAGTTTGCTAGGATTTAATTTTAAAACCAATGTAGGGAAATACAATATTAATTTGAGCTGTCCAGGGGGAGGATTAAGGAAATTAACGGTGAATTAAGCAATTAAAGTTTTTTTTTTTATTATTAAAAATTAAATTTCTTAAATTTTTGAAGGCAATTTCTTCTGGCTGCCTACTTTAATATAAAATTTAACAAGTTTAAGTGCTGCTGTTGCAAATGCAACTGCAACAGTTGCAATTAAGTTTTAAAATAATTACATTTAAAATGAACAATTTAACGGGAATTGTATAATCATATACAAACAAAGCCTCAAACATATATGTATGTACACATACACTTAAATATGCTCATGTTGTTGGATGTTTGAGCCTGGAAGTGTGTGAATGAATGTAAGTGTGAATATATGGGTGCCATGTTTTTTTTTATTTTTTTTTTTTATTTGTTTGTTCACATGCCTGCACTTAAAACACATGTTTAACCAAAAACACACACCAGCAGCGCTCATCTACTTAATGAACACTCGTGTTCCCACTGTGCCACACACACGAACGACACACACAAACATACATACACTTAAGCATATATTTTTGTTTGTATTAATTTGAATTTAAACGGTGTAACATGTGTGTCAGTGTGTATTGATGTCTGTATGCATGTGTGTGTAAGGACGTGTACAAGTGTGAAAATTTTGAAGACAAAAAGGATGTGTGTCTTAAAGTACTATTCACACAAAGACAGACACACACACACAATCATAGAGAACCAAATTATGTTTGCTGCATTCAATCGCCTAAAAAAAAATTGCTAAATTTATTATAAATGACACGATTAATCGAATATTTAATAGATTATTCGCCTAAAATATTAACTAAACATAGCTTAATTTAAAATTTTACCATGAGAACGACATAATTTAGCATTTTAAAATTTTTTATTGAAATTATTCGATTAAAAATATTCGGGTAATCGGCCAAAATATTCGAATAAATTATACAAAAATTTAAAAATTCTTTAAGTTTGTTAAACTTAATTAAAATAAATGATAATGAGCCAATTTAGCTGTAAAAATTTAACGATTAATTGCAATTTTTAACGATTAATCGCCTAAATTTTCAACAAAATACATCTTTATTTAAAATTTTACCATTAGAACGAAAAAAATTTACATTTTAAAATAAAAATTTTAGATTTTTTTTGGAAATTATTCGATTATTCGATACAAAATATTCGATTATTCGTTACAAATTAATCGAATAAATTATAAAAAAATTTAAAAAATCTGCTATTTTGTTAAAATAAATTAAAAAAATGATAATGAGCCAATTATGCTGTAAAAATTGTACGATTAATCGGAAATTTTAACGATTAATCTCCTAAATTTTCAACAAAATACAGCTTTATTAAAAATGTAAACATTAGAGAGGTAAATTTTACATTTTAAAATAACAATTTTTTTTTTTAATTATTCGATTATTCGTAAAAATTATTCGAGTTTTCATTACAAAATTTTAGAATAAATTATGTGAAAAGTCTTCTATTTTATTAAAATTAATTGAAAGAAATGGTAATTAGCCGGTTATGCCGTAAAAATTAAACGATTAATTGCAAATTCTACCGATTTATCGCCTAAATTTTTAGCAAAATACAGCTTTATTAAAAATGTAAACATTAGGGCAGCAAAATATTACATTATAAAAAAAATTTTAGATGTTTTTGGGAATTATTCGATTATTCGTAAAAAGTAGTCGATTATTCGTTACAAAGTATTCGAATAAATTGTACAAAATTTTAAAAAATCTGCAAATTTGTTCAAATTCATTAAAATAAATGGTAATAAGCCGATTATGCTGTAAAAATTATACGATTATTTGCATTTTTTAACGATTAATCGCCTAAATTTTCAACAGAATTCATCTTCATTTATAATTTCAGCATTAGAACGAAAAATTTTACATTTTAAAATAAAAATTTTAGATTTTTTTGGAAATTATTCGATACAAAATAATCGATTATTCGTTACGAAATATTCGAATAAATTACACAAAAATTTTAAAAATCTGCTATTTTGTTAAAATAAATGATAATGAGCTAATTATGCTGTAAAAATTATACGATTAATCGCAAATTTTAACGATTAATCGCCTAAATTTTCAAAAAAATACTTCATTTAAAAGCTAAGCATTATAACGGCAATATTTTACAATTTAAAAAAAAATTTTAGATTTTTTGAAAATTATTCGATTATTCGTAAAAATTATTCGATTATTCATTACAAAATATTAGAATAAATTATGTGAAAAATCTTCTATTTGGTTAAAATTAATTGAAAGAAATGGTAATTAGCCGATTATGCCGCAAAAATGAAACGATTAATTGCAAATTTTACCGATTAATCGCCTAAATTTTAAGCAAAATACAGCTTTATTAAAAATGTAAACATTAAGGCAGCAAAATATTTCATTTTAAAATAAAAATTTTAGATGTTTTTTTGGATTATTCGATTATTCGTAAAAATTAGTCGATTATTCGTTACAAAGTATTCGAATAAATTAAACAAAAATTTTAAAAATCTGCAAATATGTTCAAATTAATTAAAAGAAATGGTTATTAGTCGAATATGTGGTAAAACTTAAGCGATTAATCGCTATATTCGTAAAAAATATTCGATTATTCGTTACAAAATATTCGATTAAAATTTTGGAAAATTTTAAAAATCTATATCTTTTTGTAAACTAAATTAAGAGAAATGCTAATGAAATGATTATGATACAAAAATATTACGATTTATCGTAAATTTAAACGATTATTCGGTTTAAAAGTAAACCCAATTAACTTTTAATTTTGTCGTAGTTGTTGGAATAGCTTAACTTTACATTTAAAAATAAAAATTATTGATTTTTTTGAAATTATTCGATTATTCGTTGAAAATATTCGATTAATCGTCAAAAATATTCGATTAAATTATCGAAGATATAAAAAATCTGTCCTTATTTTAAGTAATTAATTAAAACATATGCGATTGAACTGAATACATTTTACATATTTAACGATTATTCGAAAATTTTAACGATTATTCGTTAGAAATTTTAAATAAATTCACTTGGATATTTTCTTAGTTTTAAGAATGGCATAACTTTACATTTGAAATTAAACAAAAAAAAATTATTAAAATTACCCGATTATTCGCTAAAATTATTCGATTAATCGCTAAAAATATTCGATTAAATTAAGGCAAATTTTTAAAAATCTGCAATTTTTGAAAATCTAAACGATTTTTTACCTAAATTTTTATATATTTTCTAAGCGAAACACAAAACTTAACGATTAATTGTAAAGTTAAACGATTATACGACTAAATTTTAAATATTCTGATCTAAATTTCTAGCTTAATTTTACATTTTAACATGAAAAATAAGAATTTTTATTTAAAATTATTCGATTATTCGTTTGAAAATATTCAATTAAATTATTGCAAATTTAAAAAACCTTAAAATTTTTTAAACAAAAGGAAAAAAATCCTAATTATTTGATTATGATGTAAAAATTTAACAATTAATATTAAATTTGAACGATTATTCGCCAAAATTTTTAAATAAATTCACCTAAATTTTGCATTTTCAGCATATTGTTATTTTACATTAAATTACATTTTCATTATTTCTCATTTTATTATAATTAAAAATACTAAAACATATGCAATATTTTAGTAACAAAAAACTGCCCCCTTAGGCAGTTTATAACTTCCCCAATTAGAATTTACTTTTAAAGAGCTCCATCCTAAAAGTATGCTTGAAAAACAAACTTTTCTACGAAATATCTTGACAAATTTGTTATATCCGCCCTTTTGACATTTTCTCCAACTTGGTAGGATATAAAAATAAACTTGATATTGTCAAAGTTTTCGTTTAGTTTGTGCTGTTCTTTTTATATTATTTCTTGGAATATTGATGGTCAAACATTATATAGAAAAAGGAAATTCTATACCCATATACAAAGACAAATTACTTACATACAATTTAAAATACTTTTATATGTGTTGGTTTTTCTAAAAGCGCTTTTGTATTTGTATGAGAGCAGCATATGTGTGTTATTTGTGAATTATAAGTTTTGAGGTTAAATTTCATGTGTGTTCACTTTTAATGTGACCATTAAACTTATTTTCCCTTTGGCTGCGTATATTTTCCTAAATCAATTTGTTACAGAATGAATCAAATGAAACTTTCAGCATTTATTTCATTGAATATTGATGAAATGGAAAAATATCTCATTAAAGTTCTATGATATTAAGTGATTTTTCATTTGCTTTCAATTCGTTTTCATTTCTGGCAAATAAAAAATAGGAATTTTGGCATAAATGTAAAACGGAAAATAATGTTTAAAAATAAAGTTTAAAACTGTTTTTTTTTTTTTTTTTTGTTGAGGGTAGGTTAAAATGTCAGTTTCTATCACAAACATTACAAGAAAAAAAAATTGCGGAAAATTGCGATAAAAATGTTTCCATTTAGACATCATCAAAAATAAGTACTCTACACTTAAATGAGCAAAAGAAACAGGAAAGTATAGACAAAATTAAGGTTTGGGTAATTTGTATAAAGAGAACTGAAAATTAAGGTAACTTAAGGTATTAACAACTTAAAAATCGAACGATTAATCGTTAATTTTATCGATTATTCGCTTTAAAATTTAATTAAGTTAACTCAAAATTATATTTAAACAGTAATAATACTTAATCTAATTTAGCATTTTTGCAAAAAAATTAATAAATTTTTTATAAAAATTATTCGATTAATCGTCAAAATTATTCGATTAACAAAAAAATAATCGATTAAATAATTTCAAAATTCGTAACCAAATTATACAAAAGCGCTATAAAATTAATAAATTTTTTATTAAAATTATTCGATTATTCGTTAAAATTATTCGATTAAAAAAATAATCGATTAAATTATTTCAAAATTCGATATATTATATTTACGCATGATAAACTGTAATTTTTATACAAAAAATAATATTGTTTTAAAATTGATTATTCGTTTAAATTATTCGATTATTCGTTAAAAATGTTTGAAATAATATTTATTTACGCATGATAATCATTGAATTTTAAACAAAAACTAATAGTTTTTGTTTTATAATAACTTATTATTCGTTAAAATTATTTGATTATTCGTTAAAATTATTCGATTATTAGTTAAAACTTTTTGAAATTAAATAGAAAGTTTCATTTGATGTAAAAATAAATTGCAATTGAATAGTAAAAAATATTCAATTATTCGTACAAGATAATCGATTATTCGTTCAAAATTATTCGTTTAATATGTTTAAAATTCATAACAATTTTATAATATGTTAAAAAAATTACCAATTTTAAGCGATTTTAGTATAAAATATTTGACTAATAAAATAAAATATTCGATTAATCGTTTTGAATAATCGATTATTCGAATAAAATAAGAAATTTTATATTAAAATTTTAAAACACTTAACTTATAAATATATTTCAAGAAAGGTATTTTATGAATTTTAACGATTATACGTTCAAGAAAATCTATTATTCGTTAAAAATATTTGATTGGAATCTTTGAAATTGATAAAACTTTCATCAAATACAAAAATAAATACCAATTTAATGTAATTTTTCCATTAAATACCGGATTATTCGATTAAAATATACGATTAATCATTAAATATTCGGTTATTCGAATAAAACAAAACATGAAATTTTATACCAAGTAAATTATAATTTCTTTATTAATAAATGCAAAGGATTTTTCATAAATTTTAACGATAATTCGATTTAAGTAATCGGTTACTAGTTTTAAATATCCGATTAAAATGTTTAAAATTCATAAAAACTTCATTTTATTTAATATTAAATACAAATTATAGAAAATTTTCATGTAATATATTCGATTATTGTCACAAAATATTCGATTAATCGTTTTATATATTCCGCTATTCGAATAAAATAAGGAATTTTATATTAAATGTTTAATATATATACCCATATAAATAAATAAAACAAAAATTTAATAAATTTAAAAGATTATTCGCTTAAAATAATCGATTATTCGTTAAAAATATTCGATTAAAATGATTGAAACGAATACAAATTTAGTTTTCTTTAATATTAAATACTAATTTAAAACAATTTTATTAAACAATATGCGATTATTCGTACATAATATTCGATTAATTGTTTTAAATATTTTTTTATTCGAATAAAATAAAAAATTTTATATTAAATTTAAAAAATAATTATCTTGTATATAAATAAAAAAATGAATTTGATAAATTAAAACGATTAGTCGTTTAGAATAAACGATTACAGTGCACTCGCGGTAACGTGAACACCGTCTAACGTGAACACCGCCTAACATGAACAAGCTTTTCTTTACATTGACTACTCCGTAACGTGAACAAACTCAGAAAGCGCTATAACGTGAACAATTTTTTTCACTGTATTTGTTTTCTAAGCGCTGAAATACATACATTTAATTTGATTTCCAAAGATTAGGGAATACCCTTGTAATAAAAAGTGTTTGTATCCTCTAAATTAAGGCAACGAATGAGTAATTTTATTAGCTACGTAATTTTATTTAATGTATATTTTCTCATGATCTCGTTTTGTTTTGTAATGCATTTTGATCAATCATTTTCGTTTTATATTTCAATAATGAAAATAATAATAAAAGAATTTCACGTTCACGCGTGTAAAACACAGTTTTATATTACAAAATTTTATATTTATTCCATAAAATTCGACAATCGCTAACGTGAACAATTTCACTAACATGAACTCCCTTGGTTTTAATTAGTTCACGTTACCGCGAGTGCACTGTATTCGTTAAATACATTTGATTAAAATATTTGAAATGAATAAAATTTCCATCAGATTTAGAAATAAATATTTAAGTTTTAAGCACTTTTTGTTTAAAATATTCATTTATTCGAATAAAATATTCGATTAATCGTTTAATATATGCTATTATTCGTTCAAAATATTCAATTAAAATGTTGTGAATTGATACAGCTTTCATCAGATGTAAAATTAAATTCATATTTTAAGCAGTTTTCATATAATATATTCGATTAAATATTCGATTAATCGTTTAACATATGCTATTATTCATTCAAAATATTCAATTAAAATGTTGTAAATTGATAAAGCTTTCTTCAGATGTAAAAATAAATACATATTTTAAACATTTTTCTTATAATATATTCGATTATTCGATTAAAATAAAAAATTATTCGTTAAAAATATTCGATTAAAATGATTTAAATTTATACAAATTTCATTTTATTTGCAATTAAATACTTATTTCACGCCATTTTGGTGTAAAATATTCGTTTTTTCGTACAAAATATTCGATTAATCGTTTTCAATATTCGAATAAAATAATTTTTTAATTCAATTTTAAAAACTTATAATCCTATATATTAATTTAAAGGAAATTTTATAAATTTAAACGATTATTCGTTCAAAATAATCTATTATTCGTTAGAAATATTTTGAAATTAATAAAAAAAAATGTTTATTAATAAATGCAAAATATTTTCCATAACTTTTAACGATTAATCGCTTAAAATAATCGATTATTCGTTAAAAATATTCGATTAAAATTTTTTTAAATTCATAAAAATTTCATTTTATTTAATATTAATAAGAATTTTATAAATTTTTATATATTATATAATTTTTATATATATTCGCACATAATATCAGATTATTCGTTGAAAATATTCGATAAAAATGATTGAAATTTATAAATTTTTTGTATTATTTAAAATGAAATACTAATTTTATGCAATTTTCATATAAAATATTCGATTATTCATATAAAATTTTCGATTAATCGTTTAAAGTTGTGCGATTATTCGAATAAAATAATAAATTTTATATTAAATTTTTGCAATAAATGAACTTAGTAATAAATTTATAAATAAATCCAAACCATTTTCCATAAGTTTTAACGATTATTCGCTTAAAATTAACGATTATTCGTTAAAAATATTCGATTAAAATTTTTCTAAATTCATAAAAATTTAATTTAATATTAATAAATAATAAATAAATTTTTCATATAAAATATTCGGTTATTCGCACTAAATATCCGATTATTCGTTGAAAATATTCGATAAAAATTATTGAAATTTATAATTTTTTGGTATTATTTAAAATGAAATACTAATTTTATGCAATTTTCATATAAAATATTCGATTATTCGTATAAAATTTTCGATTAATCGTTTAAAGTTGTTCGATTATTCGAATAAAATAAGAAATTTTATATTAAATTTTTGCAATAAATGAACTTAGTAATAAAATATGATTATTTAATTGATTATTCGTTAAAAATATTCGATTAAAATTCATAAAAATTTAATTTTATTTAATATTAATAAAAATTTTAGAAATTTTTATAGAAAGTATTCGAATTTGCACATAATATCAGATTATTCATTAAAAATAAACCATAATTTTCTTAAATAGTTCGATTATTTTTTTCAAATATTTCTTAAATTTAATATTGATACAAAATTTGTGTTATATTTTGAAGCATACTTTAGGGTGTTTTATTTTCGTATCTTAAAAATAACTTACGCTTTATATTTATTTAGTTGTTCACAAACACACATATACCAAGCAACCCACTTACACTTGAACGAATACTTTAACACTTACACATGTACATATGCTCACACACACAAACCACACATCCACATGGTAGTGAACCGGAAATACACTCGCATGTAGTGTAACGAAATGCAGATGTTTAGAAAGTTAGAAGTTTTCTGTTAAGTATTTGTGTGTTTTTTTTCTTACTTTTATTTTTCGTTTGACTGTGACTGTCTGTCCGCCTGCTCGTTTGTGTTGTGCTAGCTGGCTTTTATCATTTCTTTACTTTTACTATAGATAAATAAATGCGAAGTAAAATAAATAAAAAAAAAAATTGAAAAAAAAGTAGTAAAAAAATATGAAGGAGTTGTTAGCTGGCATGGGAAAATGTTTGTGCGTCTTGTACCAAGTACGAGAGTGTATAATAAAAAGTGATAAAATAATAAATAATATTTATGTTTGTTTGATAAAGAATTTAACATTGTAAGAGGGGAAAGCAGCTCTTATTCACATACACACATACTTTACTTAACTAAACAAGTAAAGGAAACTGTATTAATGTTAAAACTTATACATACAGACATACTTAAACAGTCACTGTGTTACAAATACCTTCATCATCATCGCTCTGATAGTCTTCCTCCAAACGGAAGTTTGCATATGAAACCAAAAACACAGTCAAGTTAAGTGATAAAATATTATACTTCCTTTACAATTTTTCCACTTGTTTATTTAGAGCTTCTTGTGTTTTCTTTTGGTTTTTATTCGTTTTCTTGTCTTTGTTTTTTTTATTTATATGAAAAGGTTGTGTGTGAGGCAGGTGTAGAATTGCTAAGTATGTAATTGTTGGGTAAAAACGGACTCTAATGATGTTGAAAGTAAACAGAAAGTAAATACAGTAAATTTTGTAAAGCTAGGAAGGATTTTATAGTAATGATAAAATATTACAAAATTATTAAACTAACATTCTTAAATTTATATTTAATACATATTTTTTAAGTTTTATGCAACTGATTTAAATTTTTGAAAAAAATTATTATTCGAAAAAAATATTGGAATAAATTATTCGATTATTCAAATAAATATTCGATTATTCGAATAACTATTCGATTATTCGAATAAAATATTCGATTATTCAAGTAAAATCTCCGATTATTCGAATAAAATATTCGATTATTCGAATAAAATATTCGATTATTCGTATAAAATATCCGATTATTCGAAAAATATCCGATTATTTGTATAAAATTTTTAATTTTTCAATTATTCTAAAAGAATAATCGATTATTCGATTAAAATGTTTGTATATTCGAAGAAAATATTCGAATAAAATATTCGATTATTGGATAAAATATTCGATTTTTGGATACAATATCCGATTTATTCGAATAAAATATTGTATTATTCGAATAAAAAATTGATCTTCGATTTAAAAAAATTCAATTATATATTCGAATTGAATAATTATTCGAATAAAATATTTGATTATTCGAATAAAATATCCGATTATTCATAAAAAATTTTTGATTTTCCTATTTTTCTAAAAGAATAATCAGTTATTCAAATGAAATATTCGATTAAAATTTCCGATTATATTTGATTATTTGGATTAAATATCCAATAATTCGTATAAAATTTTAGATTTTTCGTATCAAATATTATTTTTTTTTATAAATTATTAATTATGCGAATAAAATATTCGATTGTTCGAATAAAATATTTGATTGTTCGAATATAATATTCGATTATTCGAAAAAAATATACGATTATTCGTATAAATTATGGATTTTTCGAATAAAATCTTCGATTATTCGAATAAAATAATCTATTATTCGAATAAAATATTTGATTATTCGAAAAAGATATCCGATTATTCGAATAAAATATGAGATTATTCGGATAAAATATCCGATTTTTAAATAAAATATTATTTATTCGAATAAAATATTTGATTATTCGAATAAAATATTCGATTATTGGATAAAATATTCGATTTTTGGATACAATATCCGATTCGAATAAAAAATGAATCTTCGATTTAAAAAAAACTCAATTATATATTCGAAAAGAATAATTATTCGAATAAAATATTTGATTATTCGAATAAAATATCCGATTATTCATAAAAAATTTTTGATTTTTCTATTTTTCTAAAAGAATAATCAGTTATTCAAATGAAATATTCGATTATTCAAATAAAATATTCGATTATTCGATTAAAATATCCGATTATATTTGATTATTTGGATTAAATATCCGATAATTCGTATAAAATTTTAGATTTTTCGTATCAAATATTATTTTTTTTATAAATTATTAATTGTGCGAATAAAATATTCGATTTTTCGAATAAAATATTTGATTGTTCGAATATAATATTCGATTATTCGAAAAAAATATACGATTATTCGTATAATATTTTTGATTTTACTATTATTGTAAAAGAATAATCTATTATTCGAATAAAATATTCGATTATTCGAATAAAATATTCGATTATTCGAATAAAATATTCGATTATTCGAATAAAATATTCGATTATTCGAATAAAATAATCTATTATTCAATTAAAATATTTGATTATTCGAAAAAGATATCCGATTATTCAAATAAAATATGAGATTATTCGAATAAAATATGAGATTATTAGTATAAATTATGGATTTTTCGAATAAAATATTCGATTATTCGAATAAAATAATTTATTTTATATTTTATCCAATAATCGAATATTTTATTCGAATATTTTCTTCGAATACACAAATAAAATATTTGATTATTCGAAAAAGATATCCGATTATTCGAATAAAATATGAGATTATTCGGATAAAATATCCGATTTTTAAATAAAATATTATTTATTCGAATAAAATATTTGATTATTCGAATAAAATATTGGATTATTCGAATAAAATATTGGATTATTCGAATAAAATATTCGATTATTCGAATGAAATATTCGATTATTCGAATAAAATATTCGATTATTCGAATAAAGTATTCGATTATTCGAAAAATATATCCGATTATTCGAATAAAATATGAGATTATTCGAATAAAATATTCGATAATTAGTATAAATTATGGATTTTTCGTATAAAATATCCGATTATTCGAATAAAATAATCTATTATTCGATTAAAATATTTGATTATTCGAAAAAGATATCCGATTATTCGAATAAAATATGAGATTATTCGGATAAAATATCCGATTTTTAAATAAAATATTATTTATTCGAATAAAATATTTGATTATTCGAATAAAATATTCGATTATTAAAATAAAATATTTGATTATTCGAATAAAATATTCGATTATTAAATTAAAATATTCGATTATTCGAATAAAATATTAGATTATTCGAATCATATTTCAGATTATTCGCTTAAAGTACTTCAGAAATTTGCTAGTATTAAAAAATTTATATATTCTGCCTTAAAGTATTTCTTTCACAATTTTCCTTCTTGCTTATTTAATGGTCTAAACTTCCTTCCTTCCTTTTGCAGCAAAGAAACACATTCTTATTCTTTCATTTAACAATAAATTGTTTAACAAACATTAAACATAAATTATTTCTCTATTGTTTGAAACATATATCTTGTGCGTATAAGAATATCAAGCTAACATTGTTGTAAATAATTAAAAAACAAATTAAATTTTGAAGAAGAAAAAAAAATTAAAAAAAACAATTCACTTTCGCCAACACTAATAAAGAGGCAACAAGGCACAAAGACAGACAGACAGGCCGTAGAAAACATTAACAACAAGATTAACAAATAATTTATGTGTATTAAGTTTTGTGTGAGGGAGGTAGAAACTGTAGAGAAAAATATGTTATCTACCCAACAAGGTTATAGAGAAACGCATAAATCTTTAATTTATGAAACATAACAGCCAAGACTTGAACCTTAAAATTATAATTATTTTCATTTACGCATTCCTACAGTTTTTGTTTAACAATTTAAAACAAATTCTCGTTGAACCCCTTTAATGTGTTTGTCTTTTGCCAAAGAAACTGCCGATTGGTCATAAAAAAAATAATGGTGTCAAATCAAGGAGAAAAAATTGCGTAAAATACTCTACTAATACTCTGGCAATAAACTACATACTTTATCACAAATACAAACCAACAAATTCACATACATTAAAAAAGGAACTGACACACACATTAACAAATATATAACAACACACTTAAAAACTCAGCTACACATATGGAGGACGTGTATGGGAAACGAATACTTTAGTACATGTTTGGAGAAGATTTGATGATGCCAACAAAATGTTGCTGTTGTTGTTTTCTTTTTATTGTTTGTCTTGTTGTATTGTATCTTTAACTAACTATAAATGGTGTTTGCGATTACAACCACTTTTGCTCTTAAATACACTTATAGATACAGTTTTTTTTCTATGCTTGTAGGGAGTAGGACACACTGGCATTACAATGCCTAAAAGTAGGCAACATAAAAGTAACTTACTTCAAACTAAACTAAACATTGTAGTTCTGCTTTCAAATAGTTGAAACATTTCCAAAGTTTCCAAGAAACATATTCCTCTGCCAGTGTAAACACCTATTTGCTTTTGAAAGTCATTTAATACTTCAGCATTTCTACACAGTAGCATTTTGTAAGAAGAGAGTTCTTTGTGTGGCCAACAGCCACAGTAAACACAGAACGTGCAACAAAACACACAAATACCAAAACCCTGTATAAAATGTTATTAGTTTTTAAGACCATGATGATGATGCTGATGCCACAACAGCAAAAACAACATTATAACGACTTTAGAGATGTTGTTCTACGTTCAAGTTGTGATTTTGTTTTTATTTATTTTCATCGTTTATTTTTATTTTTCCGAAGAATTCTTGTACAATCCCTGCTGGGTGGGTTTTCTATGTCCCTTTTTCCTTGTAAGCAGCCACAAAATGTCCTGTTTTATTGTTAATGGTAACGGGGTGCAGTTTGTTGCATGCATGCAAGCATGCAGCTTGTTGTGATAATGAATGTTTAAAATGCAGAACGAACAACAACAAAAAAATTACAGCAAAAAGCAACAAATGCATTTAATTTATGACTTGACAAAAGCTTCAAGCATGAAAGGAAAAATTACTCACACACACTCTCACTGCAGCTATAAAGCAAGTTAAATGCACCTAAAAATATGCAAGAAAATATTCATAGCAATTTGCACACAGAAAAATATGCTATAAAAGCTTAATAATTGCAGTAAACGACTGCTGTTAACGGTTACAAACAGAAAAATGAAAAAAAGAAATAAATAATAAAGGAAAGAAAAAACAGATTTATTAAATTAATTTTTATGAAATTAATAAAAATTACTATTCAACAGTGGGCTAAGGAATATAAATTACTGTCTGTAAAGAAAATTAAGAAAGTTCTAGCTCAGTTCTACTTTAGTTCTAGTTCAGTTCTAGTTCAGTTCTAGTTCAGTTCTAGTTCAGTTCTAGTTCAGTTCTAGTTCAGTTCTAGTTCAGTTCTAGTTCAGTTCTAGTTCAGTTCTAGTTCAGTTCTAGTTCAGTTCTAGTTCAGTTCTAGTTCAGTTCTAGTTCAGTTCTAGTTCAGTTCTAGTTCAGTTCTAGTTCAGTTCTAGTTCAGTTCTAGTTCAGTTCTAGTTCAGTTCTAGTTCAGTTCAGTTCTAGTTCAGTTCTAGTTCAGTTCTAGTTCAGTTCTAGTTCAGTTCTAGTTCAGTTCTAGTTCAGTTCTAGTTCAGTTCTAGTTCAGTTCTAGTTCAGTTCTAGTTCAGTTCTAGTTCAGTTCTAGTTCAGTTCTAGTTCAGTTCTAGTTCAGTTCTAGTTCAGTTCTAGTTCAGTTCTAGTTCAGTTCTAGTTCAGTTCTAGTTCAGTTCTAGTTCAGTTCTAGTTCAGTTCTAGTTCAGTTCTAGTTCAGTTCTAGTTCAGTTCTAGTTCAGTTCTAGTTCAGTTCTAGTTCAGTTCTAGTTCAGTTCTAGTTCAGTTCTAGTTCAGTTCTAGTTCAGTTCTAGTTCAGTTCTAGTTCAGTTCTAGTTCAGTTCTAGTTCAGTTCTAGTTCAGTTCTAGTTCAGTTCTAGTTCAGTTCTAGTTCAGTTCTAGTTCAGTTCTAGTTCAGTTCTAGTTCAGTTCTAGTTCAGTTCTAGTTCAGTTCTAGTTCAGTTCTAGTTCAGTTCTAGTTCAGTTCTAGTTCAGTTCTAGTTCAGTTCTAGTTCAGTTCTAGTTCAGTTCTAGTTCAGTTCTAGTTCAGTTCTAGTTCAGTTCTAGTTCAGTTCTAGTTCAGTTCTAGTTCAGTTCTAGTTCAGTTCTAGTTCAGTTCTAGTTCAGTTCTAGTTCAGTTCTAGTTCAGTTCTAGTTCAGTTCTAGTTCAGTTCTAGTTCAGTTCTAGTTCAGTTCTAGTTCAGTTCTAGTTCAGTTCTAGTTCAGTTCTAGTTCAGTTCTAGTTCAGTTCTAGTTCAGTTCTAGTTCAGTTCTAGTTCAGTTCTAGTTCAGTTCTAGTTCAGTTCTAGTTCAGTTCTAGTTCAGTTCTAGTTCAGTTCTAGTTCAGTTCTAGTTCAGTTCTAGTTCAGTTCTAGTTCAGTTCTAGTTCAGTTCTAGTTCAGTTCTAGTTCAGTTCTAGTTCAGTTCTAGTTCAGTTCTAGTTCAGTTCTAGTTCAGTTCTAGTTCAGTTCTAGTTCAGTTCTAGTTCAGTTCTAGTTCAGTTCTAGTTCAGTTCTAGTTCAGTTCTAGTTCAGTTCTAGTTCAGTTCTAGTTCAGTTCTAGTTCAGTTCTAGTTCAGTTCTAGTTCAGTTCTAGTTCAGTTCTAGTTCAGTTCTAGTTCAGTTCTAGTTCAGTTCTAGTTCAGTTCTAGTTCAGTTCTAGTTCAGTTCTAGTTCAGTTCTAGTTCAGTTCTAGTTCAGTTCTAGTTCAGTTCTAGTTCAGTTCTAGTTCAGTTCTAGTTCAGTTCTAGTTCAGTTCTAGTTCAGTTCTAGTTCAGTTCAGTTCTAGTTCAGTTCTAGTTCAGTACTAGCTCTAGTTCAGAATGTTTTCTATAAACATAGAAACAAGTTATTTTCCTCCTTATCGCACTGTATATTACCCAAATTTTCTATACAAAGCCTTGTGACATTGACATACATTTTTTTTGCTCTACATTTTATGTTTGTTAAAATGTTTTTTTTTTTTTTCTAATTGTGACAAAAACATGCAAAATTTCATATTCATTAGATTATGATTAAATGTTAAATTTCTCTTTTTAATCCCATTCCCTTCCCTTTATGGCTTTATGCTTGTTATAGTTTCTGCTTCCTTCTCATCCAGCTTAAATGCTTTCTAACAAATCAGTGTCATTCGCCATCATGGACAAAGTTTATTCAACAAATTAATGGACCAAAAATGAATAAATGACCGTCATTCTTGTTAAGGCCGGGTTGACAGGGAAAGAGTAGAAAAAATATTGAAAAAAATACTAAAAATAGATTCTACACACAAACTAAGAGCAAAACAATGGCCACGTTTAAATAGCGTAGTCGTTCGTAAACAATAATGGTTGGTAATAGAAAAGGTTTCAAAATAATAAAAAAAAAATATGAAAGCAAAACATCAAACTGAAAGGCAGAAAAAAGCTGAAAACGAAGCTATACGTTAAGCGTAAAAAGAAAAGTAAGGCATATTTAATCCTTTAAGTAGGATGAAGAAAACGTCCGACAAATTTCGACAATTTTCATGATCATTTTGCATAAAAGGGTTGGATTTCATTGATGCAGCGTTGGCTGCCGAATTGTTACCTATTTTTTAATATTTCTTATTTATATTAATTTTTCAATTTATTCTTGAACATATTGACTGGCCCTCAATGGTATACATCTCTAGGTGTTGTCTAAGGTGGTGAATGTTATTTGCATTTTTTTCTGAGAAAATTTATAGTTGTTTTTGCATTTAAATGAATTCATGGAAGCAACACACTTTTGATTGGCCAATAGACAGGGAATAAGAAATGAATAATGAGTAGTTTTTGCGCCAAACTGAATAATATTAATGCACCTTCGATATGCTTGAAGTGTTTGATAAATGTAGCAGGTTAAAGGGCGGTAAACTCAAGAATCTTTATAAATCAATTAAGGCTACTCTGGGCCTTGGTATTATTAACTTTTGAGCTGATGAAGCATCAAGGGTACTACATTTCTATAATAATCGGATAACTAGAGCTGAACTTGAACTAGAACTGAACTAGAACAGAACTAGAACAGAACTAGAACAGAACTAGAACAGAACTAGAACAGAGCTAGAACAGAACTAGAACAGAACTAGAACAGAACTAGAACAGAACTAGAACAGAACTAGAACAGAGCTAGAACAGAACTAGAACAGAACTAGAACAGAACTAGAACAGAACTAGAACAGAACTAGAACAGAACTAGAACAGAACTAGAACAGAACTAGAACAGAACTAGAACAGAACTAGAACAGAACTAGAACAGAACTAGAACAGAACTAGAACAGAACTAGAACAGAACTAGAACAGAACTAGAACAGAACTAGAACAGAACTAGAACAGAACTAGAACAGAACTAGAACAGAACTAGAACAGAACTAGAACAGAACTAGAACAGAACTAGAACAGAACTAGAACAGAACTAGAACAGAACTAGAACAGAACTAGAACAGAACTAGAACAGAACTAGAACAGAACTAGAACAGAACTAGAACTAGAACAGAACTAGAACAGAACTAGAACAGAACTAGAACAGAACTAGAACAGAACTAGAACAGAACTAGAACAGAACTAGAACAGAACTAGAACAGAACTAGAACAGAACTAGAACAGAACTAGAACAGAACTAGAACAGAACTAGAACAGAACTAGAACAGAACTAGAACAGAACTAGAACAGAACTAGAACAGAACTAGAACAGAACTAGAACAGAACTAGAACAGAACTAGAACAGAACTAGAACAGAACTAGAACAGAACTAGAACAGAACTAGAACTAGAACTAGAACAGAACTAGAACAGAACTAGAACAGAACTAGAACAGAACTAGAACAGAACTAGAACAGAACTAGAACAGAACTAGAACAGAACTAGAACAGAACTAGAACAGAACTAGAACAGAACTAGAACAGAACTAGAACAGAACTAGAACAGAACTAGAACAGAACTAGAACAGAACTAGAACAGAACTAGAACAGAACTAGAACAGAACTAGAACAGAACTAGAACAGAACTAGAACTAGAACAGAACTAGAACAGAACTAGAACAGAACTAGAACAGAACTAGAACAGAACTAGAACAGAACTAGAACAGAACTAGAACAGAACTAGAACAGAACTAGAACAGAACTAGAACAGAACTAGAACAGAACTAGAACAGAACTAGAACAGAACTAGAACAGAACTAGAACAGAACTAGAACAGAACTAGAACAGAACTAGAACAGAACTAGAACAGAACTAGAACAGAACTAGAACAGAACTAGAACAGAACTAGAACAGAACTAGAACAGAACTAGAACAGAACTAGAACAGAACTAGAACAGAACTAGAACAGAACTAGAACAGAACTAGAACAGAACTAGAACAGAACTAGAACAGAACTAGAACAGAACTAGAACAGAACTAGAACAGAACTAGAACAGAACTAGAACAGAACTAGAACAGAACTAGAACAGAACTAGAACAGAACTAGAACGGAACTAGAACTGAACAAGAGCTGAACTGTATCAATTTTAATGATTAAAAATTTAACAAAAATCCCAAAATTACAAATACCTTTTGGTATAATTAAGAATCTTTTATTTAAATCAAAAATTCATATAACAGAAAAAACGATTGCCTTTAAATTTCTTATTCCCTATAACTTAAGTTAAATTGTCCACAAGTTGCTAAAGAAAAATCTTTAAGTATAAAATTACATTTACTATCTTATTCGAAATCAAAATGCCATTTTGTCAAAATCATCATCATCATACGAACTACATGGGGGCAATATGAGTACCTTACAAATTGTTACTTTGTATTTGAAAAATCCAAATGACTATGAGTACAAATATGCTGATTTGTATAAGTCTACATGTAATAGATATATTTCTATGCAAGTGTATAAATTTCTTAGCTACATCCTGGCAGATGGCACAAAGTCCTAGAAGTTTTTGGGTAAAGTCATATTAAAAGACGAGAGTCGAAGAAAAAGGCTAGAGAATAAAGACAAATATATGAAGTTTATATAACAATGAGAAGAGTTTTATGCTTTTGAATGAAAAAATTTAAGTTTTGAAACTAATTTCAAGCGTTTTAAGCAATTTGAAAAATATTAGCCACTGGGACGTATGATTAATATTAATTATGATTTATTTTGGGTTTTTGCTTATAGTAATGGAAATACTTCTGCTATTTGGAAGAATTTTGAGTTACTTTGTTATTAGGAGAATAATAATTTAATTAACAATAAAATTTTGTGTTTATGTTGTTAGTTTAGCTGTTAAAAGCTACGGAAAACATGAAAAAAAGAGAGAAAAAAAAAATATTTGTCTAAATTATTTCTTCAAACTGAATACTTAGATTATTTCAAAAATTTTTGTTGAGACCCTCGCATTTCCAAGATACTAAAGCAATCATCTTATAATTTTGCACCTGTCGTAATGTTTTCATCTAAAATATCTTGAAAATGCCTTATCTTTAACTGTATATGTGTTTGCAAATGTAATTGTATCTACATATGTATAAGTAGTACAGATGTGTTGGTAATATCATAAGATATGGTATTAATACATTAGTATTTGTTTGTCCGTCTGCCGGTATGAGTATGTGAAGTGTTAGCTAGAGAAATGTGTAAATTTTCATATGAATTTCAACAGGGTGTTGATAAATTTATTCAGAAATTCTATAAAATTAACATCCTAAATGTAACATACTTTTTTTCAGTGACCTGGTGACTAGGTCAAGTGTTAGACAAGACCATATATGGGACTATAAGCAAGACTATAGACGAGAGTATGGACGAGGCTATAGAAGAGACAATACTTAAACGAGACTATAGAAGAGATAAGATATGAAATCACTCGGTTGTCAATAGTACTCTCAATGCAACAACATTACTGAGTCATTGACAAACTGCTGATATTGTCCTGCTGTCATTAGACACAAATTAAGATAAATACAGTGTCATCAGCAGTCAGCATGAAACTGAAATTTCCAGCTAATAGGAAACAATATTCCCCTTAAATAGATCCCGATAATTTTATCTACTTATTTTAATGCTTTATTTCCACATCTTTTCCAGTTACCCTGTTGTATATCTACATTCAAAACTAAATTCTTCCTTGCCATTCTCTTAGACATAGTTTTCAGTTTTGTCCTCAACATCTCTTCTTAGTACTTGAGAATAGTAAATGAAACTTTAATGCAACAATATCTAGATGCAATTGTCGAGTGTCTATATATAGACTTACAAGTTTCATAAATACAATATTAAACTATAATATAAGGCTGGCAGCAATTTGCAAAAGAAACAAATTACAAAAATGTTATGATTTTTGATTAGATTTAAATATAAAAATATGTAATGAAAACCTTGAAAGTTATGGAAAATTATTAGTTCATGACTTTAAGCAGAAGTATTGTAGAATTTTTAGAAATTTTTTTTTCTAATTAAATGTTTTCTTGTAAATGTTTTAAAGTAAATATATACCATTTTAAAATTTATAATACTTTGTTTAATTAACTACAATTTTGTGTGCAAAATTTACTTTATTTTATTTAAATTGCTTGAATAGTTTAAAAGTTATGACCACAAACTTGCTATAAGTCATAATTAATATTAATCATACGCCCAAGTGGCCATTTTTTTATTAAAGCCTAAATAAAATACAAATATCAGTCATGGATGTTGTTGTTAGGTGGTAAATTATTTGTAAATCAGTATCTATAGAGGTGACTACAGACGAGAGTATAGAAGAGGCTGTAGACGAGAATATAGACGGGAGTATAGACGAGACTAGAATTAAGAATATAGAGGAGAATATAGACGAGACTATAGATGAGACTACAGACAACTCAATAGGGGAGACAAGACTAAATATATATTATAGGTGAGACTATAGAAGAGACTATAGACGAGACTATATAGGAGACTATAGACGTACTATAGACGAGACTATAGACAAGACTGTAGACGAGAATATAGACGAAACAATAGGTGAGACGAGACTATAGAGAAGACTATAGACGAGACTATAGACGAGACTATAGACGAGACTATAGACGAGACTATAGTGGAGACTATAGAGGAGACTACAGACGAGACTATAGAGGAGACTACAGACGAGACTATAGACGAGACTATAGACGAGACTATAGACAAGACTATAGACGAGACTATAGACGAGACTATAGACGAGATTCGAGACGAGACTATAGACGAGATTCGAGACGAGACTATAGACGAGACAATAGATGAGACTATAGACGAGACTAGAGACGAGACTAGAGACGAGACTATAGACGAGACTATAGACGAGACTATAGACTAGACTAAAGACGAGATTATAGACGAGACTATAGACGATACAATAGACGAGATTATATAAGATAATATAGACGAGAGTATAGACAAGACTATAGACGAAACTATAACAAGACTATAGACAAGACTATAGACAAGACTATAGACAAGATTATAGAAGAGACTAAAGACGAGATTATAGACGAGACTATAGACGATACTATAGACGAGACTATAGTAGAGACTATAAAGGAGATTATAGACGAGATTCGAGACGAGACTATAGACGAGACAATAGATGAGACTATAGACGAGACTAGAGACGAGACTAGAGACGAGACTATAGACGAGACTATAGACGAGACTATAGACTAGACTAAAGACGAGACTATAGACGAGACTATAGACAAGACTATAGACGAGACTATAGACGAGATTCGAGACGAGACTATAGACGAGACAATAGATGAGACTATAGACGAGACTAGAGACGAGACTAGAGACGAGACCATAGACGAGACTATAGACGAGACTATAGACTAGACTAAAGACGAGACTATAGACGAGACTATAGACAAGACTATAGACGAGACTATAGACGAGACTATAGACGAGATTTGAGACGAGACTATAGACGAGACAATAGATGAGACTATAGACGAGACTAGAGACGAGACTAGAGACGAGACTATAGACGAGACTATAGACTAGACTAAAGACGAGATTATAGACGAGACTATAGACGATACAATAGACGAGATTATATAAGATAATATAGACGAGAGTATAGACAAGACTATAGACGAAACTATAGACAAGACTATAGACAAGACTATAGACGAGACTATAGACAAAACTATAGACAAGACTATAGACAAGACTATAGACAAGACTATAGACAAGACTATAGACAAGACTATAGACGAGATTATAGAAGAGACTAAAGACGAGATTATAGACGAGACTATAGACGATACTATAGACGAGACTATAGTAAAGACTATAAAGGAGATTATAGACGAGACCATAGACGAGACTATAGACGAGACTATAGACAAGACTATAGACGAGACTATATGCGAGACTATAAATGAGTGTATAGACGAGACTATAGATGAGACTATAGACGAGACTATAGACAAGACTATAAGCAAGACTATAAACGAGACTATAGATGAGACTGTAAACGAGACTTTAGACGAGACTATAGACGAGACTATAGACGAGATTATAGACGAGACTATAGACGAGACTATAGACGAGACTATAGACGAGTCTATAGACGAGACTGTAGACGAGACTATAGACGAAATTATAGACGAGACTATAGAAGATTATATAGACGAGACTATAGACAAGACTATAGACGAGACTATATGCAAGACTATAAATGAGTGTATAGACGAGACTATAGACGAGACTATAGTGGAGACTATAGAGGAGACTACAGACGAGACTATAGACGAGACTATAGACGAGACTATAGACAAGACTATAGACGAGACTATAGACGAGACTATAGACGAGATTCGAGACGAGACTATAGACGAGACAATAGACGAGACTAGAGACGAGACTATAGACGAGACTATAGACGAGACTATAGACTAGACTAAAGACGAGATTATAGACGAGACTATAGACGATACAATAGACGAGATTATATAAGATAATATAGACGAGAGTATAGACAAGACTATAGACGAAACTATAGACAAGACTATAGACAAGACTATAGACGAGACTATAGACAAAACTATAGACAAGACTATAGACAAGACTATAGACAAGACTATAGACAAGATTATAGAAGAGACTAAAGACGAGATTATAGACGAGACTATAGACGATACTATAGACGAGACTATAGTAGAGACTATAAAGGAGATTATAGACGAGGCTATAGACGAGACTATAGACGAGACTATAGACAAGACTATAAACGGGACTATAGATGAGACTGTAAACGAGACTTTAGACGAGACGAGATTACGACGAGACTATAGACGAGTCTATAGACGAGACTAATGACGAAATTATAGACGAGACTATAGAAGATTATATAGACGAGACTATAGACAAGACTATAGACGAGACTATATGCAAGACTATAAATGAGTGTATAGACGAGACTATAGATGAGACTATAGATGAGACTATAGACGAGACTATAGACAAGACTATAGACGAGACTATAGACGAGACTATAGACAAGACTATAGACGAGACTATAGACGAGACTATAGACAAGGCTATAGATGAGACTACAGACAAGACTATAGATGAGACTACAGACGAGACTATAGACGAGATTATGGACGAGACTATAGACGAGACTATAGACGAGACTATAGACGAGAATATAGACGAGACTATAAACGAGACTATAGACGAGACTATAGACGCGACTATAGACGAGACTATAGACGGGACTATAGACGAGACTATATACAAGACTATAGACGAAACTATAGACGAGACTATAGATGAGACTGTAAGATAAGACTATATATATAGTATAGGCTAGACTATATATGAGACTGTAAACGAGACTATAGACGAGACTATAGACGAGATTACAGACGAGACTACAGACGAGACTATAGGGGAGACAAGACTATATATAGTATAGGCGAGACTGTAAACTAGACTTTAGACGAGACTATATACGAGACTAGAGACGAGACTATAGAGGAGACTATAGACGAGACTATAGACGAGACTAGAGACGAGACTATAGACGAGACTATAAACGAGACTATATACGAGACTATAGACAAGGCTATAGATGAGACTACAGACAAAACTATAGATGAGACTATAGACGAGACTATAGACGCGACTATAGACGAGACTATAGACGGGACTATAGACGAGACTATAGACAAGACTATAGACAAGACTATAGATGAGACTATAAACGAGACTTTAGATGAGACTATGGAGGAGAAAAGACTTTAGACATGAATATAGAGCACAGTATTGACTGTGAGGTGTCTCTGGAGGAGACTATAGAAAAGTCTATAGAGGAACGAGACCTATAGACAAGACTATATTTGTTTTTAATGAAACTTATTACTTTAGGGACGACTGTAACATTTTTCAAGCCGACATTTTTCCGATTCCACATACGCTATTTTGAAAGCAAAAATAACAGTTTCTCTTCTTGAATATCAACTGCCCTAATATCTACATATGTAAGTATTTAACTATAAATATAGTATAGTTCTTAAAGCTGTTGTGCTCAGGTATTCGTTTGGAAAATGGCTACAATTTGTATTTCAAAGTTGGGTATTTTCCACATGATTTCCAACTCGCCTAGCTTGAGTATTTATATATCCTACACCGCCACAGTGGGGATACTGCGTTTTTGCTGATGTTTGTAACACTCAGGAAATACTCGGTATCACTTTATGAGACGATTCAACAATGTTCGTCTTTCCGTCCGTCTGTCAGGCTGGTTTGTCATGTAAACTTGTGCGCAAAGTGTAAGTCGCAATATTGAAGATATTTCGATAAGATTTGGCACATGTAGTTTTTTTGCGCCCAAGAACGAAGCCTATTAAAATCCCATACAAATCTTCTCCCGAATTAGGACTTAATTGTCGTAAATATCTGATTTATATTGGTATCCACACACAAAAATTTATCCAAAAATTCTATTTTTGCATATGTACTTACTGTAGGGTATTACATACTTTGTTACTTGTTTAAATCTAAATATGTAGGCAATACAAGTGTCGGTTTAAAACTCTACACTCATACCCAGCGTCTCTAAACCTGCCTATTTGTTTGTGTATATGTTGGAATTACATTAACAGTTTGCCTGCATACATCATATATCCATGCTATAGGTATACATATATCTAGGTAGCTAGGGCCTCACGGCTTTACATATTCAACTTTAGTTACTTACACATTCATATGAATATTTCTCGGTATGCACGTTTTTTATGCCTCCATAATGCATGCATTTCTTACTCTTTGCCTCAACGTATTCCTTCTTAAGTTTGAAAAAGGCTTAAGAATCGATTCGATTTTATTTTCAAATCCTTATGACATACAAAAAGAAAAATATATATAAGAAAAGAAGGGTTTTAAGTTTGTAAGGATACGTTCGCTGAGACTTTAAGGCAATTTTCTTTTGCTAGGTTGTGTAAGTGTGTTATAGAGTGGTAGTTTGTTGATTGTTTGGTTGCATCTCCTGGATACGTTGCTACTACGAGTATTTACTTATTTCTCGTTTTTTTTTGAATTCTTAATGTGACAAGTGAAATGTTACTCAAATTGTATTTTTGGCCAAAATGTTTGTATCGTTAATATAGATATTTGTGTGAGAATATACAAAGTTCTGTTAAGGGGGTGAACAGTGGGTTAAAAAAGTAAATAGATATCATCTTAAAATCTCATGTATATCTGCTCAAATTTTTTATACAACTCCTAAATTTGGCCCTAGTATTTCCAAGCCTGCAATATATGTAATTGCTACTACTTATATCTTAATTTATCTCTAGTGTCTCCTTACTTGTCTAACCTCACTGTACCTTCTCTATTAAATAAACATATACATTTCTGTATATGTTTATTTAATAGTTCACTTCACCCCTTAAATTTCAGACCATTTCAACATTTAGCAGCAGCAGCAACAACTTCTATACCAATATAATACACAAGTCATAGGGAAAAATCTTAACATTCATGAGGCAAAATCTCTAAAGTATAAAATAAACATTGAATTTCCTTAAAAAATGATAAATTAAATTTCATTTATTGCAACCAATGAGAGCAAAAAAAAAAAACAAAAAAACAACAACACATAAAGAATAGAATAGAAAAGTCTGTTTGTTATGAAAAAAGTTTTATTTTGCAAATATGTATTGTATAAAATTTTAAGTTAGAAGAGAAACATACAAGTACTACCTTAGCTAATAAAAGAACAATATCAACAACTAAAGTTAGAAAATTGTAGGCAACTGGAAAATTTTATAAAAATTTATGGAAATTTAAAACTTTACAGCAGAACTTAATTGATATTTAATGGACTATGTAGAAAATTTAGTAAAGAATTTAAGAAATTTTAAATAACAATGCATTTCCAATAGAAATTATATTATTTACAAAAGGTAAACAATTAAAAATTTCCAGCACTGATCTAAATGTTTACTAAATACATGTAATATGTAACTTCTAATTAAATTTTGTTTATGATACACAAATTTTACCCATAAAAATTATGTATTTCCTAAAGAAATAACATTGTTAACATTTTTTACAAAAAGTAAACAATTCAAAATTTCCAGCTCTGATCATAATTTTTACTAAATTCATGTAAAATATAACATCTAATTAAGGATTATTTTATGATATACAAACATTACTTATGTAAACAATATATTTCCTGTAGATATTACATTGTTTACATTATTTACAAAATGTAAACTAAGCCAAAATTTCCAGCCCTGATCTCAATTTTTACTAAATATATGTAAAATGTAACTACTAACTACATTTTGTTTATGATATATAAAATTTATCCATGTAAATAATACATTTCCCTTAGAAATAATATTGTTTACATTATTTACAAAATGTAAACAATTCAACATTTCCAGCTCTGATCATAATTTTTACTAAATTCATGTAAAATATAACATCTAATTAAGGATTATTTTATGATATACAAACTTTACTTATGTAAACTATATATTTCCTGTAGATATTACATTGTTTACATTATATAGAAAATGTAAACTAAGCCAAATTTTCCAGCCCTGATCTCAATTTTTACTAAATATATGTAAAATGTAACTACTAACTACATTTTCTTTATGATATATAAATTTTATCCATGTAAATAATACATTTCCCTTAGAAATAATATTGTTTACATTATTTACAAAATATAAACAATTCAAAATTTCCAGCTCTGATCACAATTTTTACTAAATACATGTAAAATATAACTTCTATTAAAAAATTGTTTTATGATACACATATTTTACATATGTAAACAATATATTTCCTAGAGAAATAACATAGTTTACATTATTTACAAAATGAAAACAACTAAAAATTCGAAGCTCTGATCTGAATTTATTCTAATTTAATTTTTAGCCATATAAACAATATATTTCCCAACGTAATTATATTGTATGCATTATTTACAAAATGTAATCAATTCATGATTGCCAGCTCTGATATCAATTTTTAGTAAATACGTGTAAAATATATATTCTAATTTAAAACTATTTTATAAAACACACATTTTTCCCATGTAAACTATATATTTCCTAGAGAAATACATTGTTTACATTATTTACAAAATGTAAACAATTCAAAATTTCCAGCTCTGATCACAATGTTTACTAAATTCATGTAAAATATAACTCCTGATTAACAATTATTTTATGATACACATATTTTACCTATGTAAACAATATATTTCCTAGAGAAACAACATTGTTTACATTATTTACAAAATGTAAACAATTAAATATTTCCAGCTCTGATCTCAATTTATTCTAATTTATTTTTTACCTATGTAAACATTATATTTCCTAACATAATTATATTGTATGCATCATTTACAAAATGTAAACCATTCAAAATTTCCAGCTCTGATATCAATTTTTAGTAAATACGTGTAAAATATATATTCTAATTTAAAACTATTTTATAAAACACACATTTTTCCCATGTAAACTATATATTTCCTGGAGAAATAACATTGTTTACATTATTTACAAAATGTAAACAATTCAAAATTTCCAGTTCTGATCACAATGTTTACTAAATTCATGTAAAATATAACTCCTAATTAACAATTATTTTATGATACACATATTTTACCTATGTAAACAATATATTTCCTAGAGAAACAACATGGTTTACATTATTTACAAAATGTAAACAATTAAATATTTCCAGCTCTGCTCTCAATTTATTCTAATTTAATTTTTACCTATGTAAACATTATATTTCCCAACGTAATTATATTGTTTGCATCATTTACAAAATGTAAACAATTCAAAATTTCCAGCCCTGATCGCATTTTATGCTAAATACTTGTAAAATATAACTTCTATATTAAAATTATTTTATAAAACACATATTTTACCCATGTAAACTATATATTTCCTATATAAATTACATTATTTACAAAATGTAAACAATCCAAAATATTCAGTTCTGATCTGAATTTATTATAATTTAATTTTTAGCCATGTAAAAAATATATTTCCCAACGTAATTATATTGTTTGCATTATTTACAAAATGTAAACAATTCAAAATTTTCAGCTCTGATCACAATTTATACTTAATACTTGTAAAATATAACATGCATATTAAAATAATTTTATAAAACACACATTTTACCCATGTAAACCAGATATTTCCTGGAGATATAACATTGTTTACATTATTTACAAAATGTAAATAATTAAAAGTTTCCAGCTATGATCACAATTTTAACTAAATTCATGTAAAATATAACTTCTATTAAAAAAATTATTTAAAATATAATAATTTGACCCATGTAAACTATATATTTCCTATAGAAATTACATTGTTTACATTATTTACAAAATGTAAACAATTCAGAACTTCCAGCTCTGATCACAATTTTAACTAAATTCATGTAAAATATAACTTCTATTAAAAAAATTATTTAAAATATAATAATTTGACCCATGTAAACTATATATTTCCTATAGAAATTACATTGTTTACATTATTTGCAAAATGTAAACAATTCAGAATTTCCAGCTCTGATCACAATTTATACTAAATTCATGTGAAATATAACTTCTATTAAAAAAATTATTTAAAATATAAAAATTTTACCCATATAAACTATATATTTCCTATATAAATTACATAGTTTACATTATTTACAAAATGTAAACAGTCCAAAATTTCCAGCTCTGATCACAATTTTTACTAATTACATGTAAAATATAACTTCTATTTAAAAATTGATTTAAAATATAAAAATTTGACCCAAGTAAATAACAATTTCCCTTAGAAAAACCCTAATTTACATTATTTACAAAATGTAAATAATTCAAAATTTCCAGCTTTGATTAAAATTTTACTAAAAGAAATTTAAAAATTTAAAATTTATTTAAAATACACAACATTTAATAATGATTTGAACTTTTATAAACCATTTTGATTTGAGATTTAAGGTTTCTTTTCCATTTTTAAAATCCACACATTAAAAGCTTTTACAACATAAAACATGACTCTTCATTTTCTTTATTTCTTTAATTCACTCTCCACCATTCCCAGTTTTCTCAAAATCATCTTCCTGTTAAACCACAGCAATTCACCGCAGAAACAAACAATGGCCAGCAACATTAGTACAGCGTAACCAAAAATAATGGTTACAAAATGACTCATACTAAAGGGTTTATCATGTCCCTCCTCTTCCGGTTTCCAGATTTTAATCAATTTCATTCGGGTGGCCTGATAAATGCTCCAGTGAGACCAGGCCTGCCTTAGACCCGAATCCGTGGTATAGATGATAAACATTTCTAGACTCTGTATGAAAGGTGAATCCCATTGCAAGGGAAATCTCAAATACTGTTGAACGGTGCACAAATATTTGGTATGAGCAATACGAAATTTGGGTCTCCACATCAACTGTTGCTGGAAATCATATTTACCCCATTCCTCGCTAGTCACCACATAGGCATAGGAGACATTTAAATTATCCTTGTGTTCCTGCAGCTCTGATTCATTGACCACATGCAAAAGGGGCAGTAATTGTTGAGGCAATAGTTTGTGATCGAAATACACTTCTTTCTCATAGACGGAGGTCATTATTTGTAAGCCTGATTCCAAAAGATCTTCCACACTGGTTATTTGTTTACCCACCAGGGTGGTGCTTAGTATAGAGGTCAGAGAAGCACTAAAACCAGAATTAACCAACACACTGAAGAGAATAACAAACAAATGCAGTGACCTCAATAAACCACGACGTTTCTCAAACTCATGCTTGTTGAGAGACTGAGACATTAGAGTGCGAAAGGCATAGATAATGCCACTGCCTATATCAATTCTACCCAGGTGAATACACTGTATAATGAAAAGACTAAAAAGTTCCAAGATCCATACCAACCAAATAAATATGGGCATAACTCTTAGTATGTAATGGCCGTGGGCTATTTCTTGTATTACGGGCACTATAACACAGGCATTGGTTAGACCCACTGGATAACTGCCTTCTGTAAGATTGGCATAAGGCAACAGCGAGGAATATGGATGTATGCCAATGTCAATGAGTTTCTTCGAGGCATGGGTAAGAGTTTTTTTCTGAAAATTATAGTAGCTAAGACTGTGGGTGGGCCTTATTTTGATGGTGCCATTAACGAAATGTATGTACTCATGAAAAATACGTCCAGCTGTGCCGGTTACGAACAGTAGCACAAGTCTTTTACCATGTTTCTCGTAGTGTGTCTGAAATAAATTAAATAAAAGCATTTCTTATTTCCAAATTTGTTGCTCTTGTACTTCTCTTCTCTATTACTTACCAAAAACACTGTGGGCGTATCCATAAACATGGGCGTGGTAAATCTATAACCTTGCACATCTCTTATGCTGTCCTTAATAAAATTACCCTCACGCTTATACGCCAGATCGGTAACATTGTGAATGCTTAACTTTGGAAAGGGATTATAATTGAAGACCTCATTTCTAATATCCAACTGCGTTGAATGATTAATAAACCTTCCTCTCATATTCATCACCTGATAAGTTAAGGCCACATTTAACATATTCTCCTGCCAACACCACTCAAAAAACGAATGTATCTCCTTCAAAGTAGGCGGCAGATTATGTTTTCGTTTGAATATGAATATCATGGGCATGTAGTGGATACCCTCTAAAGTTTTGCTAACCACTGACAAAATAGGATCCTTCACCTTGGATATATACACAAAAATCAAATTATTAACACCTATGCGATAGCGTAACCTGGCCGTACTCAGTCTACCCCAAACCACCACAGGCGTTTCAAATTCCTCCATTAAAGCCTGTTCCAGAGGTCGCACAATAACATGCTCGGCTCTATTGTATTCACGCTTCTCACTGAAGGCTATAAAACTGTGAAAACGATGTATGCGATTTAAGTAGCGTGTAAAATTGAAAATGAATTCCAAATCATAATTTCCGATATGAACTGGCACTTGTATATTAGGTCTTTTTGTAGAATTTAAAGCATTTGTATAAGTTAGCAAGGTGCAACCATGAAGCAGGAATATAACAATATTCATGATGTTTATTATGTGCTTACAGCTAAAGGATTTAAGTGCTACTCAACTAAATGGGTAGCTAGTTAAAGCGTTTTATAGTTCTCGATAGAAAATACCTAGAAATATTGTTTATCACATCATGGTTTTTAATTAGCTGTTTAATAACGAAACACAGAAAAGGATTTGAGGTGGAAAGGAGTATTATTTGTTTAATGATTTTAATTGCCAATGTTATGCTATGTGGTTTGATAAGTTATAGTGTGACTTTGTAAATGTTATTTATTAGAGAGAAGTATAAATAGTTTATATTACGTAGGCATAATTTCACTTTAACTATTATAGTAATAATTATCTTTCTTATTTAAAGCCAACAAGCTTAATATAATTTAAATCGAAAATTCTCCTCCTAAGAAAAATGTGTGCTACACTGTAAAGTTTCTTCTAGAAGAACTTTATTTGTATCACTGAAAACTGACATATGCTACTATTAAACTTAAGTTTAAGGATAATTGCCCAGTATATAGTTTTAACATACTGTGCACTCCAGAAAACGGTGAAAACCCAATATAATACCTTTGCATTAAAAATATATCTCCCTAAAACCAACCAACAAAACATAGATACAAAAAATGCTCAAGTATCTTATAATCCTTTTCAATCCTCTTTTTCGACCTTCAATTCATACTATGAATCTTCTAACATAAACTTCCTTCTTCTATTTAAAGGTAACACAAAAGAAACTTCAATGGACCGAAGTGAGCTTCTTTTGGGTGGCTACGTGCTAAACTGAACTAACTATCTCATCGTCCTTCTCCTCAGATATCCTACAAACCACGAGATAGAGATAGATGTCCACCAACATCCAGCAACAAATCTCCTGAAAGCTGGTCTATTTAATTTCCATATTTCCTTTGTTCTCTTACCTGACCAAAAGGTGTACTCTTGAGATATTTTATAAACTTCAATAGCGTAGTGTCTTCCCAGTTGCTAGTGTTTAAATTGAATCCCATTTTGAAGGGTTTTCCAATAAGTGTTTAAATTGAATCCCATTTTGAAGGGTTTTCCAATAAGTGCAGATCGCGGATGTTGACAGTCTCTATGTTCAAATTCTAAACGATCGGTTGGGTAAAATCCGAGGTTCTTCAGGTGGCTATGCAATCACGTAAAGTAAGAATATAAACAGAGCCGCTTATACAAATCATAGAACTGGAAAGTTCATGTGTGCTAGACATGATCTAACTTTTGTTTGCCCAAATGGCACACCAATTAGTCTCCACAGAGCTGGTCTATTAAATTGATCTCTTTCCTTTGGGATTTCTCCTTATGACTTAAGTTGACCTTCTCTTTGAAATCTCTCCACCATTCCCAGTTTTCTCAAAATCATCTTCCTGATGGTCACAAATGACTTGTACTAAAAGCTCCCTCTTCTTCCGGTTTCCAGATTTTAATCAATTTCATTCTGGTGGCCTGATAAATGCTCCAGTGAGACCAGGCCTGCCTTAGACCCGGATCCGTGGTATAGATAATAAACATTTCTAGACTCTGTATGAAAGGTGAATCCCATTGCAAGGGAAATCTCAAGTACTGTTGAACGGTGCACAAATATTTGATATGAGCAATACGAAATCTGGGTCTCCACATCAATTTACCCCATTCCTTGCTGTTTACCACATAGACATAGGAGACATTTAAATTATCCTTGTGTTCCTGTTGTTGAACCTCTTAAATGATTTAGTGTTGACAGTATTCAAAGAGAAAACTATTCTGGATAGATCTGTTCATTTGAGATTTCCCTTGAATTCCTTAAATAACTTTGTGTTTTCCAGGAGAAACACATTCTGTTAGAAGTTGGTTGTCGGTGGAATATAGACTGGGCTGCTGATACAATTCACAGAAGTGGAAAGTTTATGTGTGCTCAGTTTCGTATGTCCAGTAACTACATGAATTGGCCTCCTGGGAATTGGTTTATGTAATTGATTTCCTAGGTTCTCTTCCAAAATGAAACCTATTCTGGATAGATCTACCCACTTAAGATCTACCTTGAGTTCCTTAAATAACTTTGTGTTTTCCAGGATGACGGTGTGTAAGAAGGAACGCCTTTTCTATTGCCATAACACCTTAATGGTCTGGAACCCAAATAATCTCCAACTCTTTTTCACTACTTCTTATATTCCAGGGCATTCCGAGATTAAACGACGTCGTTTCTAAGCTTTTGGATAGCCACTTCTATCATTATTCTTTAACCGTTTATCATAATCTCAGTCTGAATGTTGATATTTTTAATATCAGTATTTCCTCCTTCTTCTTTTCCTTACGTTTTTGTTTTCTGTTAAAAAATCGACAGCCCTTTATATCTTGTATTCCTTAAATGGTTTAGCGTTTTCGAGATTGATAATGTTCTTGCTGGAATTCATTCTGAATAGCTATTTTCTCTTTTACGTTTTCCATTATACCGCAGTTTTCTGGAACCCAGAGAATCTTCGTTTTATGTGACGAATTTGTTCACCCTTTTCCAAACCAGGTCTTTCTTTATTACCTCAGTAATTCAGGTGACAATCTCAGCCTGAATGTTGGTATTTTTAATATCAGTATTTCCTCCTTCCTCTCTTCCTTGGGGTTTTTCCTACATGTTAATAATATTGACAGCCCTTTAGATCACTCTTGTATTCCCTTAATGGTTAAGTGTTTTCGAGATTGATAATGTTCTTGCTAGAATTCATTCTGGATAGCCATTTTCTCTTTAACGTTTTCCATTATACCACAGTTTTCTGGAACCCAGAGAATCTTCGTCTGTTGTGACGAATTTTTTCACCCTTTTCCAATCCAGGTCGTTCTCTATTAACTCTGTGATTTAGGTAACAATCTCAGCCTGAATGTTGGTACATTTCATTTCAGGATTAACTCCTTTCCCAAGTTCCTAAGATGGAAAGCATTTTGAATAGTTTATCCGCCTTTTCTATTCCCACAATACTTTAATGGTCTGGAACCCAAATAATCTCCAACTCTCTGTATTTGGTGTAAGAGTTTCACTACTTCTTATATTCTAAGACATTCCTGGGCCGCTTCTATCATTATTCTTTAACCCTTTAGCACAATCTCAGTTTGAATGTTGATATTATTAATATCAGTATTTCCTCCTTTCTCTTTTCCTTGGACATTATCGAGATTGATAATGTCCTTGCTGGAATCCATTCTGGATAGCCATTTTCCTCTTTTACGTTTTCCATTATACCACAGTTTCCTGGAACCCAGAGAATCTGCGTCTGTAGTGTCGAATTTTGTTAACCTTTTCCAATCCAGGTCTTTCTTTACGACCTCTGTAATTCAGGTGAAAATCTCAGCCTGAATTTTGATTCATTTATTATCCGGATTTCCTTCTTTCCCAATCCCTTTTCTTTTCTATGGGGTTCCTTATACAATGCTAGTTTTCCTAGTTTCATAAAATGGTCATCCCTTGACTTCCTTATGTGGATTAGTGTTTTTGATTTCCAACTTTTTTGTGATTGTACAAGGAGAAACCCATTCTGAAATTCATCTTCCTTTTAATTTCTCATGATGCCTAGGACCTGAGAATCTTCTAATATGGTGTAGTGATCTATTTTATCAGCTTTTAATATTACAAAACATTTTTCATTCAGATGATTTTGATATCATTATACTTTAACCATAAAATGCTAGCTCTGTGATTGTGGCAATCTCAACCTGAAAGAACTTAAGGTAATCTTGAAGTTCAAGGTCCAAGTACCTTGACATATATCATATACTTAAAAGCCCATTCTCTTCTTTATTTAGATCGATTCCTGAGTCATTCATTACATGAATTGATTCACCCCTTTCAGGAATTCCTGTGAAAATGTTATGAAGTTTCTGAAATACAATTGGAAATTTCTGAAAATGGTGTAGAATTGGCAGCTGCTTTATATTTCACTTCAAGACTATTGATAGAATTTCCATGACTAATGACTATTGAAGCTTATGACAGGATTGAACATGTAGTGCTCTTGTACAACTCTTTGGTAATTATTGAGGTTATGTCCTATTTTAAGCCAATAGCTCTTAGTAGTTGTTGTAATTTCAACAAGGTCTATCCAGTATAACCTGCTGTTGAGTCCTATTCCAACGTATTTGACAATTCATTAATACCATTAAATTTACTCATTTTTATATTACTCTTTTCAATTCCTGTTTCTACAAATTAAAAAACTTTTCTTTCCAAACACATACTCTTAATATTAATTTCACTTAACAAATTCAAATTCCTATAAAATTAAAACGGCGCAAAAAAAAGTTTTTTTTTATTAAAAAAAAAATTGCCTAAATTAATTTTCATTCTATTCTGTTTAACATTTAAATAATTTTTGCATAATAATATTCTTAACTTAACTTAATTTAAGTTTAACTTCTTTTTTCTCGACTGCCACTTTTAGGAAATACATACGTATACGAACGAATATGATGTGATAAAAAATCTAAAATTTTTCTTGCATTTACCAGTGTATGATTGTGTTACAACCCAGCAGTTTTACTATTAGTCAATGTATCCTTTATGGCAAGGGTTTATATAAGATTCTCATTCCGTTTGTTATTTCCAACTTTTTGATTTGCCATCCTATAAAGTATATATATCCTGAATTGTTGTGGATAGCGGAGTCAATACAGCCATGTCCGTCTGTATGTTGAAATCAACTTTCCGAAGTCCCTAATTAACTTTCATACATGATTGATACATCAATATATCTCCCATAGATCAACTTAGGTTGCTACTTAAAATAGAGAAAATCGATCAACAAGTGGCTGAGATAAAGGTTCTTTGATTAACCGCTTTCCATCCCAAATTTAAATAGAGCAAAGTGTGTCTGAGATATCATAGACATTTTTTATTCGTTTAATAGGCCTATCGATGTCATTATGTATTTAAATGAAAATTATGAAAATTAAGGTCAGTTTCTGTATGTAAATCTGATTAAAATAACTAATCAAGTAGCTAATTATGTAAATAGTGGTGACCCTAAATTATAGATAAAATCACTAGTTCCTGACCTTCGTCCAGAACTGTTGGGAAGATCATGCAGTCAGTTTAAAAGGAACCTGAAGGTATTGCAGTGTAAGAAGATGGCAAGAAACTTGAAGTTGATAAATGAAAAAAACAAATACATAGTACAGATACATTAGTTTATGGCGAATTATATATACCCTTGAATGATAAAGGAAATATTTGAAAAACAATTTTTGTGAAAAGATAATTGTTTTTCTTTTTTTTTTCTTCTTTATTTGGAGTAATAAGCAAATTTGCCTTTTTAAATAAGAAAAATTCTTATATTTCCATTTGAAGGAACGATCCGTTTTTAATATGGACTATAAAATGGAACAATAGTTTAAAGTCAAGCAGTCTTTTAATCATGTAGCACTTGACTTACTACTTTTTCCTTAAATACAAACATATTAGTAAACTTTTACTACTTGTTGTAGGATACAAATGTATAATTTCCAGTTAAAGTTGTTGTTGATGCTGTTGCATAAAATGCTTAAGCGGCATAAATTAGTATTCAGGCAGGCAGGCAGGCAAAAAAAAATAAATCTTGAGAGAAAACATTTTAAATGTCATATTTTTAAAACAAAAATTAAATATTAATTTGTATGGCTGTTTAAATAATTTAAAGCCATAAATACATGAATTCAAACAAAATGTGATCTGCTTAGATTTCATTTTGGACTAGACAGGATAACAATTCGAAATTCAAAAATCCCTCTTTTTCTACTCTATTCTAAATAAATTTAAGTGTTAAACGTGATTTCGATTATTTTCACTGTTAATATTTTAATTTTTGAGCATTTTTAGTGATTCTCGAAAATTCGAACATAATTTCGAATTTTTCGAACATAGCTGAATATGTTATTTATAGTTTTACTTTTCACAAAAACTAAAAATTTTGCAAATTATTTGAAATTTTAAAGTTTTCAAGAATTCGAATTTCCAACAAAATTATTTTCCAATACAATTCTATATAAATTTATGATTTTAACTTGATTTTAAACATTTTTATTATAAATAATTGAATATTGAGCATTTTTGGTGATCTTAGAAATTTCGAACAAAATTTCGAATTTTTCGAACATAGAAAATTTCAAAAAAAAAAAACCTCTTTTTCTACTCTATTTTAGATAAATTTAAGCGTTTAACTTGGTTTCCAATAATTTCACTGTTAATATTTTAATTTAGAGCATTTTTAGTAATTTTCGAAAATTCGAACATAATTTCGAATTTTTCGAACATAACAGAAAAAATTATTTTTAACTTTAATTTACACAAAATCTAAAAATATTGCTAAGAAATTGAAATTTATAAAGTTTTCAAGAATTCGAAATTCCAACAAAATTCTTTTTCAACACAATTCTAGATAAATTTATGATTTTAACTTGATTTTAAAAATTTTTAGTATAAATAATTGAATACTGAGCGTTTTTGGTGATCTTCGAAATTTCGAATTTTTCGAACATAGAAAATTTTAAAAATCCCTCATTTTGTACTCTATTCTAGATAAATTTAAGTGTTTAACTTGATTTCGAATAATTTCACAGTTAATATTTAAATTTTTAGCATTTTTAGTGATTTTCGAAAATTCGAACATAATTTCGAATTTTTCGAACATAGCAGAAAATTTTATTTTTAGCTTTACTTTAAACAAAAACTTAAAATATTGCTAATTATTTGAAATTTAAAGAGTTTTCAAGAATTCGAAATTCCAGCAAAATTCTTTTTCAACACAATTCTATATAAGTTTATGATTTTAAACATTTTTAATATAAATAATTGAGTATTGAGCGTTTTTGGTGATCTTCGAAATTTCGAACATAATTTCGAATTTTTCGAACATAGAAAATTTCAAAAATCCCTCTTTTTTCTACTCTGTTCTAGATAAGTTTAAGAGTTTAATCTGACTTCGAACATTTTCACTGCTAATATTTTAATTTTTGACACTTTTAGTGATTTTCGAAAATTCGAACATAATTTCGAATATTTCGATATAGCTAAAAATTTTATTTTTAGCTTTACTTTACACAAAAACTAAAAATATTGCAAATTATTTGAAATTTAATTCTTTTCCAACACAATTCTAGATAAATTTATGATTTTAACTTGATTTTAAAAATTTTTAGTATAAATAATTGAATATTGAGCGTTTTTGGTGAACTTCGAAATTTCGAACATAATTTCGAATTTTTCGAACATACCAGAAAATCTTATTTTTTTACTCTACTTTTCAGAAAACTAAATTATTATAATTTATTTTAAATTCAACAATTCGAAATTAAAAAATCTTGGTAAAATTGTCTACTCTTTTAGTAATCTTCGAAAATTTGAACAGATTTTCCAATTGTTTTCAAACTTTATCTTAAAGTATATACTTTGGTGAAGGCTATATACTGCCAAATATACATAGCTCTCTCTTGGTTGTTAATTTGTGTTTTTATTTAAAAACCTGAAATATTTTTAAACAAAATTAATTAAATTTAGTAGAGAAACATCTACACTAAACTAAATAAACGTGTAAACAAACAACTAAATTCACTATAAGCTAAACAGTACAAACCCTAACGCCTTTAAGTGAAACCTCACACATAAAAACTATAATAAAAATCGTAGTAACAAGTTAAAATGAAGAGCAAGGATTCATAAGGCCAAGCATTCATCTTGCACAACATTTTATTTTTTTTTCAACTTTACATTTTTTTTATTTCATGCATTTCCACTTTCGTTGGACGTTATTAAATTTTGCTTAATTTGCACAATTGTGTAAGGAACATGATTGCCAACAAGATGCACGTAAAGCTGTAGTAGAGTTGTACATGTATTGGTATTGTTCGGAGCACCAACACACACGCACAAGCCACACCAGCAGCTTTTCAACGGAAACGGAAGCACACAAATGCTAACCGTATATTGTTAATTCAAAAACGCAAAAAAAAAAACATTTTTTTGATAAAAATAAAAACCTGAAAAAAATAATTTATAAATAAAAATTCGCACACGCAAAAGGTAAGTGCGTTAGTCACACAACAGCAGCAACAGCTACTATACAACACCCCCAAAAAAACTACTAAAAAAATGTTTTTTTTTTTTTTTTGTATAAACTTTAAAAATTATCCTTAACAATGAAAAAATAACAGCAGCTATAAAGGACAACGGATATTGTGTGTTGGCTGCTATATACTTAATAAAGGAATAAATAAATGAATGAATAGTGGTCGTGCAACCAAGCAACCACACAGCTGTAACGTTAAATAAATTCATGATGAAGTGCAATTTATATTCTTTATATACGAATACAATAACAAACGAGTGGAAAAAATATGACCGACCATATAATACGCTACACTCAGCAAATGCTCATATCTCAGCCATTTGTGTGCCGATTTTCTTTAAATAACAACCAAAGTTGGACTATTGCGGATATTCCGATGTTTCAATCAAGTATGAAAGTTATTTGGGGGTTCGGAAAGTTGATTTAAACAGACTTTATCGACTCCGCGACTATAACGATCTAGAATATATATATAAAGGGTCTTCCAATAGGAACTTTCGAGCTTTGATTGTGATAGCGGCCATATTGTTGAAGCTACATCTGTCAAATTGGCTGTCATTTATTCAGTTTGTTTTACCAAATCACCATGAACGAATATAGCGTTCAGCAACACGTTCACATTATAAAATTGCTTTATCAAAATGGGTGTTTTGTTCGGGCAACGTTCCGCGGGCTTCTCCCATTTTACACTGAGGTCCCTTTCTTGATGAATGGGTACGTCAAAAAACAAAATTGTCGAATTTGGGACGATACCAATTCACATGAGATCGAAGAGCATCCAATGCATCCCGAAAAAGTCACTGTTTGATACATATTTCTTTGAGAACGACGGCTATACGATCCACACAGCTCATGCCACATTAGACATTCTGCAACAGCGATTTGAAGGCATGGTCATCGCTCGTGGAAGTGAAGTGAGCCGGCTACCGAGATCGTGCGATTGACCCCATTAGACTTTTTCTTGTGGGGTTTTCGTAAGCGGCCCTCAAAGCCAACAAACCACATGCTATCGGTCAAATACAGCCTGATTTCGCTAGTTTTTATATTCCATACACAATAGCATAAATAATCCTTTCTAACGAATAACAAATTTCGTTGATACACTTTGTTTTATTAAAGATATTAAACGCTTAATGAAAGACTCTTCACAAATGACATATGTGGATATTACAAACGGAATGACAAACTTATTATGGCGAAGAGTATAGAAAAGGATGTGCAATGTGCTGTATATGTTTAAAAGTGCTTGTTAGTAGATACGAATACTATTACTTAACAACAATTGCTTGTATGTCCTTCTTTATCCTGCTGATTTTGTATAAAAGTCTTGATTTAAAAACATTTCTGTACAGGCTAGCAAAATATCCTGGTTCCTTTTAATTTATGTTATTCTAAACTATCTTTAAAGTATGTTATTAACAAGCAAAATTTTGTGACTCCCATTAGAAACTTTAAAACAAAATAATTATGAATTATTCTTTCTAAATTATGAGTTATATATTGTATTATTATTATTTACCTAAATTTTACAAAAATAATGGCCTTTGTCCTTTTTATGGTTTGAAATATGGCTTTAAACAGCATAAAAATACCTTTTTTTTAATTGTTCTTTGAAGTCCTTTAAATCATAAGAATTAAGAGTATTACTTACACTTTAGAGACATCAAAATAATAATTCTTTTTTTTTTGCATTTAATGATGGTTGTATTAATAAAAATTTAAGGGGAATTTATAACATAATTAGCTCATTACTATGCAAAACATTAACGTTGTCATTCAAACGATAAAATTTTGATATAAAATCCTTATAAACACACATACAATTTTATACAACCCAGCGTAGAAGAAGATATAGTGAAAAGGCCTTCCTAAAGGCCTTATTTTGCAGGCACAAGCACAACCAGGAGCATTGCTATATCGTTTCAATTTTACATGGCGTGTTATTTGGGGGCCCAGACCTTACATTCTCGCTTCTGTTAGAGCGCGAATAGAAGGCCTTCTTAAGAAGGCGTATTAGAAGGTTTTCCGTTAAAGACCTGTAAGGAGACTTGCCGCGCAATGCCTCATAGAATGGATACATAAGAACTTCTATTAAAAGACCTGAAAATTAAGGCCTAATTGAAGTTGTTAGGGAAAATATTCTTAATGAATTCAGCCTAAAACCTAAAGAATCAAATTTAAAGTATCACCTGCGGAGTTTTATAAGCAGGTTAAAAAGTAGTATTTCTACTACTATTTTAAAATTGAAAAATAAATATGTGTTTTCACTTAGTTTTATAACTAATACATTTCTATAATACTTTTTTTTGAAAATTTCTACTTTTTGTTAAAAAGTAGTAGCTGATTTACTATATATTTGGTGAATTTTTATAAAAAACATATTTTCTTTAAACATAAGATTATAACTAATCATATTTTATATAAAAAAGTGAGGACTTCCTATATATTCTAAAAAAGTAGTATTTCTACTACTATTTTAAAATTGAAAAATTAATATGTTTTTTCACTTAGTCTTATAATTAAAACATTTCCATTATATCTTTTTTGAAAATTACTAGTTTTTGTTAAAAAGTAGTAGCTGATTTACTACTTTTATGGTGAATGTTTATAAAAAAAAATATTTTCTTTAAACATAAAATTATAACTAATCAAATTCTATATAAAAAAGTGTGGAATCCCGATCTTTTCTAAAAAAGTAGTATTTCTACTACTATTTTCAAATCGAAAAATAATTAGGGTTATGCAATTATTGTTACATATTGAATAATTTCGGTTATAAATTTTATAAAAATTACTACTTTATGCTAAAAAATAGTAGCTAATTTACTACTTTTTTAAAAACTTATATAAAAAATATATTTTCTTTAATTATAAAATTATGAGTAACATATTCTATATAAAAATGTAAGGAATTCAATGCTTTTGTGAAAAAGTAGTATTTCTACTACTATTTTTAAATTTAAAAATAAATATGTGTTTTCACTTAGTTTTACAATTAAAACATTTCTATAATATTTTTTTTGAAAATTATTTATTTTTGTTAAAAAGTAGTAGCTGATTTACTACTTTTTTGGTGAATTTTTATAAAAAAAAACTATTTTCTTTAAACATAAAATTATAACTGATCACATTCTATATAAAAAAGTGAGGACTTGGATCTTTTCTAAAAAAGTAGTATTTCCACTACTATTTTCAAATCGCAAAATAATTAGGGTTATGCAATTATTGTTACATATTGAATAATTTCTGTTATAAATTTAATAAAAAAATTTATTTTATGTTAAAAAATAGTAGCTAATTTACTACTTTTTTAAACACTTATATAATAAATATATTTGTTGTATAAAAAAATACTTCACGCGAACTTCACAACATCAAATCTTATAAAATACTATTATATTCTAATAAAAAAATAATGAATTCAATAATTATGTGAAAAGTAGTATTTCTACTACTATTTTAAAATTGAAAAATAAATATGTTTTGTCCCTTAGTCTTATAATAAAAATATTTCTATAATACTTTTTTTGAAAACTACTACTTTTTGTTAAAAAGTAGTAGCTTATTTACTACTTTTTTATTGAATTTTTATAAAAAACCTATTTTCTTTAAACATAAAATTATAACTAATCATATTATATATAAAAAAGTAAGGACTTCCGATCTTTTCTAAAAAGTAGTATTTCTACTACTATTTTCAAATCGCAAAATAATTAGGGTTATGCAATTATTATTACATATTGAATAATTCGTATTATAAATTTTATAAAAATTACTACTTTATTTTAAAAAAATAGTAGCTAATTTACTACTTCTTTAAAAAACTTATATTAAAAATATATTTTCCTTAAACATAAAATTTTGAGTAAACACATTCTTTACAAACATTTAAGGAATTCAAAGCTTTTGTAAAAAAGTAGTATTTCTACTACTATTTTAAAATTACAATAAATTTTGTCAAGTACACATTCTGCAAGAAGGCAGAGTAAAATCGATATCGCTTCTTTTAGAATGTGTAAACAGGTCTTTTATAAGGCCTACAAAGTAAAGACCTAACCTTGTCTCCCGCTGGGAAACAACATTTACCCAAACAGTTAACAGCCTATACATACAAAGAAACACATACAATTTCTACTAAGTAAATGAGTCCTTTTAAGGATATACACATGTGTGTATGTATTTGCTTATTATACCTTTCACAACAACCTTTAATCTCGCGGTTAATTTGTACACAACATAATTAAACTCAATTTAGAATGCAAAACTTTTCGGTAAATGATTTCATTTACCACCTTTAGACAACAGTTCGTTGAGGTGTATTAGAACAAGCTGAACTTAACTTTGTCCTTTTTTATTACTGTCATGATTTCCTTTCACTAGCTGTAATATATCATGTGATGTTTATGAGAGAGTTACGAAAGGATATTTTCTTTTAGACTTTATTATCAAAACGTGTTAATGTGTACATTTTTTGTATAATTAAAATACCTATTAATTATAATGGTTACATACATTTTTAAATAATGTGTCAAGTGTCGAAACAATTATATATTCTAATCGAAAATGTTAATGAGTTGTTGTTTTATCAAATAAAAGGACTTTATTAACAAGTGAGAATACTGTCTTCAGTTCTACAACGTCATTGCAGAAGAAAAGGGATATGCTTGTCTGTATGATGCCGCCTAGAATATATAGGTTCTTATAAAACCTAATATTAAAGGCAACACTAAATTTCAAATGATTTTGTAAGACATAATCCATACAGCTTCAAAGAGTCAACACCACTCACACTTGAAGATACTAAATCTACAATTGCGAAACTAAACAACAGCAAATAATATCGCAACCGAACTTTTCAAGTATGAAGTGGATATTCTTGCACCTCTCGGTAATTCGGATCATTGTTCCACTTCCGTCTCCTTTTCACTCTCGGAACTTCTCAATGCTTCGCAAATAGCTACGAAACGTTTAATTTGTATCTACGAATCTAATTTGTATCGTTGGGCTAAATTTCTTTCAGCATTTTAATTGGAAACTTTGTTTCCTAGACAATAACGTCAATGACATGGCGAAAACGGCTGAGAAAGTAATTGTGTTGGGAATAAAATCTTTCATTCCATCAAAGAAATCTTCGATTAGACCTAGACAAAAATCTTTGTTTAATCAGACGTGAAAAATAGCAATCAGATCCAGAGAGGAAGCATTCAGAACATGGCTCAATAGCGAAAACATGTTTTAAAGTACTAAAGCGCGAAAAAGCTCTATACGAGCAACGTCTTCGTACTAAAGTTCTTACTGCTCTCCGGGGTAGTAAAAGCTTGTGGTCCTTCGTTAAAAGAGTAAAGGATGATCAAACATTCGTTGACCCGGTCGATAAAGCTAACCTTTAAGCTGAATTATTCGCATGTAATTCTCACTTGCTGGAAAGTGATCAACCACTGCCCGAACTCGAAATAGAATTAGTGACTATGCCAAATATATTCTTTTGAGCTCGTGCTGTTAAAAGGGTTTTGTTGGATATCCAGCGCAAGTCTTGCAGCAGTGCTCTTCGACGTAAGCTCGTCCATTAGCTAACCTTTTCAGCACTTCATATCGTTCCGGGGTATTTCATGTATGTTGGAAGGTTAATAATCTCACGCCAATTTCTAAAAAGGGAGAGGCAAATAACCCTGAAAATGACCAAGTACAATAGCAATTTGTTCTGCACTTTCCATAGGTATGGAAAATATGGTAAACTAACTACCATCTGGTTAAACATTTGGAGTCCAACAATTTACTTAATGACCACCAGTATCGCTTCGTAGAGGATGCTCTACGGCAGACTTACTAGCCTTCCTATCGAAAAAATGGTGCCGTTCTATTCACCGTTTTGGCGAAAGTAAAGTGGTGGCTCTAGATATTTCCTCTAGATTTTATAAAAACGTATTGCTTTTGGTGTCGGTGTTAACTTCTTTCGATTTATATCGAGCTTTCTTAGAGATCGCACTATACGTGTTGTTATATATGAGATCTCATCAAACGAGTTCAACATAAATTCAGGGGTACCGCAAGGCTTCGTATTTTCTCCTACTCTATTCCTAAACGACCTCCTACGTCAAACTTCTAACCCTATATATTCTTTTGCAGATGACAGCAATATTTGCCATTCATATTCATTCAGTAATAGACCAAGCTTGTCTATTGGGGCAATAAGGGAAAACATGAATGATTTCCTCAATCGGGACCTTCTGAAAATCTCTGAATCGGGTCACTTTCAACGCTCGCAATACTCAGTGTTGCTTGTTGACACAAAAACGAACAACAGACCATGTCGCTTCATCTGTATTTATAGGAGATGATTCAAGGGACGAAAGAAGCATTCAAGTGCCTCGGTTTTTTGAAACGGTGTTGGAATTACTTAACTCCATCTGATCTCTTCACTATTTACACCACCTATATCCGACCTAAAGTAGAATAGATACTCTCCATTCTCATTCTTACAGAGTGCCGCAGAAATAAAGGCCAAAATGTTAAACATTCTGCATGTGCCTTATGAGAGATGGTCATCTCAAGTGGAGGTGATGTGAACTGGCCACTGAGATCGTGCGATTTGACCCCGTTAGACTTGTTATTGTGGGATTTTCGCAGGTCTATGCAAATAAGCCACAGCGACCCTCAAAGCGAACATAACCCATGCCATCGGTCAAATTCAACATGATTTATGTGCCAGAGTCATGGAAAGTGAATGTCGATGATATCTCGCATATACTTTGTTTTATTTAAATTTAAAGATAGAAAGTTTTAAATGAAAGAACCTTTAGTTCAAAAGTAAGATAGAGCGATTGAACTAGGAGAGCTAACTAGTTAATTTTTGAATTATGAACGATTACCCACAAGTCTATTGGAGAGGTATAGCATTGCTCAAAACCACTTAGAAGAAATTGGGGTTTTATCTTACAGGATCACCACACTGCTATGAGAACAGTCAGGTTTCAGATCCAACAGAAACTATGACGATCAAGAAAATTCCCTAAGAATATAATAATAATGGAGCAACCGAATGGAATTCTCCACTACATATTTATGAATTTCAAAAGAGTATTCTCAATCAACAGAAATTCAATTCACTGATGTCTGCACAATCTCGGCATACCAAGGACGTACCTTAGGTTAGGATAGTTTCCATGGGCAGCCACTCGTCTAGCAGCTCACTTAGGTCCATGCAAAACTGATCCCATTGTGATACCCATGAAAAAAGTAGGATATTTATAATACGTCCGTTGTTACCAATGTGAACCAACCAGATGAAGGAGTGGATGCGTCTTAGATTTATCCTTGATAGCTCATCTAAATACGATAGGAATGGGGATCCAAGGTTACGTTCCCTTAAGTTTTTTAGAGCCGGGGATTGGCAGTCTCCTCCTCTTCTTCGTTTTGACAGCTTCTACAGTAATCGTTATACCGTAGGCCCAATATTCTAGCATGTGTACCAATTATACAGTGTCCTGTAATAAAGGAAACAATTAGCCTTATTTCCTCACGAAGCAATTCCATAAATAGATTCGTCCTGCCGGCATCGTATATGGGCCAAGTCGACCTCGCAATAATACAGGTAGGTTCCTTAGTCCATCTGTTATGTGCAGTCTCATATAGTCTCTTACATTTTGCAAGGAAAATACCAGAAAAGGGATCGATCGCCTCCTTATCCATCATCGCAACCCTTTCGGCCAATTCGTCTGCTATACAATTACCCTGATTTCCATCGTGTCCAGGAACACATTTAAGCGTTATCCTAGAATGTCCCGCAATCTCATTTAGGGATACCCGGCATTCCTCGGTTAACCTATATGTCGTGAAGACACCCGCTATTCCGTTAACGGCAGCCTTGCTATCAGTAATTATACATACATCTGCAGATATTCGACTATACCTCGGCCAATTGAATAACCGTTTTATAGCAGTTATTTCCGCCTGAAGAGCAGTGCAGAAGTTAGGTAGCCTGAAGTAGGATAACGGTGACATACCTTTATCAAAGAACTCTATTTGAGTTCGATTCTTTTAAACAAATATTTGGACATCTATTGGCTTATAACAAAGTTTCATTCATTGAAATCTATTCATATTTATACAAGTTACAAGCTCTACAAAGTTTTCCTAACCAGAGATGGTTGACTTTGACACCCTGTATTCCACTTTGTATTATAACAGAGTAGTCATAAATTTAATTTTCTTAAAGCCTATGTCCTGCTCTACGATTCATTCATACATCATTTTGCAAACGATCCCATTTTTTTATCCGTTTTTTGAGATTGATCCCACACATTTTACACCGTTTCCCACATAGATTGTGTGATTTAACATCTTTGGATTTCTTTTTAAGGGGGTATTAGAAGTCAAAGTTCTATGATAACAAGCCCTCAACCACTCTTGCTTTGAAGCAGGAAATTCAATGCTACATCAACGAAATTCAGCCACATTTATGCAAAATGGTCACGGAAAATTTCGAACATTTTTTACAATATTTTTTCTTACAAAAACTTCTCAATTTGCCTTTAAAAACAGGAACCATAAAGAAACGCAACCATCTTTTCACTTCCAATTCCAATTTATAAATTCATTTAAAAAAAGTTCTCATATTGTTTTTATAACACTTTCCAGACAATCGTTATTTCTCTGTTAAATCCATCTGTGCTATTGTTTTCTCTGTTCTTGGTGGCCAATAAAAACGTGTCATTTTAATTTTATTTCCATGTCTCCGCCTTTAAGTCTGTGCCTTCCTAGCAACTGTTTAATGGTCGTTTGCTTTTAACATGTGTGCGGTTACGAGATTTGTAAATCAAGTAGTTTTTCCTAAAAAGGTTTCCTGAGTTAGTGGTAAAAACTAAATTTCTATATGATGGTTTTTCAAAACCAAATACATACAAAACAAATGAAAATAAAAACATTAGAAGGTTTTTCTGGTTTCTGCAAAATTTTTCTTTTATTTTGCTAAAACAAGAAAACATGTGAGTGATGTTAAGGTCATTTGGTAAGGAGATGGTCAAGTGAGTGAGAGGAGATTTATAGCTATAAACTGTGCTTTAAAACAAATGAGAAATTTAAAATGTTCCTTTCAATATCGGGGGGGAATAAAGTTAAAATTTCGACAAACCAAAACTTGTTTGTAAAAATAACAGAGATCTTAACATGAACAACAAGTGAGTCTCGGAAATGATCATAAATAGCCTTCAGTAATCTCTTTTTTATAATTTTCCTAAGAGACAGGCTTAATAGTTCATATCCTAATTTAATTCCTTATATTTCCTTAAAACCCTCACCTAACCCTCTCCTTTCTCTATATTCTGTTATTTTTACATTTCCGCTTTGTCACATCCTGATAGATATGCAACAAAAACTAAACAAAAATACCCGGCCATAAGATTACTTTACAGTAACATGACTTTATCTACTGATGGAAATGCCAATTTACAACCATTGTGTAGTTGCTACAATAAAGCCATTGTTACAAAAAATTCTGTTGCAACTAGATTTATTCCACACATGCAGCAACAAACGAAACAAACATTCAAATAAAAAACAATGCTTACAAACTTAATTGTTCATTTGAATTGGTATTTCCGTTTGTACATAAACATTTTGTGTAAGTAAATCTTGGTTTAAAATTCAAAATATACCTTAAGGATTGAAGGGTAATTGTAAGGACATTACGAAATTGTACAAGGGATGGATGAAAAGCTTAAGAAAAGTTACTTAATAAAGCAATAAAAGAGTATTTACAAAAATAGGTTTTACAGGGCGTATGATTGATATTAATTAAGGGGTATCTTTACATAAATCGCTATAACTCTGATATTTTTAAGAGAGTTTTAGTAAAATCAATTGCTAATGGTTGCTAAGAGTTTTAGGTAACATTAGGTATAAGTTTTGTTGTTTTAAAGAACTTTACTAATGTTTTATGGTCTCTTAAAAACCAATCTATCTATATACTGATTTAAATCGCCCAGCCCAAACGTCAAAAAGTGGAGGGGTCCCCTCTCTCTCTGTTAATAATAAGAAGGGATTTTTGAAAATCGCTAACATTATATATTCTAAACTAATATGAAACAAACAAACTTAACATAAAGTCACCATCGACCCGCCCTTATTGGTACAATAAACCCTTTATAAGTTTGCCTGCTAATAAAAAAGTTTGTTGCTGGATATTCCTGCTCCTACTCTCCTACTCCATAAAGATTGTTAAAACAATTGTATCTTTTAATTTCGTTACAAGCTCACAGCAACAACACAGAAGCTCATTCGCAGTCTTTGTGGACCCTTAAAAAAAATGCAAAGAAGGGACAAGAAAAAAAAAATACGTTTTATTGTGGTTTTATTTTAAAAACAAACACATCCGTTTCCGTTAACCAAAAACAGCAAACAACAACAAAAATGGCTAACTGGATCTTATGCATCCTTTAAACGAATTTACACAAACAATAACATGCAAATACACACATATATTGGTTTATATATTTGTGTGTGTGATATGTACATATGTAAAGGAGAAAATGACCAACAGAAAGTTTGAAGGTGTGTTACTAGTCAAACAAGATTTGATAACTACTTTTATTGAAGAGAGAAATCAGTTCTAGTTCAGTTCTAGTTCAGTTCTAGTTCAGTTCTAGTTCAGTTCTAGTTCAGTTCTAGTTCTGTTCTAGTTCAGTTCTAGTTCAGTTCTAGTTCAGTTCTAGTTCAGTTCTAGTTCTGTTCTAGTTCAGTTCTAGTTCTGTTCTAGTTCTGTTTTAGTTCTGTTCTAGTTCAGTTCTAGTTCTGTTCTAGTTCTGTTCTAGTTCTGTTCTAGTTCTGTTCTAGTTCTGTTCTAGTTCTGTTCTAGTTCTGTTCTAGTTCTGTTCTAGTTCTGTTCTAGTTCTGTTCTAGTTCTGTTCTAGTTCTGTTCTAGTTCTGTTCTAGTTCTGTTCTAGTTCTGTTCTAGTTCTGTTCTAGTTCTGTTCTAGTTCTGTTCTAGTTCTGTTCTAGTTCTGTTCTAGTTCTGTTCTAGTTCTGTTCTACTTCTGTTCTAGTTCTGTTCTAGTTCTGTTCTAGTTCTGTTCTAGTTCTGTTCTAGTTCTGTTCTAGTTCTGTTCTAGTTCTGTTCTAGTTCTGTTCTAGTTCTGTTCTAGTTCTGTTCTAGTTCTGTTCTAGTTCTGTTCTAGTTCTGTTCTAGTTCTGTTCTAGTTCTGTTCTAGTTCTGTTCTAGTTCTGTTCTAGTTCTGTTCTAGTTCTGTTCTAGTTCTGTTCTAGTTCTGTTCTAGTTCTGTTCTAGTTCTGTTCTAGTTCTGTTCTAGTTCTGTTCTAGTTCTGTTCTAGTTCTGTTCTAGTTCTGTTCTAGTTCTGTTCTAGTTCTGTTCTAGTTCTGTTCTAGTTCTGTTCTAGTTCTGTTCTAGTTCTGTTCTAGTTCTGTTCTAGTTCTGTTCTAGTTCTGTTCTAGTTCTGTTCTAGTTCTGTTCTAGTTCTGTTCTAGTTCTGTTCTAGTTCTGTTCTAGTTCTGTTCTAGTTCTGTTCTAGTTCTGTTCTAGTTCTGTTCTAGTTCTGTTCTAGTTCTGTTCTAGTTCTGTTCTAGTTCTGTTCTAGTTCTGTTCTAGTTCTGTTCTAGTTCTGTTCTAGTTCTGTTCTAGTTCTGTTCTAGTTCTGTTCTAGTTCTGTTCTAGTTCTGTTCTAGTTCTGTTCTAGTTCTGTTCTAGTTCTGTTCTAGTTCTGTTCTAGTTCTGTTCTAGTTCTGTTCTAGTTCTGTTCTAGTTCTGTTCTAGTTCTGTTCTAGTTCTGTTCTAGTTCTGTTCTAGTTCTGTTCTAGTTCTGTTCTAGTTCTGTTCTAGTTCTGTTCTAGTTCTGTTCTAGTTCTGTTCTAGTTCTGTTCTAGTTCTAGTTCTGTTCTAGTTCTGTTCTAGTTCTAGTTCTGTTCTAGTTCTGTTCTAGTTCTGTTCTAGTTCTGTTCTAGTTCTGTTCTAGTTCTGTTCTAGTTCTGTTCTAGTTCTGTTCTAGTTCTGTTCTAGTTCTGTTCTAGTTCTGTTCTAGTTCTGTTCTAGTTCTGTTCTAGTTCTGTTCTAGTTCTGTTCTAGTTCTGTTCTAGTTCTGTTCTAGTTCTGTTCTAGTTCTGTTCTAGTTCTGTTCTAGTTCTGTTCTAGTTCTGTTCTAGTTCTGTTCTAGTTCTGTTCTAGTTCTGTTCTAGTTCTGTTCTAGTTCTGTTCTAGTTCTGTTCTAGTTCTGTTCTAGTTCTGTTCTAGTTCTGTTCTAGTTCTGTTCTAGTTCTGTTCTAGTTCTGTTCTAGTTCTGTTCTAGTTCTGTTCTAGTTCTGTTCTAGTTCTGTTCTAGTTCTGTTCTAGTTCTGTTCTAGTTCTGTTCTAGTTCTGTTCTAGTTCTGTTCTAGTTCTGTTCTAGTTCTGTTCTAGTTCTGTTCTAGTTCTGTTCTAGTTCTGTTCTAGTTCTGTTCTAGTTCTGTTCTAGTTCTGTTCTAGTTCTGTTCTAGTTCTGTTCTAGTTCTGTTCTAGTTCTGTTCTAGTTCTGTTCTAGTTCTGTTCTAGTTCTGTTCTAGTTCTGTTCTAGTTCTGTTCTAGTTCTGTTCTAGTTCTGTTCTAGTTCTGTTCTAGTTCTGTTCTAGTTCTGTTCTAGTTCTGTTCTAGTTCTGTTCTAGTTCTGTTCTAGTTCTGTTCTAGTTCTGTTCTAGTTCTGTTCTAGTTCTGTTCTAGTTCTGTTCTAGTTCTGTTCTAGTTCTGTTCTAGTTCTGTTCTAGTTCTAGTTCTGTTCTAGTTCTGTTCTAGTTCTAGTTCTGTTCTAGTTCTGTTCTAGTTCTGTTCTAGTTCTGTTCTAGTTCTGTTCTAGTTCTGTTCTAGTTCTGTTCTAGTTCTGTTCTAGTTCTGTTCTAGTTCTTGTTCTGTTCTTGTTCTAGTTCTGTTCTAGTTCTGTTCTAGTTCTGTTCTAGTTCTGTTCTAGTTCTGTTCTAGTTCTGTTCTAGTTCTGTTCTAGTTCTGTTCTAGTTCTGTTCTAGTTCTGTTCTAGTTCTGTTCTAGTTCTGTTCTAGTTCTAGTTCTGTTCTAGTTCTGTTCTAGTTCTGTTCTAGTTCTGTTCTAGTTCTGTTCTAGTTCTGTTCTAGTTCTGTTCTAGTTCTGTTCTAGTTCTGTTCTAGTTCTGTTCTAGTTCTGTTCTAGTTCTGTTCTAGTTCTGTTCTAGTTCTGTTCTAGTTCTGTTCTAGTTCTGTTCTAGTTCTGTTCTAGTTCTGTTCTAGTTCTGTTCTAGTTCTGTTCTAGTTCAGTTCTAGTTCTGTTCTAAAGAGAATGCATTTCACTCTTCTCCTTCCTTATTTAGTGTTCCACGAAAAGTTTGCCATTGTTGTTGACGACAACGATAACTAACAACAAACATAAACAGCGAACGGACAAAAAAAAAGAAAATTGCTCAATAACACAAACATTTTTCCGTTCTTTCCTTGTTGTTTTTAATCAACCCAAGTTTATCCTGGCCCAAAAACAAACCAAATAACAACAACATATACAATGGCAATATTTTGTATGCACTCGTATGTTTGTAGCTATGTATGTTTTGGTAGCGGAATATGCAATGCAACACACACAATACTTTGAATTTATTATGCACAATCGCATCAAAAACTCATTTGTTGCCGGTTTAGCTGACTCGAGGAATGAAAGGAATATTCAACCTGTAAAATGCTCACACACACACTCACATTCTAATACTTACATATTCATACTTAAATAATGCCGGCAGCACCATCATCACCACATCTATTCGTGCTATTACAAGCATACACCAAACTATAAACACTTACTTTCAGCACAATGGGAACAATAGGAAAAGAAGGATAGAAGAATAAACAAATTGATTCACAAGGCATCTAAATTAACATACTTAATATATGGAATATTGCCTGAAAATCTTGAAGAAAGCAATCGTTATATCTTGAAAGCAGTGATGGGCACAAGAAGCTAACATTTTCTCATTGTGTTTTTGTAGCACAATCTGTCATTCGTTTTGTGTGCATCTGTATAGTCCATCGTGTTCGGTTCCTGGTAGCTACGAGTGCCGACCACAGCTTTAAAGTTCTCCTTCAGAAGAAGCATTACCCCATCTCCAATGATATTGCATGTTCTGTAATGAGGATCTACATCATTTTATAGATCTTACAAAACCCATTGTGCGCTATTATACAAAACATTTACACAATTTATGCTTGTTTAGAACAACATGTTTAAACTTGTTTAAAACGGTACGTGTGACAATACACATGTATTAGAACAATGCAAAGCCCACCTCTTCTTCACTCACTTTACTTTACACCACAATAACCATTAATTTACCAAAACATATGCAGGCTGTGGCTGTAGCTTTATTGCTGTTGCATACTTATTGCTGCTGTAAATGCTACATACTACAGTTGCATACTTTTTGGCTGCAGCTTAGTTACAGACATACAGCCAGCCAGGCAGTCAGGCAGGCAGTCACAGACATCATTTGCTATTTTACATTTCATTAAATTGTAACCTCTCACTCAATGATAATGACACACAAAACTTCCCTCCTTTAGCCACATTATTAGACCGCAGGCATTTCCGAAAACTAAACTAAAAAAAAATTTGTTTAAATAAAAACCTACAACAATAACTAGAAACCACTACAACAACAACGTTAACATTTGCTTAGAAGAATTATATTAAAAATATATATGTATAGAGAGAGAGAGCGAATTATTATTACGTTTTAAGCATTAAAATGTATATTTTTTGGGGGATATAGAAAATATTAGAGGAAAAAAGAAGCACAGTGGAGAGAAATCAACAAATATTAAGAGTGTTGGGAATTTAGAGCAGGAGCCATCATGGAATCATACTTCTTCAGAAAATAGACTACTGGCCAAGCAGTGACTGTTACTGTTACTTGATATTTCGACATGATAACAAAGTTGTCTATGCCTAAATTGGATGAATATTGTTTAGCCCGTGACACAATTCGTTTTAGTGATCCGAATGGTTCGTTTAGATGGTGTGATAACAGCACTGGATTTCTTCTTAATGTAGAAGGTGGACAAATAACGATGTTTGAAGGAAATTCAAACTCAATTATGCAAAATTGTAATGGACAATATCGACATAAGAGTTCCAGCATGCTTTCCATATTCAGCTGGATGATCAATGAGGACAAATGGAAATGTTGGATGAATCATTTGAAGTACTAAAACTTGAGCTCATTATGAGCTCTAACTCACGATAGAGTCGCGAACCAGTCTGTCGACGCCACCATTTCTGACCTTAAGCAGTGTGTGAGGATTTTTGGCTGAAGTTCTAGTCAATGACGAACTACAACTTTCCTTGCCTAGCAAAATTACCGAGGTTATCAAAAACGGTTCTAGTGGCACCGGATCTATCGAAAGCCTTCAATAGCGCCAGTCATGCCATCATCCTCAAGGATATTTTCCAAGCCTCCTGCCGAACAACCTGAAATTTATCAACCTTCTAGTCACTGACGAACTACAACTTTCCTTGCTTAGCAAAATTGCCGAGGTTGTCAAAAATGGTTCTTGTGGCACTGGATCTATCGAAAGCCTTCAATACCGTCAGTCATGCCATCATCCTCAAGGATATTTTCCAATTGCCGAACAAAATGAAGAGATGGATAGTGAATACTTGAATGACCATTCGTCGAGTTTAGAGACAGCAGATTAAAACACCATAGAATTAAACAAGGTCTTCCTCATAGCGGAGTCCTGTCGCCTCTATTGTGTAATTTCTATGCCTCTAATCCACCAGAACCTCCACATGGTGCGAAAGTGATTTCGTACGCGGACAACTGTACAAATATGCATTTTTTTCGATGTTTCACATTTCGAACCTATCGCAGTTCTTCTAACAGTATCGGCTTTTTCTACTCCGCTACCAAACTGGTCCTTCCAGGACACTCTCCAATTGAGTAGTACTATTTGACTTTTCTTGTTATTTGTGTTGTCTTGCTTTAAAAGATAGGGAATTCATAGCAAGTACTCCGTGTGTGCCTTCTGCTAGGGTCATATGGGACAAAATCTCTTGGAGATGTCGTATTGACTTCAAGGTATGTTTTTAATCTCTCAGCACCGATGATTTTAAGCTTCATTCGTGAACTCAAAATGTTATGTTGGAATGTAGGATTGCACAAAACATCCGTTGGGTTGTGATGCATAGAACCTCTTTAATCTACTCTACTTCTGTAGATATCTAATAAATAAGACACATTTTTGTATCATTCATGAAATTGGACTCTATTTACTGCTCATACTTCTCTCTTTAGCCCTGGTTCTTTTAAGGGTAATGCCTTAACTGGAAGGACCTCTTTAATCTCCTTTGGATAACTAATAATACAGATGATAAGTAAAGGGTCTTTCGAACTTTGACAGTTGATAGCGGCCATATTGTTGAAGCTATATCTGTAGAATTGGCTGTCATTTATTCAGTTTGTTTTGCCAAAGCACCATGGACGGATATAGCGTTCAACAACACGTGCAAATGATAAAATTGTGTAGTGGAAATGAAATGGAAACTGATCCTAATTTTCATTAAGAAATCATCTTCAGCGATGAGGCCTGACGATACCAATCCACATGAGATTCAAGAGGGTCCAATGCATCCCGAACAAGTCATTGTTTGGTGTGGATTTTGGGCTGACGGCGTCATCGATCCATATTTCTTTGAGCACGACTTTGAACAGGCCATTACCGTCTACGGCGAGCGCTAAAGGTCGATGATTATCAACTGAATTCGATGATATGGACACCAACGACATGTGCTTTCAAGAGGTCGGTTCTACGATTTGACCCCGTTAAACTTTTTCTTGTGGGGTTTTCTTAAAGTCGCAGGTCCATGCTTACAAGCCACAAACCACAGCGGCCCTTAAAGTCAACATAACCTCTGCCATAAGTAAAATTTATGGTCCGGCGTGGTCATTGGACCTTACTTTTTCGAAAATGAGGTTGGATGAACAGTTACGGTGAATGGATTGCGCTATCGAGTGATGATTAATGAGTTGGATATTATTGATCCGGACAACGTTTACTTTCAAGAAGACGGCGCTAAGTGCCACACAAGCAACGAAACCGTTGCTCTTTTACGGGAAAAGTTTCCGGACCATGTTATCTCTCGAAGAGGTGATCACAATTGGCCACCGAGATCTTGTGATTTAACACCTTGCGACTTCTTCCTTTGAGACCATGTGAAAGATAAGATCTACGCCAACAGCCCAGCGTCGATTCAAGATCTCAAAGATAGACTTCGTGAGGCTATCGAGGATATAGGGCAGCCACTTTGCGTTTTGGTTATGGAAAATTTCATGAAAAGGATATGGTCCTGTAAGCGTGGTGGTGGTGGCCATTTGGCTGATGTTGTTTTTCATTATTAATGGCATACATTCCTCTTTATTATGAAATAAACATCCGATCATTTATCTCAAAAATTTACCTCTTGTTTGAAAACCTGTATCAATTATTTGCTGGAAAAGTTTGAAAACTTCTTCAGAACTTTTAAAATTACACTTCTAATCATTTTACTTCATCCCAACCACTGTTTGAATTTAATTCAGGACTGAAAATTGAATATTGCTTTTCAACGCATGCACGCACATGCATGCACACGCCTACCTAGAAATAATTTTATGCGTTTTTCATTTAGCTGTGTTGTATGTTCAATATTTATTTGGAATATTTTTGGAGGTTATTAAACAAACATCGGTTAACAATACAAAATGTCTGTGAAATGTTTAATTTTCCACACATCAAACAAATGAACATAATGGCCAACAAAAGAATATTGGTATATAAACAGTTTTTTTTTTTAGCTTTTCACATGTACAATGACAAATAATTTTCCTTGTTAATTTTGAATTTAAATATTTTAGTCGTTATTAATTGAGTGGCCGCAGTGGTGCCATGGTGGTCATGATAGAAACCGCAATAGCGCACCAAACGATAGGGCAGCAGAACACGACGCAAACGCAAACGTTGTATTTCACTGGAGGAGCAGGTTTTAAGCTTCTGCTCGATTTTATGTAGGCAAGGACGGCATAAATCTAAGTCCTCTTCGTAATTATGCCAGTAGTCCCCCTGGGGTATTTGTTCACATTTATGGCAGTGAGCATTATTAAGGGGTGAACAAATGATTTGTACTTCAGGGGTAATTTTGCGTTGTGTGCCAAAGGCTGAGGTTATACGGAGCTGTCTTCGTGTTACATGATGGCTATAGGTGTTGGGTCTGTAATATAAAGAGGAGAGTTAGGTATTAAGGTTTTCTTTATACTAGCAAGATTCTTTTTAGGTTACGCTGGTGTAAGAAATTTCTGTTTCTGTGATCTCTGGGCTCCCACATTAAACGGCTTGAAGGCTTTTCTATCTTTGATTTTGATATCCACATCATAGGTGCCCACACAGGGATTGTTAGAGGTTTCGGCAGCAGGCAGCCGTAATAATTTGCTAGCAAAGGCGGTATAACCCAGTTTAGAGGGGTACTGTTAAGTCGATTTCTTTAAAATCATTAAATTTTATTAATTTTTCTTTAACTTTACCTTAATTTCCATATGATCTCTTTCATCTACCCGGGCCATGGGTCCAGGACTTAGAAATACATCTCCTTGATGTTGTCTCATAAATGAGGTTAAACCGGGTCCTTGTAGTGGCAAAGTTTCACGTTCCATACCAGAGCCAAAGGCCACACGAGGAATTTGGGAAGGTTTAACAACATAATTAAAGCCTGGGAGAAAAATATAGTAAGATTTTTTAATGTTAGCTAGTTTTAAATTGCCATCAACAGGAGACTTTTAGAATAACTGCGAATATTTTGTATCCTTGTCTTAAAATACACTTTTTGCTATAATTTTCTTACAAATTTATAGATTTTTTTAACCCTGTAATTCGGAATCATGAATAGAAAACAATTTTTCAATTTTTGTATAAAAAAAATACTCCAATTTTTTTTGTTGGAAATTTGGTTTTTCTGAATCAGGGCTTCAATACATTTTGGAATTTAGTCTGTAGTTTTCACTCTTACTTCTTTCTTTAGCCCTGGTTCTTATTAGTTGATTCTCTTTACGCTGCAAACGTATTTTAGCTCTTTGTTCTCTGGAGATTTTCTTTAAAAACATGGCTGGGAAAAGACCTATGTATGCTTTCAGTGGAAGGAAGCAAGCAAATGAATACCAACCTTTAAAAAAAAAGGAAAGTTTGTATTCCCTACAAAATTCAATAAGTTTTTAAACATGTAACTAATTTCCTATGGAATTTCATTGTAAAGGGAGTCCCAAAATTTACACAAGATTTAAATTATAGAGAAAAGAAAAAAAATATAGATAAAATACTCAAAATAATCATATGTGGAGTGTTGTTTTTGTTTTCATATAGTTTTTTTACTAAGAGATTGTCACCACTTATATTTTTGACAACTGAGTTAGGTCTTTTACACGAAAGTTTCTGATATATGTCTATTCTCCATGGTATTTTTTACTAATACATTCTCACCACTTATGTTTTTGACAACTGAGTTAGGTCTTTTACAGGAAAGTTTCTGATCTATGTGTATTTATCTATGGTTGGGAGCATAGAGCGGAAACTAGAAAAAAACTCTATCACATATACGAGTGTTGTTTTTGCTTTCACATAGTTTTGATACCCTTCACCATGAGTGGCAAGGGTATATATAAGTTTGTCATTCCGTTTGTAATTTCTACATTTTTCATTTGCCCAAAAAAAAAAAAATAAAAAACAACATTTTCGAAAAAAAAAAAAAATTTAAAACAATTTTGAAAAAAAAAAAATTTAATTTTGAAAATAAATTTGAAACAAAACATTTTTTTTTAAATTTTGAAAAACAATTTGCAAAAAAAAAAATTTTAAATTTTGAAAAAAAAATTTTAATATTTTTTAGGTAAAAATATTTAAAATTTTTACTTAAAAGTATAATTTGCTGAAGGGTATATAAGATTTGGTACAGCCGAATATAGCTCTCTTACTTGTTTTTTACTTATACACTCTCACCACTTAGGCTTTTGACAACTGAGTTAGGTCTTTGACAGAAGAGTTGCCGATCTATGGTTGGGAGAAAATACACATCATTGCTTTATACTTTGGAAGAGCTTATCGGGCAAATGGCCTCCTTGTTGACCTAAATCCTTGACGATCTAGGTAGCCCAATATAAGAAAGTACACAAGCAAAATATTTCTCAAATCTACATTGAATTTAGCAACACCCTTTATTTTGTATTATATTTGCCAATAAACGTAATAAATACTCAATAACAAATTGAACAGTTCAATAACACGCACGCACTTGTTCTAAATATGACACGCACTCTCCTTCATATTCAAATAAAGACTTTGCCCATTTAATATATATTATTTTTTAGATAATAAATCAATAATTTGTAAACACAATACAGCTAAAATATTTTATATTTACACACCTTCCATTTATAACGTTTTCTAAAATAAATTTGATTTAGAAAATCTGTTTCAATATTTGCTTTATTTCCTTTGATATCCACTTTCTTTGGCAAATAAATAAAAATATAAACTATTTATTTATTTCTTTGAGTTTTATGTTAAAATGACAATTTTATCACTTAAATTTGCTTACTTTTTGTTTATTTTGTTAGTTTTAATTAGTTTTTGCAAGAGAAGGCAAGAAATGAAATATGTATGATGTATTTTTGTAAATAAACCAACTTTAAAAACAATTTGAAAAATATTTCATTGCATACTTTTAGGCAGTTTTTAAAAAAAATATAAGCAACCGTTAAACAAATATAAATAATGCGAGTACAAAGAAGAAGACAAACAGGGGCGTGTTAAGTTACAAGTAAAGTGAAAGAAATCTGGGGAAATATTAAAAAAGAATAAAAAATCAATGATATAAGCAAAAAAAGGGGCAAAAAATTTATTTTACAATTTTATTATTAGATGTACAGCTTAAAAATTAGGGATTTTTTTTAAATTTTTTACTTTTACTTTGAAACATTTGTACAATATAAATTTATTCAAATTATTGGTTATTGTAAGCTATGTTCTTTTCCCTTCTTTCTGGCAACATAGGGATTCCAAGCTTAAAGAACTCTGCTCATCTTTTGAGACCAAGAACGAATCAAGCCAATATCGGATACTATGTTCCAAAGTGAAGCTTATCCCAGAGAGAGCGTTCAACATCGATCGAAACAAATAATAGTCGGACGGGCCAAGGTCTGAACTATAAGGCGAATGAGGCCAAACTTCCAATCTCTTCTTTCTCAATAGTTTTTAACAAGTATGGCAACATGTGGCCTATCATTATCATGATGGAATATTACGGTTTCATGTCTGGCCTCATATTCTGGACGTTTTCGGCCAATGTGCTCGCTTCAAACGAATAATTTTTGATCGATAAAGCTTCTCTGTGATGGTCTGGTCATATTTCAGCATTTTAAAATAGATAGGACCCTTTTGCTCCCATCAAATATAGAGAATTACCTTAGGGCCATGGATATTTAGCTTTGTTGTCGATTCGGCTGGTTGGCCGGGCTTCACTTACGATCTCTTACGCTTCGGGTTATCGTAATAGATCCATTTTTTATGGCAAGTAATGATTCGGTGCAAAAATGAGTTTCTTTTATAGCGTTCATGCATCATTTCGGATATGCAACATCGTCTTTCAAGATCTCTCGGCTTCAAATCGTATGATATCCAATTCCACTGCTTTTGAATGAATTCTGCTGCTTGCAAACGTTTTGAAATTGCTGCTTGAGTAGCTCGCAATGATTTTGCAAGCTCTTGATGAGTTTTGCAACAATCTTGATGCAGTAATGCCTCCAATTCTTGGTCTTCAAACTTTTTTGGCTGGCCTGGGCGATCTTTGTCATCCGTGTCAAAATCACCACTTCTGAACCGCACAAACTATATCTCGCACATTGAAACCCATGGAACGCATTCACCATAAGCTCTGGTAAGCAATCGGTGTGCTTCAGTGGCACTTTTCTTTTCAAATTAAAGAAGTAAAGCAAATCTTTCAGCATATGAAGCTTTGTTGGTACAAAATTCTACATTTTCGAAGCAAAAAAGCCTTGTGTTTATACTATACTGTTCAATTAATAAGTAAGAATGAATGACCAATTGCACCCTTCAAAATGACATATAAGTTATTTAAAACAAAAACCATCTCTTGTAAATCCCGCATTTCTAAGTTATAAACCCAATGGAACATTCAACCGTTGCTGGAAATCGCTAGAAGATGGCGCTGGTGTATATAAATACTGGTAGCACGTGCAACAACCCAGAGTTCAGAGTAATCTTGCTTGAGTAAAGATCAAACGGAATTTAAGGGTCTAATTTTGTAAACAGAAACGACAAACATTAAAATAAAATTGTATAGAATATATTCAAGTTTTAAACCCTTTTCCCAGTATTCTTCATACAAATTGCTTATACTTCTAAACGTTTCGTTTTATAAAATGAAGCCCAAAGAGTTCTTACAATTTTTAAACTACTGGTCGCTTTTATTTGCAATTAAAATATGTAGTCTGGTTTATTTAAAGTATAAAAACCACCCTTTTTTAAAGGTAAAAATGTAGCAATATGAAAATTCACTGCTATAAGTCGTTAAATAGTGGACCAAATCCGAATTTTCATACGAAAATTAACTGAAACATAAACATGGCTATAAGTCGGTAAATAGTTGCCCAATTGAAAAAAGGAGAATAATCTGTGATCACTAATATTTTCAACCAAAAATAGATTTTTCATATGAAAATTAACTGAAACATAAACATGCTTATAAGTCAGTAAATAATGGTCATAATGGAAAAAGGAGAATAATCTGTGGTCACTTATATTTTCAACCAAAAATCGATTTTTCTTATCAAAATGAACCGAAACATAAACATGCCCATACATCAGTAAATAGTGGTCATCATGGAAAAGGACAATAATCAGTGATCACTAATATTTTCAACCAAAAATCAATTTTTTCTTAAGAAAATTAACTAAAACATAAAAATGCCCATAAGTCAGTAAATAGTGATCATAATGGAAAAAGGACAATAATCGGTGATCACTAATATTTTCAACCAAAAATCGATTTTTCTTATCAAAATTAACTGAAACATAAACATGCCCATAAGTCAGTAAGTAGTGGTCATAATGGAAAAAGGACAATAATCGGTGATCACTAATATTTCAACCAAAAATTGATTATTCACATGAAAATTAACTAAAACATAAACATGCCCATAAGTCAGTAAATAGTAGTCATAATGGAAAAAGGACAATAATCAGTGATCACTTATATTTTCTTTCAAAAATCGATTTTTCTTATCATAATTAACTAAAACATAAACATGCCCATAAGTCTGTAAATAGTGGTCATAATTGAAAAAGGACAATAATCGGTGATCACTAATATTTTCAACCAAAAATCGATTTTTCTTATCAAAATGAACTAAAACATGACCATAAGTCAGTAAGTAGAGGTCATAATGGAAAAAGGACGATAATCTGTGTAAATAAATGTTTCTTATCAAAATGAACTGAAACATAAACATGCCCATAAGTCAGTAAATAGTGGTCATAATGGAAAAAGGACAATAATCGGTGATCACTAATATTTTCAACCAAAAACCGATTTTTCATATAAAAATTATCTGAATAATAAACATGGCCATAAGTCTGTAAACAGTGGTTATAATGGAAAAAGGACAATAATCGGTGGTCACTAATATTTTCAACCAAAAATCAATTTTTTCTTAAGAAAATGAACTGAAACATAAACATGCCCATAAGTTAGTAAATAGTGGTCATAATGGGAAAAGGACAATAATCAGTGATCACTTATATTTTCTACCAAAAATCGATTTTTCCTATCAAAATGAACTGAAACATAAACATGCCCATAAGTCAGTAAATAGTGGTCATAACGGAAAAGGACCATAATCTGCAATCACTTATATATTCAACCAAAAATCGATTTTTCATATGTAAATGAACTGAAACATAAACATGCCCATAAGCCAGTAAATAGTGGTCATAATGGAAAGAGGACAATAATCGGTGATCACTAATATTTTCAACCACAAATCGACTTTTCTTATCAAAATGAACTGAAACATAAACATGGCCATAAGTCATAATGTAAAAAGATCAATAATCAGTGATCACTTAATGATGATAATTTTTTAAACATTTTTTTTCTTTTAATTTTACTACACCCCTGCTTTTCTTAGTTCTTGCTACTTGCCACTTTATTTGTTTGTTAAATAAAAAGTACTTTTGCATTAACACAAAGTTACTTGTTTTGGTTTTGCGCATTAAAAAGTTGCAAATAAAACATGCAACACACAATTTTGTTTTAGCGATTTACCAGAATTTTGATTAAAAAACCATGTTTACATTGAAAACATTTTGTGAATGCATAAAAGTCATGAATCACAGTAGACAGAAATAGGGAAAAAATTAAATAAAATAAAGAAATTTTAATTAATAAATATAAAAAAATTTTACATACATTTTTCTCCAGAAATGCTAACTTTTGAGATACCTTAACTCAGCCTGAATTCATATTTTATTATTAAAGAAACTATATTATGAAAGCTTAACTTATAGTATCTTAATAAACGAAATATTGTATTGAAATGTTTGATAGTTTAGAAGTTATATACCTTTTATTATTGTAATTTTTTTTATTATTATTTGTAATTTTTTTTTTATTATTTTGCTTTCAACACCACTGTACTTAGGATGACACTGTATTGTTTTTGTTGTATTTCTTATAAACACTACAAACCCAAGATTTGTGTTGTAGGCTGCACCTGGCTGTAGAACTGCCACAAGAAATTTAGAGAACAAATGTTTCACTTTAAAATAATGAATTGGGAAATTTTTAATTTTACAAATTGTCAGCCACGATCTATGCTTGATTACTTGATCAGCTACATAACTAGTTATTTTACCATGTACGGCTGCTAATTGGCCTCAAATAGTCAGTTAAAAAAAGACATCTCATTGACAGTCCAATAACCGATTGCTTGTAAACAAACCTTCCTCTGCATGCAATATATGAAAAAACATAAACATTTTTCAAGGGGGGCAATGTTTGTGAAACTTCTGAGGAGCAAACTAAAGGCTTTTTATATAAGTTTTTGATATTGATGAAAACCTTAGGACTTGAAGATTGATATTTTAGTAAAATTAAATAATTTTATAAATTTTTGTGACGTCATTTACCTTAAAAACTAAAAATATTAAAATATGTGGATTTTCCATGACGAAAAATATAAAATTTTAATTAATGTAAAACTTTAAGGGTCATAACAAAATTTGGAATTAATAAAGACTCAAATGTCCTTTAATCAATTTCATTCTAATTTTTGAATTTTTTTATTTTCAAATACCAAAATTCCTAAAACGGGGAAAATGTATTCCAAAAACTTAGTTTTTTTTAGAAAAATGCCTACTGTGACGTTATTTACCGTGTGATAGTAAAAAAAAACTTTGTAAGTATTTAAAAAACATAAAGGGTTATACAAATATGGAGCTTTTTCTAGGATCGCTGCTTTGGCTTTTTAGAATTTTTTGCTCAAACCTAAAATTATTTTTTAAAATTGCCAAAGTTTGAATAGGCCTGGGGGGTGTTGTGTCCGCTTATGTGAATCAAATTTTACTTTACACGCTTTAGCATAAAATTATCTTTCCGGATCATATAAAAATTGTGTATAGTCGTGCAAAATTTTTTTCTACAAAAGAAAAAATAAATCGACTTTTTTGGGAAAAAACTTACAAAATAAAATCCTATTTACATGTTCCAACTTTGGATGCGTGTAACTTTTTATAGGGACAAGATAACTCTTAGAAAACTGCTTTTATTTTATTTAGAATTTTATTGCCAATATAGGAGATATTTTAAAAATAAATTTCGATCCTCCGTTGACCCGCCATATCTAAAAGACCACAAACCAAAGATCGAGCAAAATTAAAAAAAATAAATAATTAAAACTAAATATTTTTTCAACTAATAGAGATAACGTACATATGTAAGTATATTTTGTGTAGGTCTGCTTAAGAACTATTTTTATTTTAAATTTCAATTCATTCGGATCATAAATGGATTTTCGGCGATTTTTTTAAAAATAGTTGAGGGCCGAGATGAACATCTTTGAGGGGCTATGCACTGTCCGCCATTAGCGCTAGGAAGCTAAACAACTCGAAAACACCTCAGCTCCAACCATGTGAAATTTCGTAACAATATCTGCAATAGTTCCTGAAAAACCGAATTATTTCCAAAAAAAAAAACAGTTCTAAAGTCAAAATGTAACGATACTTTTTAAACTTTGGCGGCAATTAATTGCAACATTTTGTTTGAAATGGTTATGATTTAGATAAATATTCTGAAATTTGGAGAAGTTCTGAATAGAAACAGGTATAATTTATTTAAATCCATTATGAAATGACAAAGTTGTGTTATTTTATGTGGATAGGGAAATTGACAAGGTAAACTGAAAATTGAGATAAATTGGGTAGATTTGTTCCATTTATTTGAAAATTTTGTTTAAAATGAACGTCATTTAGATACATATTTCAAAATATGTATGAATAATACGAGCTATAATATATTTCAATAGATGGTATAATACCAAAGTTATGGTACTTTTTCGAAGTAGGGAAATTAATATTTTCACATGAACAGAAAAAGTTGTTCAACTTTAAAGGCATAAAATTTCAAAATTTTGTTTGAAATCACTATCATTTACAAAAATATTTTGAAATAAGTATCTGTTGTTAATAAAATCCGCTATAACTTATTTAAATTGAATATAAAATCCAAAAAATATGGTACTTTTTCTGATAAGGGAAATTTATTTGTTAACTGATAATAGATGTAAAATTTTTACTTACCCGTTAAATAATTGCAAAATTTTCTTTAAAATTGCCATATTTTTTACATATATTACTAAATCTTAATATATTCTGAATAAAATGAGCTATAAATTATTTAAATTGCTGATAAAATTTCAAAGTTGTGGTACTTTTTCTGAGCAGGGAAATTGAAAATTATACGGAAAAAGTTTTTCAACATTAAAGGCAATTAATTTTAAAATTTTGTTTGAAATGATGATCAGTTAAATAAATATTTTGAAGTCTTTATTTATTGTGAATGAAATGAGCTATAATTTATTTAAATTTCTTGTAAAATTTTTAAGTTGTGGTACTATTTCTGAAAAGGGAAATTGAAATTTGTACTGAAAAATTTTTTCGACTTTAAAGACAATTTATTACAAAATTTTGTTTGAAATGATGATGAATTAAATAAATATTTGGAAATATTTATCTATTATGAATAAAATGAGCTATAATTTATTTCAATTAATGGTAAAATGTCAAAGTTATGGTAATTTGTCTGGATGTAGAAATTGACATTTCTTCTGACACTTAAATATAAAAGTTGTTCAACTTCAGATGTAATTATTTACAAATTTTGTTTGAAATTAACATTAATTGTATAAATAATTTTAAATCCTAATATGTTCTGAGTAAAATGAGCCATAAATTATTTTAATTGCTGATAAAATTTCAAAGTTGTGGTACTTTTTCTGAGCAGGGAAATTGAAAATTGCACGGAAAAAGTTTTTCAACATTAAAAGCTAATAATTTCAAAATTTTGTTTGAATATAATATATTATAATTTATTTAAATTGCTGGTAAAATTTTAAAGTTTTGGTACTATTTCTGAAAAGGGAAATTGAAATTTGTACTGAAAAAGTTTTTCGATTTTAAAGGCAATTAATTTCAAAACTTTGTTTGAAATCATGATCAATTAAATAAATATTTTGAAATCTATATCTATTATGTATAAAATGAGCTATAATATATTTAAATTGATGGTAAAATGTTAAAGTTATGGTAATTTGTCTGGATGTATAAATTGACATTTCTTCTGACACTTAAATATAAAAGTTGTTCAACTTCAGATGTAATTATTTAACAAATTTTGTTTGAAACGATCATTAATTGTATAAATAGTTTTAAATCCTAATATGTCCAGAATAAAATGAGCCATAATTTATTTAAATTCTTGAAAAACTTTCAAAGTTGTGGTACTTTTTCTGAGCAGGGAAATTTGAATTTGTACTGAAAAAGTTTTTCAACATTAAAAGCAAATAATTTGAAAATTTTGTTTAAAATGATGATCAATTACATAAATATTTTGAAATCTTTATTTATTGTGAATTAAATAAGCTATAATTTATTTAAATTGCTGGTGAAATACCAAAGTTGTGGTACTTTTTCTGAGCAGGGAAATTGAAATTTGTACTGAAAAAATTGTTTGACTTTAAAGGCAATTCATTTCAAAATTTTGTCTAAAATGATTATCAATTACATAAATATTTTGAAATCTTTATTTATTGTGAATTAAATAAGCTATAATGTTTTTAAATTGCTTGTAAAATTTCAAAGTTGTGGTACTTTTTCTGAGCAGGGATATTTAAATTTGTACTGAAAAATTTTTTTCGACTTTAAAGGCAATTAATTTCAAAACTTTGTTTGAAATGATGATGAATTATATAAATATTTTAAAATCTTTATCTGTTATGAATAAAATGAGCTATAATTTATTTAAATTGATGGTAAAATATAAAAGTTATGGTAATTTGTATGGGTGTAGAAATTTACATTTCTTCTGTTACTTAAATATAAAAGTTGTTCAACTTCAGATGTAATTATTTACAATTTTTTTTTTAAATTACCATTAATTGTATAAATAATTTTAAATCCTTATATGTTCTGAATAAAATAAGCTATAATTTATTTAAATTGCTTGTAAAATTGCAAAGTTGTGGTACTTTTTCTGAGCAGGGAAATTAAAAACTCTACGAAAAAAGTTTTTCAACATTAAAAGTAAATAATTTCAAAATTTTGTTTGAAATGATGATCAGTTACATACATATTTTGAAATCTTTATTTATTGTGAATTAAATAAGCTATAATTTATTTAAATTAATGAAAAATATTCAAAGTTGTGGTACTTTTTCTGAGCAGGGAAATTGATAATTGTACGGAAAAAGTTTTTCAGCATTAAAAGCAAATTATTCCAAAATTTTGTTTGAAATGGTTATCAGTTACATAAATATTTTGTAATCTTTATTTATTGTGAATTAAATAAGCTATAATTTATTTAAATTGCTTGTAAATTTATTGCTTGTTAAATTATGTCTAATTCTGAATAAAATAAGTTATAATTTGTTTTAATTTATGGTAAACTGCCAAAGTTGTGGTACTTTTTGTAGGCAGGCAAATTAATGCAGTAACTGATTGTAAATGTTAACGATTTTCAACTTTAAAGGCAATTAATTGCAGAATTATGTTTAAAATGACAATAATTTTTATAAATATTTATAAATCCTAATCTATTCTTTATAAAATGGGGATATAATTTATTTAATTTGTTTGAAAAATTTAAAATTTGTTGTACTTTTTCTGAGGAGGGAAATTGATGTGTTAACTGTCCATAGATGTTAAAGTTGTTCAACTTTGGCGGCAATTATTTTGTTAATTTTGTTTAATAATACCTTTATTTAGATTATTATTCTGAAATTTTGTTTAGTTGTGAATAAAATGAGCTATAATTTATTTAAGTTTAGGGTAAAATGCCAAAGTTGTGATAGATTTTCTGAAGAGGGAAATTCATTTGTTAGGAGAAGTTTTTTAACTTTGGCGGCAATTATTGGAAAAATTTTGTTTAAAATTGTCATTATGTAGATAAATATTATTAAATTCTGTTTAATTCTGAATAAAACAAGCTATAATTTATTTAAATTGATGGTAAAATGCCAAAGTAGTGATAGTTTCTCTGAAGAGGGAAATTCATTTGTTAGGAGAAGTTTTTTAACTTTGGCGGCAATTATTTGAAAAATTTTGTTTAAAATTGTCATTATTTAGATAAATATTATTAAATTCTGTTTAATTCTGAATTAAATGAGCTATAATTTGTTTAAATTGATGGTAAATTGTAAAAGTTGTGATACTTTTTCTGAGGAGGGAAATTGATCCGGTAACTGATTATAATTTTTTAAGCAGGGAAATTGATCTATTAACTGATAATGGAAATTGGTTAGAATTTTTTATTTTATTTATTATTAAGTTAAGTTTAGACTTTCAATAAAATTTAAAAAATTTTTCAAACCCAAAATCTATTGATATCCTATTCTAAACAAAATCAATGAGTTTTGTTTAAATAAAAAAGTTTTATTACAATTTTAAATAATTGTTATTAAAATTTATTAATTGAATGCTTAATTTGTATATTTCTTAAACAATATTATTTATTTTGAACGTTTTAAACAGCTGAAAACATTGCACTCTTCCCTGTTGCCTAAATCTGGCAGCTTTGCTTTAGTAGTAAACAGCGAAGAGAGGTGGGAAAGGAGAGTGAAAGAAGAGAGCACACACACACACACGCAGGAAAATTTTCCAGGAAATTTGTTTTGAATTTTCTTTGTTTTTTCTATTGTTTTCTTTTACACAATTTTAAAGATGTTGTGTTGTTTGTTTTGTTAAACCCAAAAAAGAACAGCCACTGTGATATAAAATATTAATGGGAACATGAAAATGTAAAATACATCACTGTAACTGTACTCTCTTCAATTTGAACGAGGCATCTTTTTTTTTCTTCTTATTTTCAAACAATTTCAAGGTTATGTTTTGAGAAATGTTAAGGAAATAACGTTTATTTTTTTAAAACACTTAAAAGAAAATGCTGAGTTTTATTGTAAAATGAAAAAGAACAGCCACTGTGATATAGGACTTGTAATACAAAAGAAAGTACATCACAAGCAACAGTTCTCTTTAATTAAACAATGAAATGGAGGTTTCGTTTTAAAGGAATTTTAAAGTAAATTTAATTTAATTATTGAATAAAACACTAAAAGTAAAAAGAACAGCCACTGTGATATACAAGTTAAAGAAATGTAATACATCACAGCAATTGATCCCTGAACTTGAAATGCATTTTTGAAATCTTGGAAATTTTGAATTTTTCACTTTGTTTTTTCAAAAATGGTGGCTTTTAATCCTTGCAATATAAAGGAAAATCACTGTGATATGTATTGGAAATAAGCTCATATCACAACGATCGTTCCTTTGATTGTAAGCATCAATTGGTTTTTTTTAAATTAAACTGAGACACTTTTATTTTAATAGAATGGAACAAAAGCAACGAATTTCAATGGTTGTCTAGCTTTATGAGTTTAAAAAAAAAATCCATCATTAAAGCCTAAACGACCACTGTAACTAATTGTTTTTTTATATATTTAAGATTTAAACACAATCACTTAATTTATGGAATAGTAAAGTTGTTAATTCTAAAATTATAGCACGAGTGTTCGGTCTAGTCACTTAATATTGAATATAGTTTTGTAAAAGAGACTATACCGACAATCGCCATTTAATTTTAAAATATTTTAAAGCCAGACTTGCACTTTTCACTTTTTGAAGAACTTCTCTTAAACCCTTAAAGAGACACACTTTGCCCAGTGTTGATCGCTTGAGACTGCACAACAAACTGAGCAAATTGTATCGCTTTAAAGATCAGAATTGTTATGAGTTTTCAATTCAAGACTACTTTCACACTCTCTCTGTCACTCACTCGCTCTTTTTTCCTTTTTTTTTTTTTTTGAAACCAGGGTTAATTGTAGAGTTTTGTTTTTAGAGATTATAAGACAAACTTCACCCAGTGATGTTAAAACTAAAATCATCATTAAACCGGAACAAGGTTTGCCGTATAATTTAAAACTTTTTTTTCGTTAAAACGTTTACTAAATTTTAAAACTTTTGTTTTAGCACAAATAGAAAATGTTTGCTGATGATTGTACTGGAACAGATGCAAGTGAACTGATGTCTTCTCTAAAATTAGTTTGAGTATTTATACTAAATTTAAATTTCGGTCTAAGTACAATTAAGTACAGGCCAGATTTAGTATACATACCTGCCAGTTCTGAGAATTGTTGTGCTAATTACCTTGTTTTTCTTTCTCCCTACTTAGAGCTACCTTCCTTAAAAGAGAGTGAGAGCGAGAGCGAGAGCGTCAGAGTAAGATCATAAAGGCATTATTTTGTTATACCTGTTGCTAGTTTGAAGGTCATAAGGATCTAATAAATAGTTATACATGTAAATGCTAAATATTTGTGTTTAAGCTAAAAATTGTGTACTACAACATAATTTGCTTAAAATGATATACATATGATATCTTGGATTTTCAAGGTGATTAGGAGAGTGTTACAAAAAATTGTCTTAGATACTAAAGGAAAAATGATGTAAATCTTCTAGAAAATCTAATAAATCTACAAAAACAAGTTAGGGGATCACTAGGGGGTATACTGAGCTTTAATTTAAGCTTATGGATCGTGCAGAAATCTTAAGCATCAGAAATAACAAAAAATATCAGCAAATGACTTAGTTAACCCTCTAATGCTTATGCATGCCTCAAGGCACTCATAGCAAAGTGCAAATAAAAGCAAATATAACCAATATTTAATTTCAAAAACTTTGAAAGCTTCTTAAAATAATTTAAGTACATTTTTTAGCAACTGTTACATGAGTTTTTTAAATGAAAAATCAGTTATATTAGCATTTATTGGCATTTTTGCGATGATGGCCTTTAGTATGCTTAAGCATTAGAGGGTTAAGGTTATACATATTTTTATATATAAATGTAAAATATGAGATCATCCTTTTCCATAAATATTAAAAAAAATAATTGGATTTTTTAACTAAATTGTTTAACTTTAAAAACAAATAATTTCAAAATTTTATTTGAAATGACTATAAAATGAAAGTATATTTTGAAATACTAACTGATTCCGAATAATAAAAGTCATAATTTATTTAAATTAATTGGAAATTACCAAAGTTATGGTACCTTTTCTGAGCAGGGAAATTGAAATTTGCACTGAAAAAGTTTTTCAATATTAAAAGCAATTAATTTTAAAATTTTATATGAAATTGTGATCAATTAAATAAATATATTGAAATCTTTATCTATTATGAATAAAATGAGTTATAATTTATTTAAATTGATGGTAAAATGTCAAAGTTATGGTACTTTTTCTGAGCAAGGAATTTAAATTTGTACTGAAAAAAAATTTCATTTTCAAGGCAATTAATTTCAAAATTTTATATGAAATTGTGATCAATTAAATAAATATTTTGAAATCTTAATTTATAATGAGTAAAATGAGCTACAATTTATTTAAATTGATAGTAAAATGTTAAAGTTGTGGTACTTTTTCTGAACAGGGAAATTAAAAAATTGTACGGAAAAAATTTTTCAACATTAAAAGCAAATAATTACAAAATTTTATATGAAATTATGATCAATTACATAAATATTTTGAAATCTTTATTTATTGTGAATTAAATAAGCTATAATTTATTTAAATTACTTGTAAAATTTCAAAGTTATGGTACTTTTTCTGAGCAGGGAAAATTGGATTTGTACTGAAAAAGTTTTTTAATATTAAAAGTAATTAATTTCAAAATTTTATATGAAGTTATGATCAATTAAATTAATATTTTGAAATCTTTATGTATTATGAATAAAATGAGCTGTAATTTATTTAAAGTGATGGTAAAATGTCAAAGTTGTGTTAATTTGTCTGGGTGTAGAAATTGACATTTCTTCTGACACTCAAATGTAAAAGTTGTTCAATTTCAGATGTAATTATTTACAAAATTTTGTTTGAAATGACCATTAATTGTATAAATAATTTTAAATTGTAATATGTCCTGAATAAAATGAGCCATAAATAGTTTTAATTGATGAACAATTTTCAAAGTTGTGGTACTTTTTCTGAACAGGGAAATTTAAATTTGTACTGAAAAAGTTTTTCCACATTAAAGGTAATTAATTTCAAAACTTTGTTTGAAATCATGATCAATTAAATAAATATTTTTAAATCCTTATCTATTTTGAATAAAATAAGCTATAATTTATTTAAATTGCTTGTAAAATTTCAAAGTTATGGTACTTTTTCAGAACAGGGATATTGAAATTTGTACTGAAAAAGTTTTTCGGTATTAAAGGCAATTAATTTTAAAATTTTATATGAAATTGTGATCAATTAAATAAATATTTCGAAATCTATAGTTCTTATGAATAAAATAAGCTATAATCTATTTAAATTGCTTGTAAAATTTCAAAGTTATGGTACTTTTTCTGAGCAGGGAAATTGAAATTTGTACTGAAAAAAATTTTCCACATTAAAGGTAATTAATTTCAAAATTTTATATGAAATTGTGATCAATTAAATAAATATTTTGAAATCTTTATTTATTTTGAATAAAATGAGCTATAATTTATTTAAATTGATGGTAAAATGTCAAAGTTGTGTTAATTTGTCTGGGTGTAGAAATTGACATTTCTTCTGTTGTTCAACTTCAGATGTAATTATTTAGAAATTTTGTTTGAAATGATCATTAATTGTATAAATAGTTTTAAGTCCTAATATGTCCTGCATCAAATGAGTCATAAATTATTTTAATTGATGAACATTTTTCAAAGTTGTGGTACTTGTTCTGAGCGGGAAATTATTCAGGTGACTGATAATTTATGTAAAAGTTTTTTCAACTTTGGCAGCAATTAATTAAAAAAATTTGTTTAAAATTGCTATTATTTAGTTAAATATTATTAAATTCTATTTAATTCTGAATAAAATAAGCTATAATTTGTTTTAATTAATAGTAAAATGCTAAAGTTGTGGAACTTTTCCTGAGCATGAAAATTGATCCTGTAACTGATTGTAAATGTTAACGATTTTCAACTTTAAAGACAATTAATTGTAGAATTATGTTTAAAAGTGCAATATTTTTTATATTTTAAATATCTATAAATCCTAATCTATTCTGTATTAAATGAGCTATAATTTATTTAATTTAGAGTAAAAATGTAAAAGTTATGATACTTTTTCTGAGGAGGAATATTGAACTGTTAACTGTTTTTCAATTTTGGCGGCAATAATTTTCTAAATTTTGTTCAATATTATCTTTTTTTATTAATATTCTTAAATTTTGTTTAGTTCTGCATAAAATAAGCAATCATTTATTTAAGTTTACCCCCTGTCTATACCTGATAAATTAGTATCATGACAAACGTCAAAATGGTTATCAATATAAAAAATTATCGGGTATAGTCTCCATTTATTAGTATTATTGCTACGTTATGACAAAATTGTTAGTGCTTTTGCTTAGACAACTTTGTCTTGACAACAAACGTCATTAATTGTTATGATAAATATTTGTCAAGTATAGACAGGGGGTTATGATAAAATCCAAAAGCGGTGATATTTTTTCTGAGCAGGGAAATTGAGGGCCTTGGGCATGCTTTAGAGGGCTAATTAATGTGTTAATTGGACATACAGATTTAAAAGCTCATCTGGCTGGTATTGGTCTATCCGACACTGCGATCTGTAGAGCGTGTAAGGAAGAGAACGAAACTTTGAAACATTTTCAGTATCAATCAATTTTTAAAAGAAAAAGAAATTGTTATTTTCACGTAAAAAATATATTTTTTGCTTCATTTTGTTATTATAACTCCGAAACTGCTGAGCTGATTGAAACACAATATATATGTGAAAATTTGTACATATCATCAGGAAAATGTTTTCAAAATTCAATCAATCGAAATAAGAACATTAACTACTCAATTTTATGTATATCAAACAAAAAACTAAAATTTTGTGAAAATGGGCGAATTCACTTAATTGTGAATAAATTCGAAAAGAATTAATCGATTTTAATGATCGATATCTCATTTTGTTGCTATTACATGTGGTTTTACGTTAAAGCCATAAATCTGAACAATTTCTACCGTTTTCAATTTTTCATAATTTGTTTAAAACAAAAAAATGCTGTTTTCACATAAAAAATATATTTTTTGTTTCAATTTGTTATTATAACTCCGAAACTACTGAGCTGATTGAAACACAATATATATGTGAAAATGTTTGAAAATGTTTTCAAAATTCAATCAATCGAAATAAGAACATTAACTACTCAATTTTATGTATATCAAACAAAAAACTAAAATTTTGTGAAAATGAGCGAATTCACTTAATTGTGAATAAATTCGAAAATAATTAATCGATTTTAATGATCGATATCTCATTTTGTTGCTATTACATGTGGTTGTGCGATAAAGCAATAAATCTGAACAATTTCTGCCGTTTTCGATTTTTCATAATTTTTTTAAAACAAAAAAAATGCAGCTTTCACATAAAAAATATATTTTTTGTTTCAATTTGTTAATATAACTCCGAAACTACTGAACCGGTTGAAACACAATATATAAACGGATTAAAGGTTATGTAAATCTCAACTTTTCTAAGTTTTTTTAATACAATCGAACTGACCATTTTTGAGATATCATTAATTATATGGAAAAACGTCTAACAAAATTCAGAATTTTACTTAATTTTTTTTTTTTTAAATTTGGACCATATTTGTACTTCTGGAACCACAATACATCAAAATTGTTTAGTGGTTTAAAAAGCCTCTAAATTGTTTTTCAATTTTGTTGCCCTGTGTTATTTTAACACGGTTATGTCATTGGAAGCAAGTACTTACCACAACCGCTTATAAATAGTATGTCATTACTTTAATATCACTAAAACTACTTACAAGTAATGACTTTAGTAACTCATTGATAGTTAGATCTTACCGAAGCCGTTAGCAGTAAAAACAGAATATTCTTATGCAAATTACTAAAAATAAAGCAGTTATATAACAGTTAAAATAAATTAGTCATTATACGACTACTTCTATGTAATGCAGACGGTAAAATTTAGTTATTATCAAGTTTTAGCTGGGTATGTATTTAATTTTAACTATTTTTATACATACAACTAAATTTTTTTAAATTTTGGAAAAGGTACTTTGTGATAACTACTTTTTAGCTAAATAATTTTGTCAAAAAGTACCAAAACTAAAAAACTCTTCATTTTGTTTGTTACTATATATTTTTCAATTCAAAAATATTAAATTCTACCTTTTCCTATACATAAAAGTAAAATTTTGTACTTTTTAGAAAAGTTTATTTTTGATAGATACTTTTGTTGGGTACGTATTTAATTCTACCTATTTTTATACATAAAACTAAAATTTTGTAAATTTTGGTAGAGGTACTTTATGATAAGTACTTTTTTAAATAATTTTGTCAAAAAGTACCAAAACTTAAGAAATTCTTCATTTTGTATGTTATTATAAATTTTTCAAATTCAAAAATATTAAATTCTAACTGTTCCTATACATAAAAGTAAAATTTGGTACTTTTTAGAAAAAGTACTTTTTTAGAAAAGTATATTTTTGATAGACACTTTTATTAAAAACTACCAAAATTTAATCTAAATTATCGAATTTGCCTGTTGTAATATTTCAAAAATAATTGTTTGGTACTTTTATAAAAAAGTACTTTCATTTAAGTACTATTTTGGTAGATACTTTTGCCAAAATGTACAAAAACGAAAAACAATCCTTATTTTGTGTGTTATTATATAAAAGAATTAAATTTGGTATTTAAAATAAAGTACTTTGAAAAAGGTACTTTTAGCAAAAAGTACCTAAGATAATAAAACTACTAATTTCTGTCTGCTAATACTTAAAACAATTTGCCATACACTGCAAAAAAACATTTTTAATATTTATACCTACTTTTGTCTCCTGTTTAGTCTAGCAAACACTTTGTATAAGCATTTCCCAACCCTGTCCTCCCTTTCAATACCTGTGAAAATTTGAATTTGTCGCCTGCTAAATCTTGTTGCTTGCTGCACTACTAAACAGTTATAGTTATGTACCTACATATGTGCAACCTCGCTACAACCGTTAGTATTTTTTTTGTAACAAACTGCAAGCTGAAAGATGGATTACCAAATAAATATCAACGCACAAAACAATAGATTTACTTAATCCTGGTCATAAAACAAGCAATAAAATACAAATTTATGTTGCTAGAAAATATGTACTACTCGTATGTTTTGGTTATGTGTTTCTTAATAACTAAGCGAAAAGGGATATTCCAAGGCTTTAAGTTATAGACTAAATCCATGCAAAAGGGCAGGAAATTTTTTTAATACAAACGCATACATATGTAGATTTTAAACATAGTGGTTTTCCCAAAATATAACCAAAATAAAATCGAAATAAAGGTCGGTAGGAAAAAATTTGAGTTTGCAGAAGAACATTTTACTGGTTGTAATTTTACATAAGTCTGAAATATCAAAGATTTAGCTCCTACTCTCCTCAATATACAATAGATTTTCAATTTGAATCCGTAAAATATTCCAAGTTTGACTAAATGCAGGACAACTGAGAAGGTTTCAAAGTTTCGTCCTTTTCGTCCTACGCTCTACAGATTGTATTGTTGGATAGACCAATACGAGCCACATACGTCTTCAATTCTGTATGTCCATTTAACACATTAACTAAGTCCTATCTGAGTGTTGTCCTATTTAGGTTCAGAATCTTTTAATTTAATGAAATTTCTGCTAATTTCTTTAAAATATAAAATTTGATTTTAAAAACTAAATTTCTTTAAAAATTACAAATTTTTTTAATAAATTAAAAAAATAAATTTTGAGGTTAGGGTGAAAATATTTTTTATTAAAAGGAATTTAATTAGTTTTAATAACAAATTTAATAAAGCTTTCCAAAATAATAAGAAATTTGTGAAAAAAAATTCTAAAAATCTGTTTAATTTCATTAAAAAAATATAAAAATTGCGAGGTTAGTTAGAAAAAAATTTTAATTTAATAAAATTTCAGCTAATTTCTTAAAAATATATAATTTGATTTTAAAAACTAAACGAATTTCTTGAAAATTACAATATTTTTTAATAAATTAAAAAAAATAAATTTTGAGGTTAGGGTGAAATTTTATTAGGTTTAATATTAAATTTAATAAAGCTTTCAAAAATAATAAGAAATTTGTGAACTAATTCTAAAAATCTCTTTAATTTTCAAAGTTAGTAAGAAAAAAATTTTAATTTAATGAACCTTCAGGTTATTTCTTTAATATATATAATTTGTTTTTAAAAACTAAACGAATTTTCTTAAAAATTTGGAATTTTTTAATAAATTCAAAAAATAAATTTTGAGGTTAGGGTGAAAAAAATTTTTATTAAAAGGAATTTCATTAGGTTTAATATTAAAGTTAATAAAGCTTTCAAAAATAATAAGAAATTTGTGAACTAATTCTAAAAATCTCTTTAATTTTCGAAGTTAGTAAGAAAACAATTTTAATTTAATGAACTTTCAGGTTATTTCTTTAATATATATAATTTGTTTTTAAAAACTTAACGAATTTCCTTAAAAATTAGGAATTTTTTTAATAAATTCAAAAAATAAATTTTGAGGTTAGGGTGAACAAATTTTTTATTAAAAGAAATTTCATTAGTTAAAATAACAGATTTAATAAAGCTTTTAAAATAAATACAAAAAAAATTGGTAAAGATACCAAAAACCTTTAATTATCCTTGAAATTATAAAAAAAAATTTATTGTATGTATTGTATAGGTACTTTCTTAAAATTTCCTACCCGGTCTTTTATTTTACAACAGCGACAGAATTTCCATCATTTACATACTTACACAAGCTACTAGACTTCAGCTATTTTTCTTACATTGTCCTTTCTCACTCACATAATGCCACAAATCTTTCAACACCCAAGGTTAAGGTTTATTGTATTTGTCAATTGTCTGGCTGCAGGAAAATACAAATTTTTATGGTCTCATTGTTGTTAAATAAATACAGTTTTCGTTTATTTTCTAACAAACATAAATTTCCTAGAATTGAGTCATTAGCATGCTGAGCCAAGCTTTAGCATGAGCTAGTGATAGCTCAAGAACAAAAAAAAAGAAACAACAAAAAACTAAACAGACTAAAATAATACAAATCTTAATATCCCTGGCTCAACATGCCTCAAAAAAATGTTTTTTTTTAGTTTAATCCTGCTCCGCATGTACTAAATCCTTTTTTTGCTCAATAGATATTTGGGTTTTTTTGGGATCTACGGTATTAGTTAGTTAGTAACGGTAAGAAAGATAGCATATTGTTTTTTTTTAGTTAATCAGCAGGACTTTTCTAACAAAATTTAGGAGTAAAAACAGCTAAACTAAATCTGTTGAGTTTAAGAACAATGCCACCTTTTAAAGAAGTATTACTTACAGTGAATCAGTAGTAAATTTATCTTTTAGATATGCAGACTGTAAAAAGATGTTCAATTCTTTAGACGCATCCTCCCCCTAAACGGGGAAATAGCAGACAAATTGAAACAAAATTTAAATATTATTACTGTGTGATTTCAATACTTAGTCTTCCTAACTTTTACAATTTATATCGGCCATATTGTTGAAGCTACATCTGTCAAATTGGCTGTCATTTATTCAGTTTATTATGCCAAGTCACCATTGAGGGGTATAGCGTTCAACAAGACGTGAAAATTATAAAATTGTTTGACTCTAATCATTAAAAAAAATCATCTTCAGCGATGAGGACCTTTTCTGGATGAATGGGTACGTCAACAAACAAAATTGTCGAATTCGAGAAGATTCCAATCCACATGAGATCCAAGAGCGTCCAATGCATCCCGAAAAAGTCACTGTTTGGTGTGGATTTTGGTTTGACGGCATTTCAAACGAATAACAATAGCACCGTCAACGGCGAGCGATATACGTCGATGACGATTTGAGGGCATGATCATCTCTCGTGGAGGTAATGCGAACTGGCCACCGAGATCGTGCGATTTCCATAAGCCACAAACCACAGCAGCCCTCAAAGCTAACATAACCCATGCCATCTGTCAAATTCAGCCTTATATATGCACCAGAGTCATATTCCATACATAATGTCATCGATAGGCCTTTCAAACGAATAACAATTTTCGATGATATTTTACATACACTTTGTTCTATTTTAATTTAAAGATAGAAAGCGCTTAACACCAATTTCAGTATTTATTAACCGATTTTGCTGATTTTTAATGATAAAATTGTTTATAGAATTTAAGTCAGGGCTTTGGGCTGGCCAATACAAAACTTCGATTTTCTCTACACAAAACCAATATTTTTACTAGTTAAGACGAGAGTTTTGGGTCAATATCTTGTATGAATTTCCAATTAATTGGCATGAAATCGAAGTAAGTACAGAAAGTACAGAAGCTAATCCATTTTGCCATTGATTTTTATAAGGGAACTGACCATGCCATGCATAGTTTGCACCATATTTTTTGCCTAACCAGATTGGAAAATTGTCGATATTGTCGATATTTTTCGCCAACTTTTGAACTACCAACTAATCATGAGTCAAGGCGGATAATTTAATCCGTCTGAGGTCTCTATCTGACATTCCTATCATTGTTTTATATAACAAAAAAGTAAAAAACTATTTAGCCGCAATCCGCAACAGTGCCCTCAGGCACCCCTTAGTTTTTGCGATCTCAACACACTTTTTGTTAATTGTTTAACATTTACAAATTCATAGACTGAAAGAAGAATATCTTACCTTAAAAAAAAAAAAAATATTTCGAATAGATCAAGCGACTTAAAGTTAGTAAAACTTTGATTTAAAAAAAAAAAAAAAAATCAGACAAAATTTTACGTGCTAAAATTATGACATCACAAAACAGCTGACAGAACAAAAACTAAAAGTCAGAATGCATTTCGACCTTCGAGGGAAATGTTAACAAATCTGTAACTAAAGTCATCGTTAAATTAAAAAAAATTAAATTATAATTACTTTTTGAGATAATTGGTGTTTTGTAATGCATGCCTTGAGGCACTCTTGCGGTTTATAGGTAAGACAAGTAATAAACCTTTGCAAAAATCCAAAAATGTTTTGTTTGTTAATAATATATACGATATTGTAGCATATGAAAGAACTTTTGGTAAAATGTGCCATTTATATGTCCATTGCTGTATCTCATTCATTTATTAACTGATTTTGCTGATTTTTAATACCAAAATTATCAAGATATACTGCGTCAAAATTTGAGTCTATCAAATATCTGAGGTTCTCGGAACCAACATACTAATAGATGGAATTCGTTATATCAACTTCCTATAAATATTGTAGGTATTACAAACAGAATGATAAATTTAAAAATACACTTATAAAGTTAACAAAAATACTCACTTTTTTATATTAAAACTTTTTGAAATAAATCAAAACACATTTTTTTTTTTTGCTGATTTTTATAATTACCAGCCATTATTTAATTTATTTTTAAAATCCTTGAAATGTTTAAATATTTTTTTTCGGAAAATTTTAATCAAAAGAAAAAATATAATACAGAGAGGAATACATTATTTGAAAATTTTAAAATAAATGACAATAAAATAGAAAATAACATATTCATAACAATTCAAGATGATCTGTAAATTAAAAGAGAGATTTATAGAAAACAATTAGATTTCAATTAAGTGTTAATCAAGACGAATTTATACACGGTAGCCTTAACTAAAACAGCTGATTTTTCGTGCAAATGTCAAACTAAAGCGAGTTCATATAAGATGGAGTCAGTCTAACAGCTGATTACTTTTTTGTTCGTTTGTTTGGTACTAGCGGCTGTCAAAGCTTGTTTTCAATATTAAATTTCTTACATAAACAACTTAAACCACCACTATTCAAATATTCACATTACTTTAATGGGTCGATTATAGATGGTAACTGAACTTCAGTAGCTGCCAGTTGCCATCTGTAATAACATTTTAGAAATTGACAACGCATCCTTAATACACATATTTTTAAACTTTTATATAAACTTTATTAGCTGTTTTCTGACATTTTCTATTTTTTATTTTTGTAGAACCTCCTCCACCTTTTATAAAATCGCCTTATATTTATATTCGCCTCCATGGAGTTCAAGCGAATGTTTATGATTAAAAGGTTAAAGGTGAATTCATACAAGGTGGACTCAGTCAAACATCTGGGCCCAAATTACCGCATTCGTGATCGAATGAACTATCGTATCGAAAAATAATTTCGATATCGTAATTATAACAAAATGTACTAAATTTCATGCTCGATATCGAATGCCGTAAGCTCAAATATGAAAATTACGATCGATTTTACTCGATATCGAATGCGGTAATTCGACTCCTGATTATTTTCTTTTCGCTTGTTCCAGTGGCTGTCAAATACTGTTTTTATAGTTCAATTCGCCTATTCTTTGCTGATTAAAAGAATAATTAGGTTTTACATAAATAACTTAAATAACCACTTCAAATATCTACACTATTATACGTTTTAATACATGTGTATAAAATTTTTCATTTCTGTTTTCTAAGATTACCTAAGACCAATTTGTTGTTTTTGTAAAACTGCCAACACATTATCTGAATGCGCCTTGGTTTAAACATATACACTTTATCGGAATTCATAAGGGTGTTTAAAACCTATCTAATTTATCTGATCAGGGGCCGAATTACCGCATTCGTGATCGAATGAACTATCGTATCGAAAAATAATTTCAATATCGTAATTATAACAAAATGTACTAAATTTCATGCTCGATATCGAATGCCTTAATCTCAAATAAGAAAATTACGATCGATTTTACTCGATATCGAATGCGGTAATTCGGCCCCAGAATTCTCTCTTCATCTGTGAAGTTTTCCTGGCTCGATATGTATGCAAACAACATTAAAGGCCTAAAAAAATTAGATCAATACCTCTCACTTTAAGAATTTCGAAAAAAACTTAATTTTCGACAATATGTCAAATTTGAATAAATCTAATTCTGAATATAATTAGCCCATCTAAAATAAAATATACACTGAAGATTTTATTAAAATCGAGGAACATTTTTATTGTTTAACATCATTTCAATGGTGTTTCTGATATTCGAACATGAAATTTTTGGAGAAATAATTTAAATTTTATCATTTTTGAATAAAGCTCCAAGCGTAAGTTTCGAAAATATGGATATTAAGCCATGTTCGAATTTTCGAAATTAATTTCGAAGTTCTAAAACCATTTCAAAATAATTTTTTTTTAATCTACAATATGAAAATAATAAAATTTGTGTCGTTTGACAATATTTCAATGTGCTTTTTGATATTCGAACATGAAATTTTAGTAGATAAATTTAATTTTATTTAATTTTTTTATAAAGCTGTAAGCGTAAGTTTCAAAAATAAACTTTCTGAGCCATGTTCGAAAATTCGAAATTATTTTCGAAGTTCTAAAAAACATCTTAAAATTTAATATTTTTATTCTACTATGTTAAAATCACAACATTTTTATTGTTTGGCATCATTTGTATGTGATTTTTGTTATTCGAACATGAAATTTTTGGAGAAAAAATTTAGATTTTATCATTTTTGAATAAAGCTCCAAGCGTAGATATTAAGCTATGTTCGAAAATTCGAAATTATATTCGAAGTTCTAAAAAACATCTTAAAATTCATTATTTTTATTCTACAATGCTAAAATAAAAAAAAAAGTTGTTTGACAATATTTCAATGTGATTTTTGATATTCAAAATGCAATTTTTGGAGATAAATTTAAATTTATTTCATTTTTTTATAAAGCTGTAGGCGTAAGTTACAAAAATAAACTTTCTGAACCATGTTCGAAAATTCGAAATTATATTCGAAGTTCTAAAAAGCATCTTAAAATTCATTATTTTTATTCTACAATGCTAAAATAAAAAAAAAAAATTTTGTTTGACAATATTTCAATGTGATTTGTGATATTCGAAATGCAATTTTTGGAGATAAATTTAAATTTAAATTTATTTCATTTTTTTATAAAGCTGTAAGCGTAAGTTACAAAAATAAACTTTCTGAACCATGTTCGAAAATTCGAAATTATTTTCGAAGTTCTAAAAATCATCTCAAAATTAATTATTTTTATTCTACATTGTGAAAATAATAAAATTTGTATTGTTTGACAATATTTCAAGGTGATTTTTGATATTCGAACATGAAATTTTTGAAAAAACGTATCAGTTTATATAATTTTTGATTAAAACTCCAAGCGTATGTTACAAAAATATGTATTTTGGGTCATGTTCGAAAATTCGAAAATATTTTCGAAGTTCTAAAAATCGTCTCAAAATTCATTATTTTTATTCTACAATATTAATATAACAAAATTTTTATTGTTTGACAACAATTCATTGAGATTTTTGATATTCGAACCTGAAATTTTTGGAGAAAAAACTAAAAATTTTAGCATTTTTGTATAAAAAATATACTTTCTGAGCCATGTTTGAAAATTCGAAATAAGTTTTTTTAATAAACATAACAAAATGTTACATTATTATTGTACCATGTGAAAATTATAAAATTATTATAGTTTGACACCGTTTCAATGCTGTTTTTGATATTCGAACATGAAATTTTTGTAAGCAAATTATAGATTTTAGCATATTTGTATAACGCTATAAGCGTAAGTTGCACAAATATGGATATTAAGCCATGTTCGAAAATTCGAAATTATTTTCGAAGTTCTAAAAAACATCTTAAAATTCATTATTTTTATTCTACAATGCTAAAATAACCAAATTTTTATTGTTTGACAATATTTCAAGGTGATTTTTGATATTCGAACATGAAATTTTTGAAAAAATATTTCAGTTTTTTTCATTTTTGATTAAAGCTTTAAGCGTATGTTACAAAAATATATATTTTGGGTCATGTTCGAAAATTCGAAATTATTTTCGAAGTTCTAAAAATCATCTCAAAAATAATTATTTTTATTTTACAGTGTGAAAATAATAAAATTTGTATTGTTTGACAATATTTCAAGGTGATTTTTGATATTCGAACATGAAATTTTCGTAGTAAAATATTTATATTTTAAAATTTTTTATGAAGTTTCTAAGCTTAAGTTGCAAAAATTGTATACATTTCACGTCATGTTCGAAAATTCGAAATTAGTTCTAAACACCATCTCAAAATTCCATATTTTTATTTTTTCTGTCATGTTCGAAAAATCGAAATTAATTTCAAAGTTCTAAAAACCATCTCAAAATTAATTATTTTTATACTACAATGTGAAAATAATAAAATTTGTGTTGTTTGTCAACATTTCAATCGGGTTTTTGACATTCGAACATGAAATTTTTGTAGAAATGTTTTAAATTTTATTATTTTTGAAAAAAGCTCTAAGCGTAAGTTACAAAAATATGTATTTTAGGTCATGTTCGAAAATACGAAATTAATTTCGAAGTTCTAAAAATCATCTCAAAATTAATTATTTTTATTCTACAATGTGAAAATAATAAAATTTGTACTGTCTGACAATATTTAAAGGTGATTTTTGATATTCGAACATGAAGTTTTTGAAAAAATGTTTCAATTTGTTTTTCATTTTTTTTAAAGCTCTGAGCGTATGTTACAAAAATATGTATTTTGGGTCATGTTCGAAAAATCGAAGTTAATTTCGAAGTTCTAAAAACCATCTCAAAATTAATTATTTATATTTTACAATATGCAAAATATAAATTTTTTTTTCAAAATTCTTTCCATAAAAGTGGTAAAAAGCGTTTTAAAAGTGTTCGAATTTCGGCCATCGATCCTAGTATAGAATAATATTCATAAGATTTCCTAAGCGAACCTGTTCACAAGTTGAATGGCAGTAGTCAAAATTCCACAAACTTGCTAAAAGTTCTGTTAGTTACTTCGTAATTCTGTATCAGTTTTAATCCCCGCCTATGTTTCCAATTTTTTTTTATGAAAAAAAAAAAACTTAAATTTCTTACGTTTCAAAACGTTTTATTTTCGAAAATAATGCTAAAATCTATGTATTTAAAACTAAAATTCTTATTATTTATAAATAAAGAAAATAACCTCAAATAGATTTTGTTTAATAAACTAAAGAAAAAAATCATTTAATTAAAAGTAAGATGTATAATAAAAAAAGAAAGAACCCAGTAATAGTTTTTTATAGAAATTGTTTTCACTTTATTTTAAATATTTTTTTGTAGGTTTTTTAAATTTTCTTTTGTATTTTTTTGTAATATTTTTTTTTTTTTTTTTGTTTTAAAGTTGAAAGAAAATTTATTTTATTATTATTTTTTAAAAAATATTTTTTTTATATAAATGAATTTACCTTTTTTCAGTTTTCTTGCTTTTGCTTGTTTCTAAAAAAATGTATAATATGTTGTTGTACCATCAAATTAAATTAAAATAAAATAAGGAGGACAAAAAACGTAATTCTAATTAAAGAAATGTTAGAAAAAGAAGTTGAAGGTTCAAAAAAGATGGTGAAAAGTGAAAGAAAAAAAATATGGAAAATGAAAAAAAAAAAAATTACTTCATTTTGTTTGGTAACGAAATTGTGTCTGTCTGTCACTCGTTGTTGATTATTGCTATTGTAGTTGTTGTTGCTGATGTTGTAGAAGAATGTCTATCTAGCTGAAAATCCTCTGGTTGGTTGGCCATAATCCTAAAATCCTTCTTTTAGAGCCTTCCTTGAAAGGTAGTGGCTGGGTTGGTTGATTGATTGATTGAGTGTGAGTTGAAATAATGTTGATGAAAAAAGCTTTTAAAGCTGTAAAAATAAATTATATTTTATTTTTTTCATAACAATTAGTTTACCATTGTTATTATTGTTGTTGCTGTAATTTTGTGTGAGTCTGTGTTTAGTTTGTTTGCTTTTCTTTTTTTTTTTGTTTTTTGTATTTTGGTTTCCTAAAAATTTAAAGTTGAACACTTTCTTTTCTTAATAAACGATTTCATTTTCTTTGTTGTTGGCATATTTTTTTTTTTTTTTTTTGATTCCAGACAAAACTCCTTTCTTTGTTGTTTCATAAGTCCAGTAGTGTTGTTGGTTTGGGGTGCAAATATGGTTGAATTTGTTTTTTTTTTCTTTTCTGAAATTAAGAAAAAATGGTTTAAAAATTAATTGTATTAAGAAATAAAGTTTAAAATTAAGATAATTGCATTGGCTAATTGTTAATAAATCTATAGGAAGCTAAACAAAATTGGATTTTTGGCAATAACTTGGCCAACTATCAATCAGCCCAATTCAGTGGTAAAAATGGGAAAAGGGAAAAAACTCCCGTTTATTTTTTATTCATGATTGGGCTGAATATAAATATTGTTAGAAGCATATAAATATTATTAAGTTATCTGCTGCCTTGTTAAGTTATCTGAAACTTGATTTTTACAGAATGAATAGCAACATTATCCAAAGCATATTCGACAAATTGATGTCAATAGGAACTCTGGCAGTTCATAGCGGTCATATTGTTGATGCTACATCTGTCGAATTGGGTGTCATTTATTTAGTTTGTTTTGACAAATCACCATGCACGGATATAGCGTTCAACAACATGTGCAAATGGCAAAATTGTTTTATCAAAAAATTGTTTTATCAGCCAGAAATGGGTTCATCAACACACAAAATTCTCGAATATAAAGGTACTTTCAACAATGCGAACGTACCTTAACGTTTTATTTTACAAAGTAATCTGAATTTTATGATAAACTTAATTTTACATAATTATTTTTATTACCACTTCGTATATATGTATATTTACCTTTTTGTTTAAAATGTTTTCCAATTTTTTTTGTTGTTTGTTTTCGTTTTCTTTTTGTTGGTAATTAATATGTGGCTTTAAACCATTAGTCCTTATTATCTAAATCCTTAAACTAGTTTGGGGGGGGGGGGGGGTTTATTGGATAGGCCTTATTACACTGTTGGAAATAGAGAAATTTGCAAAAAAAAAAAAACAAAGAAAGAGAACAAAAAAGAGAAAGAGAAAAACATAAACATTTATTTGATTAATTCATTTCAAATATTTATATAGCTAAAACTACTTTTAAAACTTAAAAAGTAATTTAAAAATAGATGATTAATAGCACTTACGTTTCACAAAACAACTATAAAACCAACTTACTACTTGAAGCTTATTTTTCAAAGATCATAAAATTATTACAAACTCTTTGGGTATGTTTTAAATATCAACATGCGATACAACAATGCACAGATGGTATTATTTAAATATAGCTGGGACATTATTATAGAGAAGTAAAGCTTATATATGATGTAGCCCAACAACGGCTACAACTAGGACAAACATTTTGGGAAATAATATCATAAAATGAAGTAATTGTTGGATACATTGAAAACATTTCTTAAATATACACACACACAATGTAATTTTCAAACAATTTCATCATGTTTATAAACATTTATATCAATAGAAAGTTCTACTTATCAATAATGATGATAACAAGCTGTTATTAACATTGTTTATAAGTATGACAACATTAACTATAAAACAGCTTTAAAAGCTTTTGGTGAAATAGAACATTCTAGTTTTATCTCTTAGATAATTCATGAAACTACTAGAATATGACACTGTGTATATAAATAGTAACATAGAGTTGCAGAGCAGTCAGTGTATCGTAGACGCTGTTATAGTTAACATCAACTGTATTACCAGTGTGTTTTTAATGAGTGTATTAAAAGAGAATGACTATTTAAACTGTTGTGCATTAGAATATATAAAAAATTTTAGACTATTGGTCGCTTTCTTTGCAATTAAAAGAATACGGTTTATTTAAAAGAAATAAAGCACAGTTTTTAGTAAGATAAAAACTATTTTTGGTAAAAAATCTTAGTCGTTTGTGGGCCGATATTCTTGATTGTAAATAGCAAACCAACAAATGTTTGTAAGTTATTTGGGTACTTAGGAAAGTTGATTTCAGAAGACAGAGGTACAAGGCTATATTTACTTCGCTATCTATTGCTATCCGACATATAAGGACTGAGATCGAAAAAACCTTAACACACGTTTTTCATTAAAACATTTAAAACAAGTATTATTTGATTATTTTTTTTTATAAAGTTACTATTGTAAAGCATGTCAGTTATTATGTTCAAAGGAAAATTATTTTCATTTGTTGTTAATCTGATTAAAATAAGTGTACTGAAACTAATAAACATTTTCAACAAAACCCAACTTGGTCCTACAAAAAGTTGGCCAAACAATCAAAGCTCTGCCGACAAACTGATTCCAATGTTATTAAATAGTATCGGGTGAACTTGTCCGTTGATAGAGAACATGGCTCAAGTAGAAGGAATGGTCCACATGATGTTTCTTAAGCCAATAAATAGAAAGCATTTTCAAAAGAGCTCCCAACACATCCGGTAGGAAAGCAGTCCGGTTAGCTCAGTACTCAGACTATTTGGTACGAAAAGTTAAAGCCAATGCAGGTTTAAAAACATACAAGGCTCAAAAAGTTACTGACAGGAATTCTGCTATAAATTTAGAGACCAAAGACAGAGCACGGAAATCGAAATCAAATTTTATACAAAAAATATACCTGCTGCATAATGGATTGCGAAACGTATGTATGGAAAATGTTTCGCTGCTTCCGGGTCAATATTTGTATGTTGCTGATGCTCGAGGGAATATTGTAGAAAAGTTTAGGATGCAAAAGCATCAACTTTTCCCAAAAAGTTCTTAGCATGGCAAGCAATACGCAGTTGCGGCAAAAGAAGCCAAATATTTGTTACAAAGTGCTCTATAAATACCGAAATTTACATCAAGGAATGTTTACAAAAGAGGCTGCTTCCATTCATAAGACTTCTTAATGTGTCCACTTATTTTTGGCCTGATTTGACATCCTGTCACTATGGTAAGCAAATTCTTGTGTGGTACAAGAACAATAATGTGGTATTTGTACCAAGAGAGGCAAATCCTCCAAACTGCCTGGAGATAAGGCCAGTGGCGAGATATTGGGATATTTTTAAAAGAGAATTGAAGAGCCCCAAAGTGTGGTAGATTTTAAACGGAGATGGACTACCTATTTGTTATATGTTGTAACAATAATTTCAATCAAATAAAAAAGATTTTTTCGATCTCGGTCCTCATAAACTTTGTAAGGGTCGCAAATGAAAAATGTGGAGATTACCAACGGAATGACAAACTTACCACTCATGATGAGGGGTATAAAAATGGTAGGGTCTCTCCTGTCAATGCGAAATCTACATGTCTTGTCGGTGTCCACTAAGAAGAATATGAAATCAGAAAGCCCTTCAGGCTCCCTAATGAATCTACTATTATTCAAACTGCGTCGAAATATCAGAGAAATGGCTAATGTATTACGGAATAACAAGAAGGTATATTGCAACTGCCAGTCTGTATATACTTTATGGGGTTGCAAATGGAAAATGTGGGGATTAGAAACCGAATGATAAGCTTATATATTGACAGTTTCTCTCCTGTCAATACGGAACCTACATGTCTTCTCGGTGTCTGCATATAACAATATGGAATCAAAAAACCTTTCAGACACCCTAATGAATCTAACAGCAGCGAAATGGCTATTACGGAATAACAAGAAAGGATAAACCACTGCAAATATGCAAGACCCACTTGCATTAACACAACAACAAAATGTAGTATTTGCAAAATAAAAGGTTATAATTTTCTTGTGGGGGTTTCTTAAATCGCAGGTCTATGGGAATAAGCCACAAACCACAGATGCTCTCAAAACCAAAAAAAAAACATGCCATCGTTCAAATTCAGCATGATTTATGCTCCAGATTCATGAAAATGCCGGTAGGCATTTCAAACGAATACAAAATTTCGATCATATTTCACACACACTTTGTTTTATTTTAATTTAAAGATAGGAAGCGAAAGATCCTTTATAGTGAGCCGTGGTCAGTTAAACGCGTTTATAGTTATATCGTAATGGTTCTGTTTCGTAATTCGGCAACACTTCATCTCTTCTACCCATTTTTCTGCCCTACACTATTGTAATACAAAACAATAATGTATTTACATATTTCTTCTGAAATTTTTCTCTTTCTCTTCATTTTTTTCAAGTAAATAACATAAGAATCTACGTATTTAAAACACAACACAAAAATTGGCATAACATTGGCATAGTTCTTTGAAAAACTAAGGAACAAAAATAATAAAATCTGTGATCAGTTATAAAGCTTTATTTTCTAACACAGGCTTTTGGATTAAAAAAAATATTTTATTTTGCAACATAGCCTCCTTTGTGATCTAAACACTTTGTCCAACGTTTCTCCAACTCTTTTAATGCTTCCAAAAAATAACATTTGTCGAGGTCATCAATATAGGTAATAGTTTGTGAGATGATTTCATCGTTGGAGTCAAATCTCTTTACGCCGAGCCATTTCTTCAGGTTTGGAAACAACAAATAGTCACTCGGGGCTAAATCCGGAGAATAGGGCGGATGTAATGGGTTTTTACAATGGAAACTTTTCTTTTCTTTTTCTTGACGAAATGCGGTCGTTTTTTTTTTTTAATTCTCATCAAATCGACCAAATAAGTTGGCATAATATGCGCCATTGATTGTTTTACCCTATTCAAGGTAGTCAATGTGGATTATACCCGTGCATCCCAAAAAACGGTTGCCATGACTTTATTGGCTGACAAACCCACCTTGGCCTTCTTTGGCACCGATTCACCCCGAGAAACCGACTGTTTTGATTGCCGTTTGGTCGCTGGCGCGTTATGGTGGATCCACGTTTCCTTCACCGTTATGAAATGGCACAAAAGCTCCCCCATATTGCGTTTGAAAAACGCCAAAGACACACTCGAAGTTGTCACATGATTTCGACACCCGTCTTGCGGAAAGTTGTCCGATTGCGTTTGTAGTCGATTGTGAGCAAACGCGGCACCCATTCTGCGGAAAGCTTTCTCATAAAAACCACTAAGTCATGAAAGTTGCCTATGGCCAACACCATATCGTGAATTTTTTCTTGTTTCCCATTTTCTCCTCAAGTCACGTGGTAGTCTGCTATCAATGAGTGTCAAACTAAATAATGCAGCTTGTTAAAATTTTGATAGATGTCAACTGACAGATGCCTGTTGGCAAAAGCACAGTGTTGCCCTTTCAGTTATGAGGCGGGATATTCAAAAAGTCACGGACATATTGAACCGCCCTTGTATCAATTTTAAACCTCTGAGATATGTTTCTGAATGAAAATGTATAAAGTAATTCACATCATTATTTTTTAACAAGGCGAAAATGCGAACTTTCGCAAAGGTACAATATGGAGACGTGAATCTCTTATTTTTTACGAAAAAATCTTAAATATTGCAAAATCTTAACCCATGACATGTACAGTAATGACTATAATTTCAAAAGTCTTGAATATCAAATATTCAATTTCAAAATATAAAGACAAAAATAAGTTCGAAAAAGCATCTTCAACTATTTAATCAAAATTCATAAATTATTCAACATTGGAACCACGCAAAAGCTAAAAATTCTATAAAAGCTAAGTCAATATTTGTAAAAAGTTTAAACATTTTTAAAAAAAAATTAAAAGCTAAATTAAAAAATTAAAACCCTAAACCAACCAAAACAAAAAATATAATAAAAATGATAGTAAACATAAAAAAAATAATAAAGATAAAAAATTTTGAATTTGGTTTTTAATATTTTTGTTTTTTTTTTTAATTTTTTCTTTTTTTTTTTTTTGATTTTTTATTTAATTTTTTATTAAAAATATAAATTTTTTGTATAATTATTTTTTTTGAAAATTTTTAAAAAATTTTGTACTTTTTTTCTTAAAAAACTTTTCTTTTTTTTTCTTTTGTCTTTTTTTTTTTTTTTTTTGTTTTTTATTTTTTAAGTTTTTTTAGAAAATAAAAAGGGTTTTATAATAAATATAAAAAAAAAATATTGTTTATAGGTAAATAGTAAAGTTGTCCTAAAAAGATTTCTTTGTAAATAGAAGTTAAATTTAGAAAATAATAAAATAAAATATCAGGAAATAATACAGGATATAAAAGTAAAAAATGCAAAGAGAAATTAAGTGCTCAGTAAGTTAGGTAAATGTTATGATGAGATGATTCTAAATTTATAAAATTTAGAATAATAATGTGATATGTTTTATAATGTTTAGCTACATGTACTCAAAAGAAAATACAACACAAATAGCTAGTGTTGAGTCAAAGCTGAGAGGATGAGGTGTGTTTGTTGCAGGAAGTGAGAGGGGGGAAGCGAAATAAATATGCTGGATTTAAAATCTGGTTTAAATAAAAACAAACTTACAAGTTATGGTTGTGGTTGTTGTAGCTGTAGTTCCAGTTGTTAATAATTCAACATCATCATCATCATCAGTAACAAGATCAACTATATGATTTTTAGAGTTGTTGTTGCTGCTGCTACTGTTATTGTTGTTATTATTATTGTTGTTTTGATTACTGGAATTATTATTATTATTATTATTGTTGTTATTGTTGCTATTGTAGTTGTTGCTGCTGCTGCTATTGTTGTGTTTGCTATGTGTATTTAAAGACGTCATCATGAACGAGTTGGTAGAATGATGTTGCAAATGATGATGATGCTGCTGCTGTAGATGATGTGGTTGATGATACAAATGATTGCTATTATGGTTGTAATTGGCTGACAAACGTCTGGGTGTGCGACCATACAAAGACGCTGCATTGCAAGACGCCGCAGACGATGACAACGACGATGCCGATGATGCCGAAGATGACGAGCTCGAGGAGGAAGAAGAGACAGAGGAGGAGCAGGAGGAGGAGGTCATAGAAGAGGTTAAACGTTGACAGAAAATGCTATTGGAATTGGCAGCTGCAGCAGCATTATTATTTTTACGAAATTTCTGTGTATTATGATGCGGTAGTGTGTTATGGGTCAGCAACGTGTGTGTGGGTGGATATAAATGTGAATGGGGTAGCGGGGCCAGCGGTATAGTTGGCGGCGGTCACGAGCATGCCACTTCAGCTGTGGGTTGTGTTGAAGCCGTATTGCTGTTACTGTTACCGCCATTACTATTATCCGAAACATCATCTGGTTGGGGCGTCGTTTGCTGCTTGTTAAATGTTGGTGCCGTTTGTGGTTGTGAGGTGGGTGTTGTGGGTGTAGTGTTACCGCCACCACCACCAGCATCACTGGAAGCATTTGAATTTTCCTCCTGCTATTTTAATATAAATACATATGTATAAAGTAATCCTTAAATGGAAAATCATAAACAAATGAATTTCATTTAAAACTTACCGATTCACTGACACGAGACCGCTTGACAGTGCTGCCATTGCTGGCTTCTTTCTGTTGCATTTCAGTTGACAGCCTTTTGCGATTAGCTATAATTGCATTATTGAAAGTATTGTGACTGTCCATGGATTTACGTTCACGTTTCAAGAAGTCAGCATCCAAATACTGTGACAACTGTTTGCGTTTAACGTGACGGGCCTCTATGGACATGCCCTCCTTTAACATTTTAATGTTGACCTGCATAAAAGAAGAGGGAGGAGAAAGAAAAATAAAGAATATTATTAAAAATTTATGAACTGAACTAGAACTGAACTAGAACTGAACTAAAACTGAACTAAAACTGAACTAGAACTGAACTAGAACTGAACTAGAACTGAACTAGAACTGAACTAGAACTGAACTAGAACTGAACTAGAACTGAACTAGAACTGAACTAGAACTGAACTAGAACTGAACTAGAACTGAACTAGAACTGAACTAGAACTGAACTAGAACTGAACTAGAACTGAACTAGAACTGAACTAGAACTGAACTAGAACTGAACTAGAACTGAACTAGAACTGAACTAGAACTGAACTAGAACTGAACTAGAACTGAACTAGAACTGAACTAGAACTGAACTAGAACTGAACTAGAACTGAACTAGAACTGAACTAGAACTGAACTAGAACTGAACTAGAACTGAACTAGAACTGAACTAGAACTGAACTAGAACTGAACTAGAACTGAACTAGAACTGAACTAGAACTGAACTAGAACTGAACTAGAACTGAACTAGAACTGAACTAGAACTGAACTAGAACTGAACTAGAACTGAACTAGAACTGAACTAGAACTAGAACTAGAACTGAACTAGAACTGAACTAGAACTGAACTAGAACTGAACTAGAACTCAACTAGAACTGAACTAGAACTGAACTAGAACTGAACTAGAACTGAACTAGAACTGAACTAGAACTGAACTAGAACTGAACTAGAACTGAACTAGAACTGAACTAGAACTGAACTAGAACTGAACTAGAACTGAACTAGAACTGAACTAGAACTGAACTAGAACTGAACTAGAACTGAACTAGAACTGAACTAGAACTGAACTAGAACTGAACTAGAACTGAACTAGAACTGAGCTAGAACTGAACTAGAACTGAACTAGAACTGAACTAGAACTGAACTAGAGCTGAACTAGAACTGAACTAGAACTGAACTAGAACTGAACTAGAACTGAACTAGAACTGAACTAGAACTGAACTAGAACTGAACTAGAACTGAACTAGAACTGAACTAGAACTAAACTAGAACTGAACTAGAACTGAACTAGAACCTGCAGTAGTAGTTTCTCTATAAAAAAAGACGCTTATAACACTCATATTAGAAAATGTGCTGAGGACGTGTACAGTTTTAAAAACGTTTGCTTGAATTGTAATTCATAATATTCCAGTTCCATTCGTATTTTTCAAATTCCTTCTTAAAAATAAAAAAAAACTCAAATTGTTATACTTACACCATGTTGTATTACATGCTCTGTAAAATTCTGTATACTTTCGGTTAAATCAACATTCAGATTTTCCGTACGCTCAAATTCCAAACCAATAAACCACATCGAACAATAAGGCGATGCGGTCAGTGTTGCTTGTCCAGCAACAGCAGCACCTGCTGTCGTAGCAGGATTTTGAGATTTATCATCTTCATTGCCGCTGCTGCTATTTTGTGAACAAGAATTATTATTGTTGCCCTTCTTGTGGTCAAAACACTTGGGATTGACATGGGCCAAAGAAATGTGTTGATTGCGCTCTAAGTTGCCAATCAAGAGACGAATTTTAGACTCAACCAAACCGCACCATTCTAAATGATCGTCGGCGGTTTGTGAGTTAACCAATAAAACTATAAAGTGGCGATATCTACAACAAAAATAAAACAATTAATAATATATTTTATGTCTTTGATATTTAACAATTTACCTATAAAAGAAACTGGGAGCCTCAAATAATCTATCCCACGAAGCTCTGCCCAACATTATTTCATCTGTTGTTGACATGCCTCTATTGAACTCCATCAATATAACTTTTTTCGTAGATTCCGAAACGTTAAATGTGGAATTTTGTTGTGGATATGCCGGCGTTATAATTGGCATTAAATGATAACGATCTGAAGCATTAACTCGGGGATCCCATACCTGTTTTAAAATAAAATCCTTAATATTCAACTAAGTATTGGTAGTGAAGTAACACTTACCGGAAATCTTAAATTAACATTGTCTGGATGTTTTAGCAAGACCGGGTTGGGCCACTTCCAACGCGAGAAAACCAAAAAGAATTTATGTACCAATGTGGAGGCTGTAGCATTTGGATACAATTGACAGGTACGTGCCACTAACATAGCCCAGGTTACACCACCAAAGTAACCCAATGAATTTGAATAGATACCATGTTCTAAAATGAAAATATAAACAAAATTAATATTGTATATTTGAATTTGTAGCAATTTTAATTAAGAATTTCCATTTAAGTTGTGAGAAATTTAAAACTACTTAATTTAAAGCTTACGCTTTTTGCCTTACTCACTTTTAGCCCACAACTTTATGGAACGCAATGCTAAACGAAAATTCTCTATATTCGGTACTAACGACAATATTTCATCTGTCACGCGACAGCCGTTCAAACTGCGCACCGAACGTGGATCCAAGTTTTTCAATAGGTTGTCATCGCGCAAATCAAAATCGTCCGGTATCTCTTTGAGAGATAAACGAGCAAATAGTAAATCAATTTCGATACCATCGAAATTCATTTTTATAACCGGTACAAACGCCTCCTCAACGGCACGGCATTCGGTTACCTCCGGTTGTTTTTTCAACAGTTCAAAGAATGATGTGAAATAATCGGCACGTTCTATATTGCGTGGTGCTACACACAATGCGTCAATATCAGCACCTTTGTGGTGTACACCCAAACGATATGAACCGAATGTATAGATTTTACCACCCAGCTTTTGGGCGGCCACTTCGGGCATATTCTTGGCCAGTGAAATCTCTTTGACCCACTGTTTGACAAGAGTATTGAGTTTGGCAAGTATTTCCATGCGATGATTCAATTCTTCTTCCGTTTCGAAAACCTTATAGGGTTCCAAGGCCTTGCGCAACTCTTCAGACTTTTGTACGTCTTCGGGTCGGGGACAGGCCAAACTAATGGCCGAAGTCATGCCCAACTGTTTGGCGGGCTGCTGCTGTGAAGAGTTGCGTGAAGAACCATTGCTGCCATTGTTCTGTGAATTTTGGCTAGAAGAATTGAGTATTGTGTTGGAGGATGAGGTAGTAACACCGTTTTGCTGCTGTCGTGCTTCTGAATTCCACATCTTTCTACAATTTTTCTTACTGAAATACAAACAAAAGAAATCATTATGAATACAATATTATTTATATATTCATTGATCGATAAGCTCTAACTTACCCTTTAGTTAGGCAATTGTTTGCAAAATTGTTCCTATTATCTAAGTATTTTTATTGAATAGAAAAAATTCTAAAATATTGCTGCTATCTTTTGCTTGTTCTGCTGCGTCTTAATTTAATGCGTTTCGTTTTTATTTTAATTATTTCAAAAGTTCATTCTCATCTATTCTTGGAATTTTTAAATAGTTGTTATTGCTGCTGTAAAAGAAAAATATAAATAAAACATAAATAAGAATAAAGAAAACTTGGATAAGAAAATGTGTATAAAAATTGTAATTTTGGTTTTAAAAATCACAAGAGTAAGGAAATATTAGCAAAATGAGTTACAAATTGACAGAAAGTTAAGTTCTTAAACAAATTCTAGTTCAGTTCTAGTTCAGTTCTAGTTCAGTTCAAGTTCAGTTCCAGTTCAGTTCTAGTTCAGTTCTAGTTCAGTTCTACTTCAGTTCTACTTCAGTTCTACTTCAGTTCTACTTCAGTTCTACTTCAGTTCTAGTTCAGTTCTAGTTCAGTTCTAGTTCAGTTCTAGTTCAGTTCTAGTTCAGTTCTAGTTCAGTTCTAGTTCAGTTCTAGTTCAGTTCTAGTTCAGTTCTAGTTCAGTTCTAGTTCAGTTCTAGTTCAGTTCTAGTTCAGTTCTAGTTCAGTTCTAGTTCAGTTCTAGTTCAGTTCTAGTTCAGTTCTAGTTCAGTTCTAGTTCAGTTCTAGTTCAGTTCTAGTTCAGTTCTAGTTCAGTTCTAGTTCAGTTCTAGTTCAGTTCTAGTTCAGTTCTAGTTCAGTTCTAGTTCAGTTCCAGTTCAGTTCTAGTTCAGTTCTAGTTCAGTTCTAGTTCAGTTCTAGTTCAGTTCTAGTTCAGTTCTAGTTCAGTTCTAGTTCAGTTCTAGTTCAGTTCTAGTTCAGTTCTAGTTCAGTTCTAGTTCAGTTCTAGTTCAGTTCTAGTTCAGTTCTAGTTCAGTTCTAGTTCAGTTCTAGTTCAGTTCTAGTTCAGTTCTAGTTCAGTTCTAGTTCAGTTCTAGTTCAGTTCTAGTTCAGTTCTAGTTCAGTTCTAGTTCAGTTCTAGTTCAGTTCTAGTTCAGTTCTAGTTCAGTTCTAGTTCAGTTCTAGTTCAGTTCTAGTTCAGTTCTAGTTCAGTTCTAGTTCAGTTCTAGTTCAGTTCTAGTTCAGTTCTAGTTCAGTTCTAGTTCAGTTCTAGTTCAGTTCTAGTTCAGTTCTAGTTCAGTTCTAGTTCAGTTCTAGTTCAGTTCTAGTTCAGTTCTAGTTCAGTTCTAGTTCAGTTCTAGTTCAGTTCTAGTTCAGTTCTAGTTCAGTTCTAGTTCAGTTCTAGTTCTAGTTCAGTTCTAGTTCAGTTCTAGTTCAGTTCTAGTTCAGTTCTAGTTCAGTTCTAGTTCAGTTCTAGTTCAGTTCTAGTTCAGTTCTAGTTCAGTTCTAGTTCAGTTCTAGTTCAGTTCTAGTTCAGTTCTAGTTCAGTTCTAGTTCAGTTCTAGTTCAGTTCTAGTTCAGTTCTAGTTCAGTTCTAGTTCAGTTCTAGTTCAGTTCTAGTTCAGTTCTAGTTCAGTTCTAGTTCAGTTCTAGTTCAGTTCTAGTTCAGTTCTAGTTCAGTTCTAGTTCAGTTCTAGTTCAGTTCTAGTTCAGTTCTAGTTCAGTTCTAGTTCAGTTCTAGTTCAGTTCTAGTTCAGTTCTAGTTCAGTTCTAGTTCAGTTCTAGTTCAGTTCTAGTTCAGTTCTAGTTCAGTTCTAGTTCAGCTCTAGTTCAGTTCTAGTTCAGTTCTAGTTCAGTTCTAGTTCAGTTCTAGCTCAGTTCTAGTTCAGTTCTAGTTCAGTTCTAGTTCAGTTCTAGTTCAGTTCTAGTTCAGTTCTAGTTCAGTTCTAGTTCAGTTCTAGTTCAGTTCTAGTTCAGTTCTAGTTCAGTTCTAGTTCAGTTCTAGTTCAGTTCTAGTTCAGTTCTAGTTCAGTTCTAGTTCAGTTCTAGTTGAGTTCTAGTTCAGTTCTAGTTCAGTTCTAGTTCAGTTCTAGTTCAGTTCTAGTTCTAGTTCTAGTTCAGTTCTAGTTCAGTTCTAGTTCAGTTCTAGTTCAGTTCTAGTTCAGTTCTAGTTCAGTTCTAGTTCAGTTCTAGTTCAGTTCTAGTTCAGTTCTAGTTCAGTTCTAGTTCAGTTCTAGTTCAGTTCTAGTTCAGTTCTAGTTCAGTTCTAGTTCAGTTCTAGTTCAGTTCTAGTTCAGTTCTAGTTCAGTTCTAGTTCAGTTCTAGTTCAGTTCTAGTTCAGTTCTAGTTCAGTTCTAGTTCAGTTCTAGTTCAGTTCTAGTTCAGTTCTAGTTCAGTTCTAGTTCAGTTCTAGTTCAGTTCTAGTTCAGTTCTAGTTCAGTTCTAGTTCAGTTCTAGTTCAGTTCTAGTTCAGTTCTAGTTCAGTTCTAGTTCAGTTCTAGTTCAGTTCTAGTTCAGTTCTAGTTCAGTTCTAGTTCAGTTCTAGTTCAGTTCTAGTTCAGTTCTAGTTCAGTTCTAGTTCAGTTCTAGTTCAGTTCTAGTTCAGTTCTAGTTCAGTTCTAGTTCAGTTCTAGTTCAGTTCTAGTTCAGTTCTAGTTCAGTTCTAGTTCTAGTTCAGTTCTAGTTCAGTTCTAGTTCAGTTCTAGTTCAGTTCTAGTTCAGTTCTAGTTCAGTTCTAGTTCAGTTCTAGTTCAGTTCTAGTTCCACACCACTTCCTATTGTATTTCAGAAATTTCTAATTATATTTAACAAATTTCCAATTGAATTTCGAAATTTCTAATTATATTTCAGAATTTTCTAATTAAAATTCAGAATATTCCAATTATATTTCAGAATTTTCCATTTGTTTTTCAGAAATTTCTAATATCAATACCAATGGAAATTTCTGAAATACAAAAAGATAATTCTGAAATTCAAATAGAAATTTCTTAAAAACAATTGGAAAATTGTGAAATACAATTAGAAATTTCTTTAATTAGAATTTTCTGAAATATAATTAGAAATTACTGAAATTCAATTAGACATTTTTAAATACAATTAGAAATTTCTTTAATTGGAATTTTCTGAAATATAATTAGAAATTTATGAAATACAATTGGAAATGGTGTAGTTCAGTTCTACTCGCAATTTTTTTTATATTTCTTTTTTTTATACCCTTCACCTTCGTGAGAAGGGTATATATAAGTTTGTCATTCCGTTTGTAATTTCCATAATATAATTTTGCGGCCCTATAAAGTATATATATTCTGGATCCTTATAGATAGCGGAGTCGATTTAGCCATGTCCGTCTGTCTAATGAAATCAATTTTCTGAAGACCCCAGATATCTTCGGGATCCAAATCTTCAATAATTCTGGCAGACATGCTTTCCAAAGTCCATTGGAACGATATATATAAGGCTATAGTAAGTTGGACCTACAATGGGTCAAAATCGGGAAAAATATTTTTAACCCGAATTTTTTTTCACAAAAAACATTTTTTTGTCATAAATTTTTTCACTAATAAATTAAAAAAAAAAAATTCAATTAAAAAAAATTGGAGAAAACTTTTAAAAAAAAATTTCAAAGAAAAAAAATTGTTAAAAAAAAAATTTATTTTAAAGTATAAATTGGTGAAGGGTATATAAGATTCGGCACAGCCGAATGTAGCTATCTTACTTGTTTTAATAGAAAATTATTGAGAATTTTTACTGGAATCTTTTTAAACAATTTTGTTGATTTTTTAATAGAAAATATTTGACAAATTTTGTCACAATTTTTTATTCTGGAACTTTAAAAAATTTTTTTTTAATATTTGCCACAATTTTTTATAGTTTTTAACAATTATCTCCAATTTTTTTTTATAGAAAATTTGTGACAAATTTTTTATATTTTTAACTCGAAAATTTTGAAAAATGTTGTCCCAGCGTGTGTATAGAAAATTTGTGAACAATTTTGTCACAATTTTTTTTTTTAAAGAAAATCATAACACAATTTTTAGTGCAGTAAATTTAAAACCATATAAATATTTTTAGTACAAACTAATTTTATCACTAGTTTAGTAAATAAAATATTTGTTTACAAAACTATAATTAGGGATAAGTGATAAACCTTTATACCTTACCACCAAAAAATAACTGAGTCACAATTCTTGGAAAAAGCCTTTGAATCATATCGGATCTATTTAGAAAATCTAATACAGAGAAAAATTCCCTTGAGAATATGTACTAATATTAATTGAAATCTTATGTTTTCCCATTTTATTTATGTATTTATTTTCAATTCCCCTTTATTGCCTTACATATTTCAAGAATATCCGGACAAAAAGCATAAGAAAATGTTAAACTGACAAATATACGACAGACTGACAGAATGACATGACAAGTAAACAGACAGACAATGTACAAAACAAATGTACACACACTCCACTAAACAACACTCGTCGTATACATTTATAACTTCCTGTTTATGCAGCCGAGATGAAAAGGGAATATGTAACAAATCCCGTCGTAGCTGCACCTGCATTCAAACTCTGATCCAATATTTTGTTCCCATTTTCAACCCCTAATCTTAGATTTTAAAATGTAAAAATAGCCAAATTTGAAATCTGTTTCGAAAACAACAGCACAAGTTATTGATAAAGAAAATTTTTCATTTATTTGTTTACCTTCCTTTTGTATTAATTATATGTGTATGTATGCATGTATGTATAGATAATTTTTTTTATTATTTTTTTTTTTTGCAATGCCAATGTCTTTCTTTATTATTTTCTTGTAATAAACATTACAAAGCGATTTACTTAAGTTTGTTCGTATTTTTTTATTCTTTCATTTGCTATCCACGCATTTAATTTCTTTATTTCTCTCGTTTTTTTTTTTTTTGCTTCTTTTTTCAAGCCACTGCTTTTTTACATTTAATGTTCTTTTTTTCTCCAGTCCTTCGGATGAGAATTTTCACTTGACTTTTTTTAATATAAATTCATTCAATTAACACTTAATTTTTATTGTTAAGTAAAGAACAAACATTTATTTACATGTTTATCATAAAATTAATTAAAATTTAAACAGATTTACTGGTTATAATTTAATATTAAAAATCGCGTAATTTACGAGAAACGCTTCTTTTTCGTTTGCAGAAAAGTAAAAAAACACGATAAGAAAGACAATACAAAATACACATACAAAAAAGTCATTGTACCCCAACTTGGCAGCACTGTATGGTGAGTTAGTTTTTGCAAAAAAAACAAAGGCTAAGGTGAATTTGTGTGTGTTAAGTAGGGGGAGTCATGTTTTTAAGAGTATTTTTAATTTCAAATAATATTTTTACACAAAAAACCGGTACTTTTCCAAAATTAAAAGATTTTCTTATATATTAATTTAAAAAAATAAATATTTTTTGTTCAATAAATTCTATTGCGATTATTCTACTATAATCAAAATACGTTGTTTTGAGAAAATCACGTGAAAATGTTTTATTGTGAGTATTATAATTGGAACCGATTATGGCCTATTGGTTTCTGTAACTGAATGAATAAAATAATTACCTTTTTAAATAAATCTATTGCACTTTATTGATTACACTATGTTTTGTAACGTGTTGCTTCACTGTCAAATTCTGACTAATATCTTTACATAAATTATGCACCATGCTGAGTATACATTGACAAACGCCATTTTAATTTCAAAGACATTTTGTAAGAAGAATAATTTCAATAAGCAAGATGGGTAATTACGGTAATTCCACAATTGCAGGTACAAAATTTGTGTATTGCCACAGTCTACCTTTTGTTTTACCCGCAATACAAAATAACATTGACAAACGCCATTTTAGTTTCGAAGGTGGATTTAAACACAATTAGCAAGAATAATAATTTAAATGAGCAAAAACGATAAGCGCGATAACTCTGTAATAAAAACAGTACAAAAACAACAGGTAAACAGTAGGTGACAATACAATAGGAACTTTTTTGAAACTATATTTCGTAATTTCAGTTTTCAAAATCATGACCGCTTACTAAATATTTATGTATATTTCTATTTAAGAATTTAAAATTCAAATTATTTGCCTCGAGCTCTACAAAAACTTATTTTTAATAACTTTTCAAATGCTGAAAATATGATATATATTTCTAAGAATAATTAAAATTTACTATATTTTCTATAAAAATATAGGAAATTTCTGAATTTTTAAACATTTAAATTTACACTTTATTCACTTAGTACAAATTAGGGTTCTATAGTTGAAACAAAAAGTCGACTTTTCGAACTTTCGACTTTTTTCGATTTTTAAAAAGTCGACTTTTCGAACTTTCGACTTTTGGTAATTTATGAAAAGTCGACTTTTCGAACTTTCGACTTTTTAGTTAAATCGACTTTTTTCGACTATTTTCGACTTTCCGACTATTTTCGACTTTTTTCCACTTTTTACCATTTTTTGTAAAAAATACATGGTTTCTGCATTTATTGATGCGCCTTGTGTTAATTTTAGCAATAAAAATTAAATGTATTAAGGCGATAATATATAATATGTAGAAAGAGCATTTTTGTATGAACATTTACTTATTATTTATTTTTGCATACACTAGAAAAAATGTAAGTGTACCAAATTGCAATAACATAAAATTATTATGTTATTCTGTGCATATTTTGTTTTAGTATAATGTTGCAATTAAAAATTTTTTTAACAATCTTAAAAGTCGACTTTTTTCGACTATTCGACTTTTTTCGACTTTTATCGACTATTCGACTTTTGTGATAACTAATCGAATGTTCGACTTTTTTGTGACCAAAAAGTCGACTTAGACTTTTCGACTTTTTTCAGCAAAAAGTCGATTGTTCGAACAATCGAACAATCGACTTATAGAACCCTAGTACAAATGTATAAGAAATAACGGTAATTTTTTTGAAAAATCGCTCATTTTAACTTATAAACACTACTATTGGCATTACTTTCTCTAATAAGCAATGAGGTGAATTTGTCGAAGAACGGGAATTAAAAAAAAACAATAAAGGTGAATTTTTTGTTTTCCCAAATTATACCACAAAAGATAATTGGAAAAAATTTTCCTACTGTTTCCTATTTTTTTTGTAAACAAAAGGATAAAAACTTCTTAAAAAATGTAAAATTAGTTAAAAATTCGTGCAATATGTATTTAATAATATAAATAAAATGGTTTATAAAAACCAAAATTTAAAATTAAGTTTTTAGAAGAGTTGAAATTTAGTATTTAGGGGTCATTGCAATAGCAATGATTCCATGGGTACGTGAAAAATTTGCAGAACGTCGTGCCAAATGGCTGGCGGCCCGTAATAAACGTACCACGAATAAAAGTGAAGATGAAGATGATAATTCGTCTACTAGTGCCAGTGATATAGCGCCCAGACTGCATCGCCTGCAAGATAATCCGGAAGATACAGCAAATAGCACTAACGCCACCGTTGTTACAGTGACGGCCAGTCCCAGTGCCAGTCTTCGTACACCACAAACCGCCCATAGATCAATGAGAGGGTCTTCATCGGTTACGCCACATTGTCATCATCATCACCATTCATCATCATGTTCCTTGACCAACTCAACGTCTAATAATATTAAGTTAAATAAAATGTAAGTCTAAATGCTGTGATAAATAAGTCAGTCTTAATTTTTTTTATTTACAAACATTTCAAAAATTTCCTGTATAAAATGCAAAAATTACGAAATTTATTTGCCAAGTAATTTTTATTTATTTTTTTAATAAATTATATGTTGGCTTTTTTAAACTTTTACAGAAGAAGTTCTCGTCGTTCTTCGGCTGCCTCTTCGTCCATTGGCTCATGCCCAAATTCCGAAGATGTCTCAAAAGGTCCCTCTCCCAAAGAACGTATCAAAATACGCATTGTCTGTCCCTCTGCCCGCATTTTGGCCTTTCAAACGGAAGCCAACAAACGCTTGTTGGAGTTAAAAAGCGAAATTCTTTTAGAGCTTAAAGATGACATTGGCTCCATGCCCCTATTCGCCACAGATCCCCGTTCTTTGGGTCCTCGGTTTCGTTTACTAAAGGCTGACTATCAGGGTTCCGAATTGAATGAGAATTTAACATTGGCTCAATTGGAAATTGTCAACAATGACACTTTGGTTTTGGTGGCCAAACGTAATCATTTGCAGAATTTAATGACCCAAACTAGAGAGACTAGAACACCGCCTGAGGTGGAAATAGAGATGGCTACACGAAGTCTGCCCGTGCGTACAAGTGAGATACCCATGGTGGATATTAATGAGATATTTCAACAGTCTAATGTAAGTTGGAAAGGGGAATTAATTTGCTAGAAATAAGTTTTACAGAAAATATGTTCAAATAAAACTTTTAATAGAAAATCTTGTTCAGAGAACTAGAACTGAACTAGAACTAGAACAGAACTAGAACTGAACTAGAACTGAACTAGAACTGAACTAGAACAGAACTAGAACAGAACTAGAACTGAACTAGAACTGAACTAGAACTGAACTAGAACTGAACTAGAACTGAACTAGAACTGAACTAGAACTGAACTAGAACTGAACTAGAACTGAACTAGAACTGAACTAGAACTGAACTAGAACTGAACTAGAACTGAACTAGAACTGAACTAGAACTGAACTAGAACTGAACTAGAACTGAACTAGAACTGAACTAGAACTGAACTAGAACTGAACTAGAACTGAACTAGAACTGAACTAGAACTGAACTAGAACTGAACTAGAACTGAACTAGAACTGAACTAGAACTGAACTAGAACTGAACTAGAACTGAACTAGAACTGAACTAGAACTGAACTAGAACTGAACTAGAACTGAACTAGAACTGAACTAGAACTGAACTTGAACTGAACTAGAACAAGAACTGAACTAGAACTGGACTAGAACTGAACTAGAACTGAACTAGAACGGAACTAGAACTGAACTAGAACTGAACTAGAACTAGAACTGAACTAGAACTGAACTAGAACTGAACTAGAACTGAACTAGAACTGAACTAAAACTGAACTTGAACTGAACTAGAATTAATATAGAGCTAAACTAGAACTGAAAATTGTTTGTTCAAATACAAGTTTTTATACAAAATGTTTATTTTTTTCAAAACATCCCTTTCTTTTCAGCTGCAATTCGATGTACGTAAAGTTTTGATTTCTTTGGCTCAAGCCTCATCCGTTATTATTGGTTCCGGTCCTTATGCCAATCGTTTAATAGCAATGCTTAAGCAGAAACTAATCAATAAGCGTAACTATCAAAACGATACTTTACAGTGCCTTGTGGACATGGGTTTTAAGAAAGAAAAGGCTGAGTATGCTTTAAAAATACACAAGTAAGTTTTATATATGTGAAATTGTTTGTTATATAGTTAGTAGGGCTCGGTTATGTTAATGAAGAATTAATAAAAAAAAATAACAATTACAACTATACATAATACTAATATATCTTCCCTTGCCTTTAGCAATATATATTCAAATGCTTTAGAATGGCTGATACTGCGTCAATCGGAAGAAATTGGCATAGAAGAAACTGTTATGGGTTTGCCTAGAACTAATTCAATAGCATCACCCTCGGGTATCATGTCGAATGATGTAAGTTTGGAAAGCTTATACAATTTTATTTATTTTTATAAATTATTTTGTTCTTTAGGGTCCTATTGAAAATATAGCAGCTTTATTAGAAATAGTACGCATTTACAGTCATCGTGATATACCCCCCAGTCCCGAGACCATACAAAATCTAGTGGATATGGGCTTTAAAGAGCCCGATGTTATCGAGGCGTTGAAAAAGACTTGCAATAATAAAGCAGCGGCTTGTGAATGGTTGTGCGGTAATCGTACCGGTAGCTTAGTAGAATTACGTGAAGGTTTAGCTCAAGATTCGCCCATACTAAAAACCATACTTGAATTGCCACAAGTACAGTTGAGCCTAAGCAATCCCAAAATATTATTGGGTAAGTTATTGGTTTATTCGTTTAATGTAATATAGTCTCTTATGATATTTAACAAATTTATAAAGCCTTTTTAGCAATATTGGAGAATGAGCATACTATACGTGTTTGGGGTGGTGACAATGATACCACCTCGGTTATAACACATATCCTGCAAAAATACCATGAAGAAAAACATGTTTTAGGCATTAATCAATTCTATAGTAGTCGATAGTTTTCTTTTATGCCAAAATTTATTATTTTTCTCCAATTCACAGTTTTATTTAATAACTTACCAGTTCAACTTAAATCGTTAAAACTAATATTAATAATAATACTTAACTACGTAAAAATATGCAAAATTTAATTTATTTTTTTTCTTCTTTTTTACAAGTAATACTACTATAAATTATGATATAGCAATATAAATTATTATATTTATAAGATTTAAAACCAAAAAAACAAGCAAATTAAAAGAGGTTGTTAAAGTAAGCTAAAGTGGAAATGGACAAACATAATGTATCAGGTGCAATAGAAAGAAGCTGGATATATCAAACGGAAACACGTTTGTGTGTATTCCTTAAAAGGTGGCTAATTGGCGCTTCTGTGAAGTGTTTTGCCTTTCATTGATATTGAGCATTTTGCCAGAACAGTCCCTTGGATCATTGGGATCCCATTGATAAACATCCATCAAATCCTACAGCGTCTGTTTCCCAGATTGTGAAGCTGGGTGGTATGTTCGACCCCAGAGGGCAGTAGCCAGAAAATGCATATGTCTCTATTGTCTAAGAATGGAACGTATTCGAAGAAAACGAGCCACCAGATATTCGCTTGAGACCACCAGTGTGTAGGAGGTAATTGTTTAATTCGACTCGAAGGAAAACATTTTCGAATTCCCATTTATAAAGCCTAAAAATTCGAATGATTTTATTTTCGTATCGAATTACACAATTACCTTCTGTTCTAGTTCTAGTTCTGTTCTAGTTCTAGTTCTGTTCTAGTTCTGTTCTAGTTCTGTTCTAGTTCTGTTCTAGTTCTGTTCTAGTTCTGTTCTAGTTCTGTTCTAGTTCTGTTCTAGTTCTGTTCTAGTTCTGTTCTATTTCTGTTCTAGTTCTGTTCTAGTTCTGTTCTAGTTCTGTTCTAGTTCTGTTCTAGTTCTGTTCTAGTTCTGTTCTAGTTCTGTTCTAGTTCTGTTCTAGTTCTGTTCTAGTTCTGTTCTAGTTCTGTTCTAGTTCTGTTCTAGTTCTGTTCTAGTTCTGTTCTAGTTCTGTTCTAGTTCTGTTCTAGTTCTGTTCTAGTTCTGTTCTAGTTCTGTTCTAGTTCTGTTCTAGTTCTGTTCTAGTTCTGTTCTAGTTCTGTTCTAGTTCTGTTCTAGTTCTGTTCTAGTTCTGTTCTAGTTCTGTTCTAGTTCTGTTCTAGTTCTGTTCTAGTTCTGTTCTAGTTCTGTTCTAGTTCTGTTCTAATTTTGTTTTAGTTCTGTTCTATTCGTAAGAAAACATTCTGGAATTTCCATATATTACACAATTATCCCCCTGTAGCCGATCTCTGTGACTGATATATATTTCGCTTGATCGTCTACGGAATGTGGTGTCAGCGTTCAGCGATCCTCTGCTACTGCCCGGCTCCTACTGAGCAGAGTTTAGCATAACGAGCTACCCTTTCTTGCATGACTTAACGAATCTGTAGGAGATGAATGTCAAACACAACTAAATTGTTTTGATGATGTCGTAAAACGGACCACTTACTAGCCAGGTATCACAACGGGACACTTAAAGGATCCACGTGTCTTACTCTATTTCCACTTTAAATTTTAAAACCATTATTATGCCTTTCACCAATAGTGTTATATAAGATTATCATTCCGTTTGTAATTTCCACATTTACATTTGTGTCCCGATGGAATAGACTTTATCGTATGTCCGTCCGTCTGTTCCGAAGTCCCCAAATAACTTACAAACATGATTGGAACATCAATATATCGGGTATAGTCCCGGTTCGTTTAAAATCGAGATAAAATCGGCAAAAGCCCACAACTACCCTGATTTGTTACCTATTTTTCAGCAAACATTTTTGTTACTAAAGTATAGTTTGGTGAAGGGTATATAAGATTCGGCACAGCCGAATATAGCAGCACTCTTTCTTGTTGTTAGCTTAATAATTTCTCTTAAATGTTTTCTTTTGAAACAATTTCTAACGCACAGAAAGTAATTATAGAACCCAACAAAAAAAAGTATTTAATTTGTAGTTTATAGGCTTTTGAAAAAAGTCTAGCTTTCTAACTCTAACTCTAATGATTTAAACTAAAATATAAATTATTATAAAATAAATCTAAAACAAAAAAAACAAAAGTGCAATTCTCTAAGAAGATAAAGTTAAATAATAAATAATATATTTACAATAATCATATACACCAAAATTTAAAAGAAAAAAAGAAAAAGAAAAACGTAATTAACAACAGCAAACAATGCATCAAATCAAGTAAAATCATCAAAAATCATAAATTTAAATGAAACATATTGTAGATTGTACCTAATTTTAGCATTTTAGCTTTTAAACTTAACAAAAAAACAAAAAAACATACAATTTTATCAAAATAAGAAAAAAAACCTTAAATTAAAATGCTTTTTAACTGGCAACTTAAAATATATGGATTTTAACCAAAAGATATTGTATTAATTAAAAATTTAACTAAAATTTATCTCTTATTAAAAATGCTTATGTGTATGTTTAATAATTTTATAGTTTTAACTAAATTATGCCAAAAAAACAAAAAATAACTCAACAAAAACAAAACATAAAATGATATTAAAATAATGATCTCTACTTTTAAACAATGCAAACAACAAATAATTAAACAAAAATTAATTTTGAAATAAACTTTAAAATAATAATAATAAAAAAACAATCAATTTTCAAAAATTTAAATAAAGTGTTGGTGATTTATTTATTTTAAAACAGTGTTGGAGGAATCTGAAACAAAAGTTTTTTAGAGAAAATTTTTAATAAAATAACATTAAGTGATTCATGCCTGTTTTTAAATTTAAATAAAACAAAGTGTGTGTGCAAATATCCAATTTTCCACGACTCTGGCCCATAAATCATGGGTTTTTTTGGCTTTGAGGTCTGCTATGGTTTGTGGCTTATTCACATACATGACATGAGCTGTGTGGCACGAAGCGCCGTCCTGTGGAAACCACATGTCGTCCATATCATCAAATTCAGGTAATCATTAAACTATAGCGTTTTTAAAGAAATTCACACCAAACAGTAGTCGGGGTTGTCATAGAATCCAATCATTGCCGGAATCAAAAATACATTTGACTATCCAAATTAATTTTTTATTTAATCGATAAAGAATTTAATTCTAGATCGAATATAAAACCCATAACTTTTTCTGTCGTTTTCCTACGTTGGATTCTATGGCAATTCCGAGTGTCATTTTTTTCGGATGCATTGAATGCTATTTAAATGGGCGAAGCGCTCGCAATGTTGCCCAAACAGCACATCCATTTTAATAAAACAATTTTATCATTGGCACGTGTTGTTGAACGCTATACCGTCCATGGTGATTTGGCAAAACAAACCGAATAAATGACAACCAATTCGACAGAAGTTGCTTCAACAATATGGACGCCATCAACTGTCAAAGTTCTGAAGTCCTTATTGGAAAACGCTTTACATAACGAATTGAACTACATAAAGATTAACCCCCATTTCCATACAAAATTTGTTTTATAAACCTTTGATAAATTTATAAACTGTTTATGCATATGGGGGTAAAGCTAAAATTTAACTACATAAATACCTATGATTGAAGCTAGAATTTAAGATTAGATTGAACCTAATATTTAACTACATAAATAACTAAAATATAACCTTAAAATTGAACTTAAAAGTCTACAATCATTAGAAAAATCTACGATTGAAGCTAAAATTGAACGCTAATAAGACCTTGAAAAAATAAAATTGAACAATGAAAAAACGGACGATTGAACCAAAAATCGGACTTTAGAATGACCTACGATTGAACCTTAGAAAGACCTACGGTTGAAGCTAAACTTGAACAATATAATGACAAGATTGAAGCTAAAATTAAACTTTAGTAATACCCTCGATTGAATCTAAAACAAAACATTAGCAAGACCTAAGATTGCAGCAAAGGTTGAACATTAGAAAGACATACAATTGAAGCTACAATTTGACTTTAGAAAGACTTACGATTGAAGCTAAAATTGAACATTAGAAAGATCTACAATTGAAGCTACAATTTAACTTTACATAGATCTACGATTGAAGCTAAAATTGAACCAAAAATTTAACTTTAGAAAGACTTGAGTGCTTCAAGCTACAATTTAGCTTTAGAAAGACCTTCGATTGAACCTAAAATTTAACTTTAGAAAGACTTACGATTGAAGCTACAATTTAATTCTAGACAGACCTACGATTGAAGCTATAATTTAACTTTAGACAGACCTTCGATTAAAGCTAAAATTGAACATTTAAAAGACCTACGATTGAAGCTACAATTTAACTTTAGACAAGCCTTCGATTGAAGCTACAATTTAACTTTAGACAGACCTTCCATTGAAGCTAAAATTGAACATTAAAAAGACATTCGATGGAAGCTAAAAATTTAACAATAGAAAGACCTAGGACTGAAGCTAAAATTGAACATTAAAAAGACCTTCGATGAAAGCTAAAATTTAACTTTAGAAAGACCTACGATTCGAGCTACAATTTAACTTTAGACAGACCTTCGATTGAAGCTAAAATTGAACATTAAAAAGACCTTCGATGGAAGCTAACAATTTAACAACAAAAAGACCTAGGATTGAAGCTAAAATTGAATAAAAAGGACCTTCGATGGAAGCTAAAATTTAACAATAGAAAGACCTAGGATTGAAGCTTAAATTGAACATTAGAAAGCCCTATGGTTAGAAGCTAAAATGTAACTTTAGAAAGACCTACGATTGAAGCATAAATTGAACATTATAAAGATCTACGATTGAAGCTAAAATTGGACTTATGAAAGACCTACGATTGAAACTAACATTGAACATAAAAAAACCTACGGTTAAAGCTAAAATTGGACTTTAGAAAGACCTACGATTGAAGCTAAAATTCAACTATAAAAAGACCTACGATTGAAGCTAAAATTGGACTTTAGAAAGATCTACGATTGAAGCTAAAATTCAACTATAAAAAGATCTACGATTGAAGCTACAATTTAACTTTAAAAAGACCTACGATTGAAGCTCAAATTGAACAGTAGAAAGACCTAAGATTGAAGCTAAAATTGAACATTAAAAAGACCTACGATTGAAGCTCAAATTGAACAGTAGAAAGACCTAATATTGAAGCGAAAATTGAACTTTAAAAAGACCTACGATTGAAGCTCAAATTGAACAGTAGAAAGACCTAAGATTGAAGCTAAAATTGAACATTAAAAAGACCTACGATTGAAGCGAAAATTGAACTTTAGAAAGACCTACGATTGAAGCTCAAATTGAACAGTAGAAAGACCTAAGATTGAAGCTAAAATTGAATATTAAAACGAATTACGATTGAAGCTAAAATTGGACTTTAGAAAGACCTACGATTGAAGCTAAAATTCAACTATAAAAAGATCTACGATTGAAGCTACAATTTAACTTTAAAAAGACCTACGATTGAACCGAAAATTGAACTTTAGAAAGACCTACGATTGAAGCTAGTTGTTGATGTCATTGTAATTGACTTGTGTGTTGAATTTTCATTGCTTCAAATATTTTCTTTATATTGATAAATGCCGATAACATGTCATTGGTATCTATTGCACATAAGAGTTTTTATTGTTTGGTTTGTGGAAATTTCATTCGTGTTTTTTCAAACTCAGATTGATTATAAAGAGGGAATTGTCTTGATCATCGGGACCGGCACTCTTAGTATTGTCATTCCAATCTGCTACCTCATACTTTAGTTTTTGATACACTAATCTTAATATTGTTTTTTTTTTTCCTGCTTTGCTCATAGTCATGTGTCAATTGCTTTGTTTTCTTGTAATTTATTTGGCTTGTTTTCTTTTCCGTCAGGTTGTCATTCAGTTATTTTTGCTCCTAATATGTTGATATATTCTGAAGATACTGACTCTAATTTGGCTATGATAATATATTGGTTCATTGATCCTCTTATGCTTTTTGACTACTATCAAATGTGGTTCTCTAGGGGGTAATTGATATAAACATTGTTAATGGATTTTTTAAATTATCATATGATTTTCTGCATTTTTTTTAGTCATTGTCATGTTAGTTTATTTCCATTCCGATGTTGTGGATTTTATGAGACTCGCTTGACTGCGTTATGTTTGTGAATTCTTGAAGTTTTGTTTAGTAAACTGTCGTTGTGTTTGAGTTACATATTAGTGTTTGATTGACATGTTGCACTAGTGCATTTGGTTGGGCACCAAAATAATATATACGTTTGGAGTTTAATTTGCGGATAGTGTGTAGATATTGATTTGTTGAGTGAGATAAGTACCCTTCCGGTGAATTTATCAGTCTCTTATAGACTTATTTGTATTTATTTTGATTATTGTTTGAATCACTTATAATATTAGTGTTTGAGTATTGGAATTGATTATTAGGTATTCACCCTTTTGGTGATATTGTTTGTCATATAGGTTGGGTCCTCTATTGTTTATATCTTTGAAGGTTGTATCAACTAATAGACACTCAGTGACTAATACTTCTATATACATATATCTGGCCCTTTATAGTTTCTAGGTTGTACTGAGTACCTTGCTTTCTTTTTTACTTGGTTGATTATTTCTGATACACATGTACTTTATCAAATTTATTTTTTTTCTAGTGAAAACTATTTTTTCTTATCAAGTTGCTTATTAACTGATTTCAATTTAATAATCATTATCCAATAAGGATGTTTTATAGTATAATATATTTTGGAGTTAAGCTTTTGACTTTGTTAAATTTTTTTTTATTATAATTTATACCTATCATAATTAATTTATATCATAATTATTTAATTTACTTATATATATATATTTTTAATGTAAACTTTTTTTAAGTAGAAATTTGTAACCGGTTATGGCCAATAGGCTAGGTTATTGAAAATAAATAAAATAAATTAAAATTAAATTAAAATTGGACTTTAGAAAGACCTACAATTAAACCTAAAATTTTACTTTAGAAGGACCTTCGATTGAAGCTATAATTTAACTTTAGAAAGACCTACGATTGAACCTAAAATTTTACTTTTGAAGAACCTTCGATTGAAGCTAAAATTTAACGTTAGAAAGACCTACATTGGAACGTACGATTGAAGCTATAATTTAACTCATTTCTTTAATGGGGGACGTTGAAACCCCTTTTATACGGACTCATTTTCACAGCCTTAAATTGCGAACGTACTATGCTCAAATCGGATGTTGAATTTGGTATATGTTGTTTATCCAAACGCTGTTGAGCCACAATATTCTACCGAATATTCTAATTATTGCTCTCTCAAACGGTTTTATTCTTGATAATCTTAATTGAAAACTCTTTGACATCTAAAATTATATTTTTAATAACATTTTGTTTCGTTTTATTAGATTTGTTTTGTTTTTTTTTTTTTAATTTATTTTCAATACAATTGTTTGTGGGGGTTTGTGTTTTACTTTACATTTTTCTGGTTGTTCGTATATAAAATAATTTAAATCGTATTTATTAGGCTTAACAACAAAATTACTTAACTAAATTATTATTTAATATTTTTTGTTAAAATGTTTTTTTTTTGTTTGTTTTTGTATTGATTTAAAAAACTAAAAACTAAACTAAAGTTATATACATAGAGGTTATTTAAATAGTTTTCAATTGTTTTGTTAGTTTTACAGCTTTTTTACAATTTTACATAAATACAAGTTTTTAGTGTAAAATTAAAATTTTGGTTTTCGTTCGAAATTCGTTAAAAAAAATATTCGTTAAATTAAAAAAAAATTATTTAAAAAAAAAGTAAAGAACACAGGCAAGTAAAGAGAAGATGTAGAGTAGATGTTTTTATATTTTTTGAAAATTTTGTTAAAAAAAAATTTTTGAAAACTTTGGACAAATTGCTTATATTTCACAGCATAACTTCAATATCTTCTTGAAAGCAGGAAGCGGTCTATAAAGAATATTAAACAGCAGGCAGGCAAATATTAAAAAAAAATAGAAATATAGAAATAAAATAAAAATTAAGGAAAATTTAAGAAATAAAACATTAGTTTCATTCAATATGAATGATTTAGTTTGGTTTAAGGTTTAGTTGTATATATTAATATTATTTTAAAAAAAGATACATTGAAATGATAAATTACAAGACAAGAGACACAGTTATCGGTTAAATACTAAACAATAAATTAAGTAGTTAAAATAATTAATTCAATAAGTTAAAATTAATATGGCTATGGTTTAAAAAAAGAATTTATTTTTGAGGGGTGGGTTCTTTAAACTCAGACTTTGTTTATGGAAAAAGTCTTTTTCTTTTTTTTTAAGTCAATTATAGTTTGACTGTTTCAATTATGTATTTTAGTCTTGGGTTTTAGTTGATGCTTTGTTAAGGTCGTTTCGTTATATGATTTCAGACTTAATTAAAAAAAACTTAAAAACTAAATTTAAAAATTATTATTAAAACAAAATAAAAATGCAGATAAATTCTATTAATTACATAAACAACATAATTAATTCAATTAAAACTAGAGTTTTACCAAGAAACATTAATAAATTAACCACAATTAAGGAAGTTTTTAACAGGTTATCATAAAATTAAGCTAATACCAAATAATTCCCTTCATTTCATGACCTTCCCTACCCCACCTTAACCATTTTAAAATATTAATGTTGCCTGCTTAAATTATAATTAATTAAAGTTGTTAAACAAACAATTCAAAATTTAAAAAAAGAAAATAAGGTGTCTTTAAATGTAACAGGTGCAACAACTTGTGTCTGTGTGTGTGTTTCTGTATGAAATGTTTTACTGTGCCAATAGAGTTATGAGTGTTTAATGAGTTTTATTTAAACGTACGTTACAATTCATTTTCCATATTGGAACGTACGTTTTTAAGGACATTGTGAGTTTTGAGTATTTGATTTTTAATGTCTTTTTCGATTTGTGCCTTGCGTTGATTAGCATTGCGCAGTTTTTCATAAGTGTCTTCAAAGGCACGTTTGGTGCGTAATAATTTGCGACGCAATTCAGCGTTTTCTTGTTCTACCTTGAGACAGTCGTGTTTCTTCGCCAGCTGCTGCTGTTGTCCATTGGCATCTGTGGCATTGGAAGGCTTAATGTTTTCAGTACTGCTGTCATGGTGACCTGGGTAAAGTTAACAAATATGTAATATATTAATATTTGTAGACAATTTTAGATCAAATAACTTACCCTCTTTATCATCGGATTCGTTGCTGCTATGTTTCGTGGACGGACTCATTTCCACCGTCTTCAATTGAGGACGTTGTACACTATTCAATTCCACACTGCTAACACGTCCCGCATCACTTTCTATACCCAAGTCAGGTGATGAATTCTGTATACGTTGTTCACCCAAACGCTGTTGAGCCACAATATTTGAGGAATGAGGCGGCAGTGGAACTTCTTCAGAAGTGTAACCGGATTGACAAGCAATATCGTCATTCTTAGCCAAACGTTGTTTTATTTGTAGCGCTGCCAAACGTTCGAGTAGTGTTTGCTGTTCTTGTTCCAAATGTTCGATTTGTTGTTGCATTTGTGAACGTTGTTCCTCGTGTTTGTTTAACTCTAAGGATAATTCTTCTACACGTTTCTCCAATTGTAATTTCTCATTTAAGGCCTTTACACGTTCCATGGCTGCCTTGGAGGCTCTTAAGGTGCTTTCATCGATTTGCTTTTGTAGATTACGTGAGCTGAGTTCAGTTTCTACCAGGGTTTGTTTAAGTTCCTGCTCATTTTCCTGCAAACATTCGATAGTTCTCTGGGACTCTATAAATTGTTTTTGCAAATCGCTTAATTGTTGTGTGCACTCATTGTACAGACTCTTGGCTATATAATCTCTTTGTAGACATTCTTCATACTCCTGTTCTTTGGCTGAGAGGGCCTGTTGCAATGCCTGCTGCATTTCTTCTTTGAGTGAGTTTAATTGCTGCTGCTCTCGGTCGGCTGCTTGCTGTAGAGCTTCTACGTAGGTTTGCTTGACAATTTCCATGTCTGCCTTTAGGGAATTGATTTGCATTTCAGCTAATCTGGATTCCACCAATAAACGTTCACGTTCTTCTTGTAGTTTCTCCAAAGAACGTGATTTATCATCGATTTGCCTTAACAGCAGAGATTCATTGTGTACATTACCTGTTTCCTGAGAGCCTATGTTTATTAGATCATTATGCAATTCCTCATTGCGTTGCTTTAATTGCTCTAGTTCTTGACTGACTTCTAATACTTTCAGGTTTTCCTTTTTCAAACGATTATCGGCATCTACCAGCTGGCATTGGATTTCCAGTATGCGATTATCACGTTGTTGTATCTGTTGCTCCAACTGTGTAATGCGTTCTTGGCTGCGGGCCTTAAATGAGCGGCTATTTGATTCACTGTAGTCACTGTCGGTTTCATTATGCTGCACCGCTAAAGCCGGTTCTTTAGCCATTAATGAGGCCGAATGATCTTCTAGGCCTATGCGTGCCAAGGAAACCTTACGATCAGGCTCTGACCAAGCCTCCGATTCACTTTCTCTATTCTCAGCCATCATGGGCAAAGGCAAAGAACGTCTTTCTTTTTTGGAATCCGCACTGCGGCGTTTGTCCAGCTCCTTTTTAAGGGCCTTATTTTCAGCCTTTAGAGTTTCAATCGATTGCCCGTGTATGTCTTCATGGGAATTGAATGTCTTATTTTCCACATCTATATCCAAATCACCCAAAATATCGGAGAGATTGTGTAACTCGGCCAGACTTTGATCGATCATGGATAGACCCGATACGGACAGAGTCATATTTAGACTCTTGGACAAATCTAAGCTACGATCCACAGCACGACGCATGGCTTTGCGTTTCTCCACCGCCAAAACACCCAAAACATCTTTGTGCTTGAGTAAAGAATTAAGGAAACCAGCCAATTCTTCAAGGCGGGTAGATAAAGTGGCACACAGATCGGCACATTGGCGACGCCATTTCTCCGCTGTTTCAGCATCCGAACGGGCCTGTTTCACTTCGGTTTGCAGCTGGGCTATCAAAGCATCATGTTGTCTTTCGGTGCCCAAGCGTTGTATCAAAATGTCTACCTTACGTTGCAATAGTTTATTGCGTTGTAAGGCCTTTGTATATTCCACATCAGAGAAGGATTGCTGTAACTCACCGGCAGTTTCTGCTTGACTGGTATTGTGGGTGGTTTGTGGTGAAATAGGAGAAGCTGTGGATTTGTTGAGGATTTTATTGAGACGCTCAATTTCACGATTTTTCTCCCAAAGTTCTCTGTTAACGAGATTCTGTTAAAAGAAAAAATATGATGGATTTTAATTAACGTTAATAGGGAAATATATGACAAATTTTGAACTTACCTGCAAATCAGCAGTTTTCTTTTTCACTTCGACTTTGAGATTTTTAATTGTGGCCTCTTGTTGTTCGATTATGTTGTCATATTTTTGTTTTTTGCAATGATGTCAAATCATTTAGAGCCTCTGTATCACTGAAGGAACGACAAAAGCCGGTACATTCCAAGCCACTGATGCCGGTGACCGTGTGATGCTATAGGAAAAGATTTAGAGAGAAATAGTTTAAGTATTATATCTTTAAATCTTGTGTTTGAACACAAAACTTGTCTTTGAACAAACATTTGCTATCAAAACTTTCGTTTGAACAAAACAAATTTTCTATAAAAAATTTTCTTTGATTCGAATTGATCTATAAAAGCATTTTTAAATTAAAAGTTTTGTTTGATTCAAAATTCTCTATAAACACTTGTGTTGGAACAGACATTTTCTCAAAAACTTTTGTCTGAAGAAATATGTTCTATCAAAACTTGTGTTTGATCTCAAATTGTGTATAAAAACTTGTGTTTGATTCAAAATTATCTATAACAACTAGTTTGAAGACAAATCTTATATTAAAAGTTTTGTTTTATTTAAAATTTTCTATAAAAACTTTTGTTTGAACAGACTTTTCCTCAAAACTTGTGTTTGAACACAAAATTTTTGTCTGAGCATAAATTTTCTATCAAAACATGTGTATGAACAAATATTTTGTTATAGGAAAATACTCAGTAAAGTTCAGAGATGTGCTACCATTGGCATAACTGGTGCCATCGGTAGCACACCTTAGGCAGCATAGGATGTAATCCTTACATTACTGTCAATTGAGGACTATGTGGCAAGTGTGTCCGTTAGGAACTAGCTTAAACTCTTTGTGTCTTCTCTGGTAAGACCAAAGCGGGTAGGTCACATGAAAATTTTGTACGAGATAGGTCTAAACAGACACGGAGCCGCAGTTTATGTAGTAGATGAGGACATCAAAGTGTCATACAGACTCCCAGCCGAATGCAGCGTCTTCCAGGCAAAGATCCTAGCGATCTGGAAAGCCACGGAGTTGATAAGGGCACACGTCACAGAGGGGTGTGTAGTGACAATTTATGTAGATGTCAGGCAGCACTGAGAGCTTTGAGATGCCATATGCTACACTCGAGCATATTAGTGCTGAACTGTAAGAGGGCTCTAGAAGCATTATTGAAACTATACACAATCAGATTGTGTTAGGTACCAGGGCACTGTAACATACAGGGAAATGCGATAGCCGATGAACTGGCAAAACAGGGTTCAGATCACGCATAAACTGCGAAATAGGAACAAGGTCCTCAAGGCACTAGCCGACAGCACTTGGGGTATGGACAAAGAAACCTTGTTAGCAACTTACAAGACGATTGGTCGGTCAGTGGTTAACTATGCAGCTCCAGTGTGGTCGCCTTCGTTAAGTGATACGCAGTGGAGAAATATTCAAAGCTGTCAAAATGCAGCCTTAAGGACCGTCACAGGCTGCCTCCAAATCACCTCCGAACACCACCTTCACGAGGAAACTAAGGTTCTACCGGTCAAGGAACATAACGTCATGCTGACGCAACAGTTCCTTCTGGGATGTCACCGGAGGAGTCATCCAATCTTCAACATCACACAGTTGGAGTCTCCTCCGAGGCATGTCAGACAGGACCTTAGAAAATACGAGGAGAGCATACAGAGGTATGTGCAGGATCTATTTGATCGCAGCACATATATGACAGCTTTGAACGATATTCATAGACACGCCATCAATTCTGCGGTAGCAGGATACCGTATGAATGTCGTACTTGGAGGTCGCCCACCACCGATAGCAGACGCCGATAAGATTCTGCCGCGCAAAACAAGAGTCATTCTGGCACAACTAAGATCAGGATGGAGCAACAGGCTTAATGCCTTCTGGTCCCGCATAGACCGTGCCGTCCTAAACTTATGCCCTGCATGTGGTCAGGGTCCCCATGGACCCACCCAGTAGAAGTGGCACAATTTCTTTGACTTGATCTAGCAGAACCCCCAGACTAAATATTGTATAAATGTTCACGCAGCTACAACAACAACAGGGTCTCAGGAAAAACTGGCTAGGGCAAAGATTCCATGATGAACTGGGGGATATACACACAGCCTCAAAAGTGAGTAAACACCAGTGAATTTTTTGATTTTTTTAAGATCATGAAAATCATTATAGTCCAACTGAAATCAAAACCAAATCTATTATTCAGCCCAGTCTCCAACAAAACGAAACTTTTAAATTTTAATCGATGGATTTTAAGATTTTCATTATCTAAATAAAAAAATCTAATAATTTGTGGTGTTTACTCACTTTTGAGGATGTGTGTAGCTAGATATGATCTAGGAAATCTATTAGACTTTATCAGGGGAATAGGCTGAGTATTTTTAGGTAACGGGACTCTTTGAATCCCAGTCTTTGCTTATATCCTGGCCATCTAATCTTCTTTTTCTTATTTTTTCTTTGGACTGTTTTTTTACATTAATTATCTTTAATAATCTCTGTGGCACCTGACTTCTTTCTTTTTTCTCTTCAATATCAATTCATCTCTTCACTTTTAGGTCACACCGAGTATCACAATGGGTCCTATGGGTCTCCAAGTGGAAGTATACTTCTATAGTACACACCCCTTCAAATCTAGCTATATATCTATCTATCTATCTATCTATCTATCTATCTATCTATCTATCTATCTATCTATCTATCTATCTATCTATCTATCTATCTATCTATCTATCTATCTATCTATCTATCTATCTATCTATCTATCTATCTATCTATCTATCTATCTATCTATCTATCTACATATATATCTATCTATTTAATCTTGGTGTTTGTACAAAAATGTTGTATACAATTTTTATTTTATCAAATCCACTTACCTCCTTATCGTTATTCGAGACATTCGAAGCCTGTGTGCTATTTTTCAAGCGACTATTTTCGATTTGTTGATTTTTAATGCTTAGCATTAGTTTCTGTATGGTTAGACGGGCCTTATCATAAAGTTGATCGCGACTTTGTAGCTTCTCCTCCAAATCCTGGATCATGCAACTTTTGTCGGCCGTATCCATTTTAAGTTTTTGTAATTCTTCGCGTAGCTGTTGAGCCTTAAGGGTATGAAATAACAATGATTTCAATTAATTAAATTAATGGATTAAGAATTATGATTAAAAAATATGTTACCATTACCAAATTGAAACACCTTTAACCCATTTTATAATAGCAAATGTGAATGTATGTGCAAAAACCTTTGAATTGTTAGCAAAATTAAGGTAAAATTTAGAATTGTTTTTAATAAAACTTAACAATTTTATTTAAACAAATATATAGAGGTTTAGTTTTAAGTGATTTCTTAACATAATACAAATTTGTTTTGTTATAAAATAAATGCAGGGTGACATAAACAAAATTATTAAACAAAATATATATTCGAAATTAACAATTAAAATCTTATAGATTTAACAATATATAAAGAATATAACGTTTATAAGAAATACCCTAAAAGAACAACTATTTCATTATTCTACAACAAAAATTATTTTCAATTTTATTCTTTGTTTCTTGAAGGTTTTCCCTAGAACCTTTTTGTTTTGTTTAACATCATTTTAGTTCAAATACAATTTTACCAAGTTCCTTTAAAACATTTAAGGAAATTTTCCAAATTTTGAATATACATAACGTATTCCATCCACCGCAGAATATTTGCCTAAATTTTGCTTTCTTTGCTGCAGGCTTTGATGTTGCTCATTATTCTTGTTTGGAAATACAAAAGGATAAAAATGTAAAAATAAAAATTAAACATTTTTTAGCTCTAATAATAATTGTATCAAAAAAATATCTCTTGATCTTTTAAGAAATAAATTAGAAGAGTGGTCGGCACTTAAAGCTAATCTTCTATATCTAAAGGGTCTCTCATTAAGCATTTCCTATCTTTAAAAAACAAAGAGTGTGAGAGATATCATCGACATTTTTTATTCGTTTGAACGGCCTATCGATGCCATTATGTATGGCATCGGCTGCGGCTTCGCCAACGAAATATCAAATTGAATCTGGCGCATAAATCATGGTGAATAAATTGGCCGCTGTGATTTGTGGAAACCCATAAGAAAAAGTCTAACGGTGGCCAGTTCACATGACCTCCACGTGAGGTGACCATGCCCTCAGATCGCTCGTGCAGAATGTCCAATGTGTTATGAGTTGTGTGGCCGTACTGTTGAAACCACATGTCTTTGGTGTCCTTATCATCCAATTCAGGCCAAAAGAAGTTGGTAATCATCGACCTACAGCGCTCACCGTTGACCGTTGATTGGTCAGACCATCGTTCTCAATTAAATGTGGACCGATGACGCGGCCAGCCCAAAATACATACCAAGCAATGACTTTTTCTGATTGCATAGGATGCTCTTGGATCTCATGTGGATTGGTACCGTCCAAAATTCAACAATTTTGTTTGCTAGAAATGGGTCTCATAGCGTTAAATGGGCGAAGCTCGCGGAAAGTTGCCCGAACATAACCTCCATTTTGATAAAAACAATTTTATCATTTGTACGTGGTGTTGGACGCTATATCCGTCCATGGTGATTTGGCAAAACAAAGTGAATAAATGACAGACAATTTGAGAGATGTAGCAATATGGCCCCTATCAACTGTTGAAGTTCGGAAGTCGCTATTAGAAGACCCTTTATATAACCGAACAAAATTCTATAGAATAATTTAGTGATAAATAAGAACAGTAGTCGGCACTCATAGCCAACAGGTGCCGAACGCGTTGGAAATTTAGTTGTAAACAACAGGAATGTGAGCAAAACTCGTTAAAGTGATAAAAGGTTAAACAATTGTAGATTGTGCATCAAAAATACTACCAGAAAATGCGTCTTATCCAGTATTACAATACTTTTTCGAACATATCATGTTTTGTTTGTGCCGACCACTGAATTAGAAGAATAAGTACGTGATTCAGAAACTGATTTTAGGGCCTGATTCAAAAACACTTCCGGAAAACAATTTTCATATAAAAACTTTTTAAAGCTTGATTCAAAAACAATTTTAGTATGAAACACACTCAAACATTATTTGAATACTGACTGATTTTTATATAAAATTTAGAAAATTGTTATCTGAACGTGTTTCTAAATCTATATTTACCCCAACTACTTGCTCACCTTTAGAAAAAACTCCCCCTCCCCCTCATCATAATTGCAGCACAAAAGACCTGATGAAAAGCCGGCCGAAGTTATTGATGTAAAACTACTACTTGATTTTTTTAAACTTGTGACACCAGCATTATCCTCATTATTGCCCAACAAACTACCATCACTGATCGTATAACGTATGGGTATTACGGGTTCATACTGATGATGATTTAAATTCAAATCCAAACAACAATTATGCAAATAATCGCTCACACTGTGGGACGACATTGGCGCTAAATCACTAATATAATTAAACGAGGTTAAATCAGGGGAGCAACAGGCAGCTGCTTCACTAAATATAGCAGAGCAATTCTGACAGGCGGAGGGGTTAGATGTTGTTTGAAAATGACAGGCAGCATTATTGCAAATATTAACGCAAAGATTTTGTTTTAATTTATAAGCCGTCTCCACTTTGCCCGAACCTCTGGCCGATTTATCTCTTTTGTTTGCTTCTATTTGTTGACTGTTAAAATCTCTTTTGGTTTTCTTCTCCGGCTCACCTGTTTTGCTGTTCATTTCCAAATTTGTTTGGTCATATTTTCGATAAATTTCTTGGGTTTCCAGAGTATAGCATTCATTGGCTTGCAATTTACTGATTATGGTTCTAAAGAAACGATTTTCTCTTTTAACAATATTACGTTCTATATGCATTTTGTTCACCAATTTCTCATAATCTTGAATACGTTCCAGCAGGCGGGCGGTATTCTCAGTTTTAAGGGATATTGTGGACTATAGGGGGGGGAAAAGGTTTAAATGGTATCAAAGGAATTTTGAAAAGACATATGGGTTTCATAACTAACGGCTTTTTTTTATTAAGTCTTCGCTTTAATTAAAACTTTTATTTATTTTTCATTGTTAATTCTAAATAATGTGTGTGCGTAATGTGAACTTTGAAGCGTATGAGAATGTATGATGAAATTTATGACAAAAGCCAATGCAACCAAAACCTTATGAACGATAAAACAAAGGAGCAGTTTAGGAAAAGAATGTATTCTTGGCAGAAATTGAAATAAATAAGAAATCTATGAAATAAAAAGTCAAATTAAACCATTCGACTGTTGGTTTTATTAGACTAAATTTACCCCGTTTAATAGCAGCAGAGTCTTCCAATAGGGACTTCCGAGCTTTGTCATTCGATAGTGGTCATATTTGTTGAAGCTACATCTGTCGAATTGGCTGTCATTTATTCAGTTTGTTTTGTCAAATCACCATGGAGGGATATAGCGTTCAATAACACGTGCAAATTATAAAATTGTTTTTATCAAAATGGGTGTGCTGTTCGGGCAACGTTGAGGCCCATAGCTGGCTGAATGAATACGTCAATAAACAAAATCGATTTTGGGGCGATACCACTGAGCGTCCAATGCAGCCCGAAAAAGTCACTGTTTGGTGTGGATTTTAAGCAGGTCCATATTTCTTTGAGAACGATGTTGGCCAGGCCATCACAGTCAACGGCAAGCGCTATAGGTCGATGATTACCAACTTTTTTTGGCCTGAATTGCATGATATGGACACCACCGACATGTGGTTTCAACAGGACGGCGCTCCGTGCCACATTGCACATTCTGAACGGGAGATTTGAGGACATAGTCATTTCACGTGGAGGTGATGTAAACTGGCCACCGAGATCGTGCGATTTTAACCACATTAGACTTTTTCTTGTGGAGTTATCTAAAGTCGCAGATCTATGCGAAAAAGACTCAACATAACCCATGTAATCGGTTAAATTCAGCCTGATTTATGCGCCAGAGTCATGGAAAACTGGACATTTCGGAAGCGTGGCACCCAGCGAAGCAGCAGTGGAAATTAGCTGGATGTGTTATATTTCAAACATAATGGGATCTATAGGCCTTTCAAACGAATACAAAATTTCAATTTCAAGTTAGGAAGCGCTTAATGAAAGACCCTTTATTTGAATCACCAAAACAAAAACCTTCATCCTTATCATGTTCCCATGAAACATCAATTTCCCTCGAAGGGAAAATTGCTATCGTGACATTCCCATTAACTTTTGCATTCACAATAGTTGATTTTTATCGTAACTGTTTATTGTGTACAAAATTCCAAAATGGGGAATTTTTTCACGTGAACAAAGTTGATGAACGAAAATTCGCGATAGGGCTGCCTATAAAAACCAGATTTTTTAACAAAATTTCAAAACAGAACCACAAACCAGAAGCAGCTGTTTAATCTCATTTTAAATTTAATAATTCAAAATAACACATTCTTTTCCATTACTGTCCTTATGCAAAAATATATATATGTATAACCACCCCGACAACAACTACACACAACTCAAGTAGTTTGGATAACGTTACATACAAGTTACAGAACAGAAACGAACGAACAAAGGAGACCTTTTTTTAAATACAGAAACAACAAAAAAAAAAATATAAGAAACTTACTTGCATTCTCGATAAAACATCTTGTTGATCACGCATTTGCCGCTCATACGTTTGCATATTCGACATTTCTTTGCTGAAATTGTCTTGAGTATGTTTAAAGGCGACCATAAGTTTGTCATTATCAGCTTTAAGATCAGCATTCTTAGAGCGTAGACCTCTTAAAAAACGCTTCATAATGTTCGAAATGCGAACATTACATTAAATTGCCATTATAATGATTTACATACATATGTATTGTATTATAAAATGGGTTGGTGTTTTGTTTGTTTATATGGTATGGGAAATGGATTTAATATAATTTATTATAATTTTACAAAACTTACCTCATTATTAGCAATTTCTTTATCCTTAGTTTCAATGGTTTCTAAAAGTTCGGCATTTTGGAAGACAAGTTCTTTAACCTTTTCCTCGTACTCCTTAATGGTTTCATCACGTTTCACTAAAAGCTCTTCTAAACTATAGATTTGTTGTTGGAAATCCAAGAGTTTGTCATCGGACTGTTTAAGCAAACTCTCCAATTCATGTATCTAATTAAAAAGAAAAAAAAAAAAGAAACATGAAGTTTATAAACCAAATGAAATTTATTTCAAAATATTCTATATAGTTTCAATTACAATAAACGCAACAAAAGATTTATTAAAAAAATACACACTTTTTGCAAGGCATTTAGATTTGCCTCTATATCCGAGCGTTCCAGTAAATCATGAAACTCTGTCGCACCCCCCGTGCAGCTATTGTTAATGCGTGACTTTTCCATATCTCGTTCCATTTCCAAGTATTGTATTTTCTGATTTAAATCCTCCACTACATGCTGGTACTTTGTTTCTGATTCTTTTTGTATTTTCTCCATTTGATTCATGGCCTGTGCGGCATCTTTGAGTATATCCTGTTTCTCTTGTACTTCTTTGCGTAATATCTCCATTTCCACTTTGGTGTCTATGAGTTGTTTCATCAGAGTATCCTCGGAAGAGCTGTTGGCCTGCTTGTAACCGGGTATACTTTCTTCGATGAAATAGAGGCGCAATTTTAAGTTAAAGTTTTCTTTGCGCAAAGTGGCCATTTGTTCTTCGAACTCGCGTACAGAACGACCTTGGGCGGCGGGTGAAGTGGAGCCCTGATAGGGTTGTAGGCTGACGCAAGGCGAACGATAACCGACGCCATCTGCAGGGGAGGAATGAATATTTTTTTTAATGAATATTTTCAAAATGTTTGTAAAAATAAAACATGGTCTAAGAAAATTTACCAAAAATATTATAAAACGTAATGAATTGCATGTTACTGTAGTTGTTAAAAAAAAAAAAATACCATAAGGAAATTTTTTGAATTTAAAAATATTAAAACAAATTAATATAAAATTTGTATTTAAATTATGAAAACTGAAAATTTTGTTTAAAGGATTTTTTTTAAGGGAAATTTTAATTTTTTTTTAAAAAACAAAATATATATTAGGAAATTGATATTTTACAATAAATTTTGTAAAAATTGTAAAAAATAAAAATTTCCCTTAAAGGGAAATTATTTAAATTAAGGGACATTTTTAAAATTTGTATAAAAATAGAAAATGTTTAAAAAAAATTATGTTTTACTACAAATTTTTAACTAATTTTATAAAAATTTAAAATTTCCCTTAAAGGGAAATTGTTTAAATTAAGGGAAATTTTTAAAATGTTTGTAAAATAGGGAAACATTTCCTATTTTAATAAGTTTCATAATTTTTTTATTAATATTGAAAAAACCAAAAATTTCCCTTCAAAGGAAATTTTTTTAATTAAGGGAAATTTTTAAAATTTTTGTAAAAACAGAAAATGTTTAAAGAATTTAATAAGTTTCATAATTTTTTTATTAATATTGTGAAAAACAAAAATTTCCCTTAAAAGGAAATTGTTTTAAATTAAGGGAGATTTTGATTTTTTTTTTTTTTAAATAGAGAAACATTCCCTATTTGAATAATTTTCAGAATTTTTTTTTTATTAATATTGTAAAAAACTAACAGCCTGGCCCACGATGTCGAAAGAAAACTTAAACGAACGAAAGTCAGTCACTCACTTTCATTCGAAACAGTGGCCCACTATCTTACGACTTATCGTTCGCTTTGCTTTACGTTTCAAACGTAATCCAAATATAATTGAGAAATAATCGACAATATATTGAAAACCATTATTTGACACAAAATAAAATAATTGAGCAGTGGTGTAGTGGGTACAGCCCTTGACTAGCAACCGGAAGGTTGTGGGATCAACTCGTGGCTGCGACTTATTTTTTTCTTTATTTTTTTTATATTTTTTATTATTGTAAATACATAATTCTATAAATAACTCTCCTAAGGAATATAAAAGATTTCTTTTGGGACATCTCTAACAAAAATAAGTAGACTTTTCGTCAAAATCTACTTATTTTTCTACCACAAACCAGTATGTATGAGTGAAAATACATGTAATTATGTTAAATTATGCACAAATGTATAATAATAAATAAGTACGCATCCGTTTTGTATTAGATTCTTACACAGACGACAATAAATAAAAAGTGAATGAATTTGACATTTTAGTTCGTACAAATATTAGAAAATGTAAATAGTGAGCCTCAAATTTTGTATTGAATTGCTTACGTTATCGTTCGTATTTGTTTTCTTTCGACTAAGAATATTATTGAGCCGCAAAACAGCTGTTTGTCGTTTGAAACGACAACGTTCGACATAGTGGGCCAGGCTGTAAATTTCTCTTAAAGGGAAATTATTCAAATTTTTTTTTTTTTTTCAATTTAATTTTTTATTTATTGTATCTTCATTACTTAATGAACTAACAACAAGTATTTCAAATCTTATATCTAATAATTATAATTAATTAGTCCAGCCAGTGCCGGACGAAAAATTGTTTATTGATTGTTGCTTTTATTAAATAGGCATTCTTCCTTCTAGTCTTAGGTCAGCTGTGTCCCTCCTTCTTAATCGAGTGTGGCCACGGTTATTCAATATGTTGCGGGCCAGTGGGTTTGGGTGAATTTCAAGTTTTTTTAAATATCTTTCCACATTTTTCGTGATCTCAGTTTTTACAAGGGGCACGTTTAGATCTTTGTGTATATTCGCGTTTTTGATATACCAGGGGGCATCTGTAATCATTCTTAAAAACTTGTTTTGGCGTCTTTGGATCTTTTCTACATTTGACGCTGAGGCCGTGCCCCATAGCTGTATGCCATAACACCATATCGGTTTTATGATCATGTTATAAAGTAGAAGTTTGCAATCTAGACTAAGCGTAGAGTTTCTGCCAATGAGCCAATTAATTTGAATTGATTTCAATTTCATTTGAGTCAATTTTGCATCTATATGACTTTTCCATGTAAGACGACGATCGAGATGTATTCCGAGGTATTTAACTTCCGATTGTTGGATTATTGTTTGGTTATTGATATGAATGGGGGGGCATGATTCTCTACGTAATGTAAATGTTATATGTGTACATTTTTGCTCGTTGACTTTAATTTTCCATTGTTTTAACCATTTTTCTAATTCAAATATGTGATTTTGTAAGTAACGAGACGCTTCTTCAGGGTTTTCATGAATGCTTAGAATAGCAGTATCATCTGCAAATGTTGATGTATGCGTGCGATTGTTAGTTGGCATATCAGACGAATATATCAAATATAAAAAGGGTCCCAGGATACTGCCTTGGGGAACTCCAGCTTCAATGGGTTGGGGACTACTTAAAAAGTCTCCTTCTTTAACCTTAAATGTTCGACCAGTTAAATAGCTTTTCAATAGCTTATGTGTGTTTGCGGGTAAATTTTGACTCAGTTTGTATATTAAACCATCATGCCATACTTTATCAAACGCTTGAGAAATGTCGATAAAGAGAGCGGAACAATATTTCTTTTCCTCAAACGCTTTTCTTACAATATTTACAAGTCTATGGGTTTGTTCGATAGTACTGTGTTTTCTTCTAAATCCAAATTGATGATTCGGAATACAATTGTTTTCAATTAACATCGGGTACAGCTTGTTCATGAGTATCTTCTCAAATAGCTTTGATATATTAGACAATAGGCTGATTGGTCTATATGATTCTACTTTTGTGTGATCTTTTCCCGGCTTAGGTATCATGGTAACCAGTGAAACCTTCCATTCTGGAGGATAATATTCAAGGCGTAATATAGCATTAAAAATAAAAAGAATTATTTTTATTGCTATCCGGGGTAGCTCCATAAGCATCTTGTTACTGATTTTGTCAATACCAGGTGCTTTCTTGGAGTTTAAATCAACAATAGCCTTTTCGATCTCTCGAATCTCAAAACGTAGGGGTACGGCTGCTCCAAAATGGGGTACAACAGGTGGCAACTCAATAGTTTCATTTGATGTGTTCGGGGTAAATACTTGCTTCAAATGATTAACAAACAGATTCCCTTTTTCAGTATCATTTCTTGCCCAACCGCCACTTGAATTTCGCAAGGGGGGCTTACATATGACAGGTCTTTTAAGACTTTTTGTGGCTCGCCATAATGAGTAATCCGATTGCGGGGTTGCGTCCAGGCTTTCTAGATATTTATTCAATGATTCCATTTTTCGAAATTCCAAGACCTTTTTAAGTCTTTTTATACAATCTTTAAGCTTCGATTTGAGTTGGGGGGATCTGTGCAATTGCCACTCTCTTCGAACTCTTCTTTTTTCATTTAAGAGCCGTTCGACATCTGCAGAATAAATTCTATTATATCTGATTTGTCGGGGGGTTTGGGTAGCATGTTGAGCAGCCAGTTTGAGATTTTTATCGAAATTGATAAGAGAGTGATCGATGTTTTCTGGTGTTCTTAGCGGTATGTTTTCCGAGCAATGTGTACTAAGGTATTTTTTATATTTGAGCCAATTAATTCTTGTGCCTGTCATCGCTAAATTACCAGTCGGGGATACAATTTCTCGGGGGCTCAATAAAGTAACAATAGTGGGTGAGTGATCTGAAGATAGTTCCAGCGAGGATTCAACTTGAATCATTTCTCCAGGGATATTTTTCATCACGCTAAAATCAATAACATCCGGTATTTTTCGCGGGTCAGTAGGCCAGTAAGTAGGTTGGCCGCTCGAAATCACATTCAAACCCATTTTAGAAATTGTATCAAACAAAACACGACCTTTAGGGGTAATCAGTCGTGATCCCCAGAATGTGTGCTTAGCATTATAATCGCCAGCTGCCAGGAAACGGGGGCCTAGTGATTTAAAAAATCTATTATATTGACTTTCTGTAATTGAAAATCTAGGGGGTGAGTATATCGATGAAATCACTAAGTTTCGATGAAAATCTTCAAGACAGATAGTAGTAGCTTGAAGATAATCTTCGCAAAGATCACACATTAAGTAGTGTTTGATTCGAGCTTTTATTAAAATTGCCGAGCCTCCGCATGATCTACCTCTGGGATCTTTGGTATCATATATTACATATCCATTTATTCGAAATGAACTTCTGGACGTCAAATGAGTTTCAGAAACCAACATTACATCAATTTGTTGGTTTCTTAAAAAATATTCGAGTTCGTTTTTGTGTTGGCGTATGCCGTTTGCATTCCAGAAACATATTTTCAAACAGTTCATGGCTTATTTAGGATAGCTTGTAATAACACAGATTGCATTTTAAGCATTTCCTGCATCATATTACTCATAGAGTTGGTAAAATTGTTAACCGATTTCACTAGGGTCTCTATTGTAGCTTCCAGTCGACTAAAATTAGAAGTGGGATGTTGGTCTGCAAATTCCACATTGATATTACGGTTATTTTCACTTCCTAATGGTGGGTTTTGAGCAAAAGTTTGATTTGTTCTTAGAACACTAGCGTATGAACCTTTATTATTCATGGTTTGCGAGATTTGGGGGTAATGGGTATCAACTAGGTTCTTTGATTGCACAGGATAAATACTAGGTTTCTGTGTTAATGTTTTCTTAACTATGGAATATACTGGGCATCCTCTGTAATTTGCTGTGTGATTTCCGCCACAATTGCTGCATTTTTTTACTTTTGAGTCGGTTTTGGATTTATCGCATTGGGTAGAACCGTGCAATTCTCCACACACCACGCAAACGGGAGGTAATTTGCAATATGCCCTAGTATGACCATATTCTTGACAATTTAAACACTGGACGGGTCCCGATCTCTTATGTGGCTCTTCTATCGTAATTTTACGATGCAATAAATATTTTAAATTGTAAATTGGGTGTGTTTCATTTTTCTTGAGATTAACATCACCTGGTTCTAGTTCAACTCTAAACAGTGGTTGGGGAATTTTCTCGCGATTTCTAATGTTGACTACATTTTTTATTTTAAACCTGTTATGTTCCAAAGCAGCCTTTATATCCTCAGGATCTACACAAGAGTCAATACCCTTAATAACAATTTGGAGGCCTTTGCTACTCTTCAACTGGTATGTGTAAAAACTTTTCTTATTGTTTTCAAATTCGGTAACGACTTTACGGAAATCATTTTCATGATTTACCTGTATCTTAGTCTCGCTTATGTTACCTCGCTTAAAAGGTACAACGTAAAAAGAATTTTCTCCGACCAATGATATCAAATTCTTAATTAGAAAATTCGAATTTTGCTCTCTCAAATAAATAGGAGGGGGTTTGTACAACTTGGGTAATGTTGGGGGGTCATCTGCTTCATCTTGCAAAATAGAAAATCTGTTTTCAGTAGTTTTCCTATCAATTTCCCTATCTTTAGGTACTTTTGCGGTTGATGCAACTTTTGAGGATTTTGGGCTGCGTCCTCGTTTCAGTACGGTAATGTACCTATCAATTCCCACTTGGATTTGTGGTTTTTGTGCACTATTTATGGGCTGAACATTTTTAGGTATTGCTCCCATTCTTTGGTCAATTGGGTTCGTACTTACTGCGTATGTTTTCAATTTAGGGGGTGAATTACTAGGCATACTTTCAGGCGCTGCCAAAAATTTGCTCTTGGTTACCATACTTTTATCAACAGCTGTCAATGAAGAATTTTCTTTTGTTGTACAAATACTATTCGTAAACAAAGCTGGGGACAATGAACGAGCGCGATCAATCGGTTTGGCGGTCAAATACAAGCTGTCACCAACTCTTGTATTTGTGTTTTCTTTTGAATTTTCTTCCACATTCACAAACACATAAGCATTTCTGCCGTTTAAGCTAAGCCTGCGCTCACTATGATTATCACTTGAGAAACTCATAAAGAGTATTCTCTGTTTATTTATTTGCACTTGTGCTCTTTACTGGTGGAAAAAAACAAAACAAACACCAGAATGAAAAAAAAATTAATTTTAATTGGCACTTTCAATCTTAATAATTTAATCAAAAAAACGTTGTGTTTTAAATAAATAATTCGCGTCCATTCGCGGTAAAGCTATATATATTCTTTTTTATATTTATTTTGTTTATATCCGTCAATATCAATAAAAAACCGAAATATTTGCGGAGATAGGAAAAAAACACGTCCGTTTAGCTTCTCTATCGAGACGTATGACGTATCAAATTAAGGGAAATTTTTAACATTTTTGTTAAAATAGAAAATGTTTAAAGAATTTAATAAATTACCAATCATTTTTCTACTAATGTTGAAAAAATAGGGAATGTTTTATAAGTTTCCATAAATTTTTTTAATAAATTTATTGTAAAAAACTAAAATTTCCCTTAAAAGTAAATTTTTGAAACAAGGGAAATTTTGGTAAAAATAGAAAATGTTTAAAGAATTTTATATTTTATAATAAATTTTTTTAAATTTAATTTTAAAATTAAAAATTTCCTTAAAGGCATTTTTTTTTTGAAAAATGAATTTTCAAAATTTTATTGAAAATAATTTTCTTTTAAATATTTAATAAATTAAAAAAAAAGTTGTTTCAATATTGTAAAAAACAAAAATATCCCTTAAAGGGAAATTTTTTAATTAAGGGATGTTTTCAAAATTTCAATATTGAATGATTTATTAAACATTTTTTTTAATATTGTAAAGGGAAATTTTTAAAATTTTGTAAAAATAAAAAAAATGTAAACTGCAATTCCCTTGATGGGATACGTTTTATCTTGGGGAATTTTTTAAAATTATGTGGGAACAAATTTTTCTTTATGCTTTTATAAATTACAATAAAAATTTTACTAATATTGCAAAAAATAAAAATTTCCCTTAAACGATTTTTTTTTTAATAGGGAAATTTTCAAAATTTTTTTTAAATATGATATTTTTAAAAACTAAAATAAATTGCCATAGAATTCTTATTCAGATTGTTCAAAATAAAAATTTCCCTTAAAGGGATTATTTATTAAGGGAAATTTTCAAAATGATTGTAAAAATTAATCCAGCGGATAAAACATCCGCTTAATACAGCTGTCACTGAGTTGACAATCTTTGGACGAGTGAGGCTCGTGTCGAGGGAACTATTGTCAGATATGTCTGAGAATATCAAACTTGTCTATATCAATTACTTTTTTTTTATTTGGATATTTCCATTAAAATTAAGATAAACCTACCCCCACCCTCCGCAATATCATAATCACTATATACTATGGGCACATTCTCTTGCAGCATATTCATGTTATCAATTTCCTTGTTTTCAGCCGTTTCACTAGCACTGACATGATTTAATTTCATAGAATTTTTATGCATTTTATAGCGATATCGGACACTGCCTGCCCTCAGCTTTATCTCCGCTGTGTATGCTTTGCAGTCAATTAAATATTAAAAACTATTTTTATTTCCGCCAAATAAATTTTTACACACAATTCAAATGTTGTACTGAATATAATAGAGCTGAATCTTTGCAAAATTTTGTTTGTATTTAATATATTTTTTTATATTATATTTCGACGTTTATGTTTCTTTTCAGTATATTTCAAGGTAATTTTGAAAAGTTTTCAAAACTAAAGTGTTTTAAATTTTGTGGGGAGGGGAGGAAAACAAAGTATTTTTCTTTTACATATAATTTTTTGTAGGCGGGGGGTTAAATGTTTGAATTATTAGGATTTGTATGCTGAAAGATGAAATATTTTGATCTTCGTGTTTGACATTAACACAACGAATAGAAAGAACAAAACAAAATAGGAGAATTTAATAAGAATTGTAAAGCGAGGCAGCGTTAAAAGTAAATTTTAGAATTGTTTAGGAATTCAAAATAAAATTCGTAGAATTTATGAAAAACAGTGAAATTATGGCATAAATATTATAAATTAATTGTTATGTATGTTCATAAATTAAGTTCGTAAAAGTTAGAATTAATTTGAAAAAAAAAAAAATAAAACCAAATCTGATTAAATCTCATAGATCAGGCGAATTGAAAAGGTGAGTTCGTCGCGACAACAAATGCAACAGGCATTTTGTTTTTGTTCAAATGTATTTAGAAGAAATGTCAAAATCAAGGTGAATTAAATATGTTGTTGTTATTTTTAATAACAAATGTAAACATAAACAAAGTTTGACAAAAGACCTAGATCATCTGATTTTATGCGGTCACGTTACTAATTTGCCATGCCATAGCCATAGAGAATTATACATAGGGGCAAGACACTCTGATTTGTCTAAATACATTGAGTGAGTGGTGAGAATATATTAGTATATTCGTGTTAATGGGGATTAATCGGAAGCCAACCTTGGTTAAAAAAACTACAACTAAGCCAATATTTGAAATATTTAAGGAAATCGCCGGATAAAAGTCGTACAATTAATCAACAGTTGATCAACAATCGTCCTTTAAATAATATAAAAAAATACTTCCTGGATTAACTTACTTAAATAGTTCTCTAAGTTTTAACAAAAATCAATAGAGTGCCTTTACAAATCGTTTAATATCTACTATAATTTTCTCTCTCTAAACTTTTTGAACATTTGCCAATAAATTTTTATTTTCCTTTGTGGTCTAGCCAACCATGAGTTTTTGACAGATTTTTATTATTCTTCTACGCTTTTGAAAATTGCCGAAAACAAAAACACAACCATACAAAACAAATAATAAAAAGAAAAATAAAAATTAATAAACTTACAGGGATTTTCCATTGTTACATCTTGCAAAGTACCCGGACTAGTGCTGGAAAGAAAAATGTAAGAAAAAAAAGTAAGTAATTAATAAATTGTTATAAATTAATTAACACTAATAAATCATGTTTAAGAGTGTAACCACAATTAAATAATTATTTAAATTAAAACATCAATTAATATATTAAAGCTCCAAAAAAGAACTTAATTATGTATAAACTCATAAAAAAAAACGCAAAATTTTTTAATAAAATGACCTCATATAACAATTATTTAAATTGTCCATCATCAAACATTTGTCATCATCAAGTGTTTTGCACTCACAAAAAGTCTATTATGAAAAGACACACATGCTAAAGAAATTCATAATTTTATTAAAGAAAACAACAAAAGATTCTTTTATAAATCATGATTTTATTAGGCAGCAATTTAAATCTTTTGTTAAACAAACTGGAAAATTTTCCTGATAAAATACATTTTTAAGAGTTAATATTAAAGTCTTTTAAATAATTATGTAAATATTCATTTTTATTAGACTTAAAGGCGTTAATTTTCTTTTAATTTCAATTATTCCTTTTTTAAAAACTCAAGGTTTTTTTCTATTACAACTGCCAGCCAGCCCTTAAACAAATTCTATTTAAAAATATTAAAAAAAAACATGTTCTCAAGCATGAAATGTGTGTGTTTAAAAATAGTTTTTATTTCAAAAATAAAAAAACTAAAAAGATCAACCATGTAACATGTCTAATTCACAGAAAAGTAAATGTAACGCCTGCCAAGCACAGACATTTCAAATGCTGGAGAGATGTTTAAGATCATGACAACAACAAAAATAATAATAAAAAAACCAACACATTTGTCTCAGTTGTTTAAGAAATTTCAAACAAAAACACGTGATTTTGCTTAAAGGACTTGTATAAATAACAGAAATTAAAAAACATCACAAGAAATTAAAGAAAATCTCGTATAAAAACATCTAAAACAAAAATACGCTACTTTAGTTAAATAAAAAAAAGTATTGGCAACATTTGTTGTTCGCCATATTTGTTAAGTAGAAAGAGATGCCAGATGGTTTGTCAGGATTTTTCATGTCAGTTATGCAGAGATGGGAAATAAGTGGAGTAGTTTGAAATTAGCAGTTATTTGCCAACATTTATCATTTTAAATTTGTTATTTTAATGAATGAGAATAAATTTGAGCTAAACTACGATGAAAACTTTTGAACGATTGAAGTAAACTAAGACTCTATAAAGACCACTAATGGAAGCAAACTAAAGACCTACTATTGAAGTAAACTAAGTCTGTACAAAGACCAGCGATAGAAGCAAACTAAAGACCTATGATAGCAGTCATCTAAGACTCCTTCGAGAATCGCTGTGGTCTGTGTTTTATTCGCATAGACCTGCGACTTTAGAAAACCCCACAAGAAAAAGTCTAACTGGTTTAAATCACACGGTATCGGTGGCCTGTTTATATGGCTTTGAGGACCGCTGTGGTTTGTGGCTTATTCACATAGAAATGGGTCTAAGTTTTCTATCTAAATTAACGGAACGTTGCCCGAATGTCGACAGCTGTAGTCTCAAAAATATGGCCGTTATCAACTGTCAAAATTCGGAAGTCCCTATTGGAAGAACCTTTATATACAGACCTACAATTGAAGTTTAAATATGACTGTATAAAGACCTACAATTAAAACAAAAATATAAATGTAAAATACAAAAAAAAAAAAAAAAATACTAATAAATTTCCCAATTTCTTTGTAAATCTTATGCCATAAAGTCTGCCAAATATTTCTATAAATTTCCTTACTTATTTCCCCTTAAAAAAGAAAACAAATTCTCATTAAAATCCTAAACACTTACATACAACTAACAAAAATTACTTTGTATTTTACTTGAATTTAAACATAAAAATATTGAATTTGTAATAAAAAAAAGCATAAATTCCAAATATTTAAACAAAATATTAAAGAAAATTATGAAATTGATGAGTTAAATGGCCTAAATTTTTTACAAAGAAAAAAGAAATTAAAATAAACGATAAGGAATAATAAGTAATAAGAATTTTGAGTTACAAATAAGAAAAACTGGATAAAAAAAAAAACATTTGGCGAAATATGAAACATTTCAATTCGCACATAAAAATGGAACAACAAAATTTAATGTATTATACGTTGTAACATTCTGTTGAAAAAAGATAAAGCTGTCTTAATTTATCATTCTTTAGACAGTAGGGCATTGTTTCAAATATGTTGCTTGCACACAACAGAATTCTGTACATTTATACCGCCCGCTTTCCCTTACTGCATCATCCTCAAAATAAAACACTTGTTTCTATAGAAAGTAAAATGATCTTGTTCTTGTTACTTTTTTTTAATTTAATTTTATTTTTTCTTAAACATTTGTAGCTGGTACTTTTTCGTCAAACAACTAAAAACATTCCTCTATGGACGGCAACGTTTTCAATTTATGGCAACGGCCATTGTAAGCAGCCCAAGCTTGCCAACCTTGACGTTTCTTTACATATTGAGCACATTTAACCGCTTCGGCAATATTGTCGCTTAGCAGAGATTGACACTTGATTTTACACAAATTGGCCGATGGCCGTGATTGTCTCGATTGACACCAATAACGATCACTGACCTGAAAGAGACCATAATCATTCGACCAATTACCATTTAGTTTTCCCACCGCCATGGTATTCAATTTACTCTCGTATTGGGCTATGCAACACCAGATGGCAAGTTCTACTTTGTCAATGCCCAAACGTAACATTTCTCTGGCCAAATCACAGCGTTTTAAAATGCGTGTATCAGTTAATAGCAAACTATTATAAAATATAATAATCCACCAATAGATTTTTGGAAAATTATTGAGAAATTTCCAAAACATTTTTCAAATGATGTTTGATTTAGAATTTCTGAATTTGTACTAAGAATGCATAATTTAGTTTGTTTAAGTTTAAGCCTAAGTTGTCTGTTTAAATGAGAACAACAAATACAAGATTTTTATTTATTAATAAATAAATAATAAAAAAAAAACTAGTTTTAGAACAACACCCTAAATTTGTTACTAAATATTTAAACATGTGTATTTATGTTTGTAATAAAGACAAATATGACATAAATATCTACGATAGAGACATAAAAATTGTATAAAAACGAGGGTTACCAAATGTGTTTTGAGAGAAAAAAATCTAGTAAAAATAAAATTACAAAAATACTTGCTTTATTTGTCTTTATAAAAACTACTCTCTATGAAACAAAAAAAAAATGTATAAATACGAGGGTTACTAAATGTGTTTTGAAAAAAAAAAAAAACTAACAAAAACCAATATGGAAGTATTTGTTAAAGTGTTTATAAAAATTCACTGTATGAAGCTCAACATAGACAAATTTATGCCCTATTATTCCAGTGATTCACAACTCTTTTCACCTCAGAACATAAAATTAAGCGTTTATTCCAAAATATGTATGGCATCTCGGCTTAGATTTGTGCACTAAAATATGTTTGACATAAACCAGTGATGCCAAGTGTGCTTTTACAATAAACTGCAGTGCTGCCAAATTAGTGCTTTAAAACAGCCAGATAATTTTAACTAAAAACTTGGATTAAAGATAACTAAAACTAAGGGAACTTATACTGTAAAAATACCTACGATTGATGTAAACTATGACTGTATAAAGAGCTACAATTGAAGCAAACTAAATACCTACAATTGAAGTAAACTAAGACTGCATAAACCCCTTCAATAAAAGCAAACTAAACACCTACAATTGAAGCAAAGTAAGAAAGTTTGAAGACATTCGATTGAAGCAAACTAATTCTGTACAAAGACCTTCGATTAAGGCAAACTAAAGACCTACGATGGAAGCAAACTAAGACTGTATAACGACCTTCAATTGAAGGAAACAAATACTGTATAAAGACCTGCGATTGGAGCAAACTAAATACCTACGATCGAAGCAAACTAAGACTGTTTGAAGACCTTCGATTAAAGCAAACTATAACTTCGTAATGTTTTTGAAATGAAGCAAACTAAGACTGTATAAAGACCTGAGATTTGAGCAAACTAAAGACTTACGATCGAAACAAACTAAGACTGTTTGAAGACCTTCGAGTGAAGCAAATTAAGACTGTATAATGGCATTCAGTTGAAGCAAACTAAGACCTATAATTGAAGTAAACTAAGACTGTATAAACCCCTGCGATTGGAGCAAACTAAAGACCAACGATTGAAGAAAACTAAGGCTGTATACGGAGCTTCGATTGAAGTAAAGTATGACTGTATAAAGAGCTAACATTGAAGCAAACTGAGACTTTATAAAGACGTATAAATGAAGCAACCTAAAGACCTACGATTGACGTACACTAAGACTTTATAAAGATCTTCGATTGACGAAAACTAAGACTGAATAAAGAGCCACAATTGAAGCAAACTAAAGACTTACGACTGAAGTAAACTAAGACTGTATAAAGACCATTAATTGGTGTAAGACTGTATAAAGAGCTACGATTGAAGCAAACTGAAGACATACGATTGAAGTAAACTAAGACTATATAAATAACAATGATTAAAGCAACCTAAAGATATACGATTTAAGTTAACTAAGACTGTATAAAGACCAGCGATCGAAGCAACTAAAGACTACGATCGATTGGAGCAAACTTACAATGTAAAAACTCCTACAATTGAAGCAACTTAAGGAACTATGATTGAAGCAAATTGAGGCGGTATACAGGGCTACGATTAAAGTAAAGTAATAGTGCATAAAGAGCTAACATTGAAGAGTACTGATACTTTATAAATACATACAATTGAAGCAACCTAAAGCGCTGCGATCAAAGCAAACAAAGACTGCTAAAATGTCTGAAGAGACACACGACCAACCGATAATTTTCTTTAATGACAACAACTTGTATTTGAGAGATTGCAAAAGGCCACTGCTTTTAGTATACGGAACATATGCTTAGATTCTCGATTCACCGCCAATCATATTATATTAAGGAACAATTTTTTGCAAAAGAAATTGAAGAAGCTTGAACTCACAAATGTCTTAAATAATTGTTACTTTTATTAAATTTATATAATTGTTTTATCGCCAGACGCTTAAATTATGTTTCACACTGCACTTGGAAACTGTTTCCAAAGGGGTTAAACTTTAGAAACACTTGAAAAGTGCAACAGAAATTTAAGAATCTGTTTAGAAAAATTCTATGTTGAAAATTGAAACCGGTTTCTGGTCATAAGTTTTTTATTGTTTAAATGTAAAAAAAAACTCTAATAATTAAATTAACTTAACTAAAGTACTCATATTTTTACTTGAAAGTTGTTTAACAAATAAATTTATATTAAAATAAAACAAAACAAACAATAGACTAACAACAAAAAAAAAGAAGAAAATATTGTTTATTGTATGCTAAATTTATAAAGTATAAAACAATTGTAGGAGAGTAACTAAAAATATCTGAAAACATTATTTTATTCATTCATTCATTCACTAACAAACAACTGCTGCTAAACATTGGTTGCATTCATTCATTCAAAAAAAAAAAGATTTTAAATAAAATGTTAACAAAACCTAATAAAAATTCTAAAAACACTTATTACTGTCGTTACCAATGCCTGCGTCGTCATTATTATAATGTCAGTTTAGCACGTGTTCTTTACCATATTTGCATATTTGTGACGTTTTGTAAATATATGCATATTGCGCAGACGCGACGACTACAGCCATGTGAATTTGCAGGTCAACTGTATATATTGGACGTGCCCAAAATGGAATTACCAATGTGGTCGTGTATAGCGGAATATGAAAGTCGCTTCAATACCGATGCCATTGGTAAACGTAATTTAGATGGTTCCTACGATTATGGCATTTTTCAAATTAGCGATAAATATTGGTGTCAACCGCAAGAACAAAATAAATCTAAAGATTTATTCTATTCGGCCAATGAGTGTAATTTGAATTGTTCGCAATTGCTGCTGGACGATATAACGCAGGCGGTGAGATGTGCTCGCATAATATTGAAACAGCAGGGCTGGTCAGCTTGGTCGGTGTATGGGGTGTATTGCAATGAAACGTCAACCAGTTTAAGTGATATTGAATATTGTTTTGGCTGAGAAGCAGTTAAATTAATCAAAATAAACGGAAATTGATTATGTAAGAAATACTGTTAAACTTGGTGTATTTTTTGTTTGTTTGTTGTGGATTTAAAACAATTAATTAAAATGGGACTTAAGGTAAGAATTTAATAAATTGTGTAATAACAAGTAAGAGAGCTATATTCGTCGGTGGCCTTCACCAAAGTTTACTTTAAGATAAAGATTGAAAATATTTTTAGTTGAAAACAATTTTTTTGCTGCACAAATTTTATTAGTAAAAAAAATATCGTTGAAAATCTCGTGTTAAAAAATATTTTTCCCGATTTTGACCCATTGTAGGTCCGATTTACTATGAAGTTATATACGTCGTTGAAAAGGTCTTTGAATTATCTATGATATAGATTAAAAAAAAAAATAGGTCAAAAATCGAGGTAGTCGTGGTTCTTTGCTTTGCGAATATATTGATGTATGAATTATGAATGTAAATTATTTGGGGGCTACGGAAAGTTGATTTCAACATACAGACGTACACGGCTATATTGACTCCACTATATACATTATGAGGTCGCAAATGAAGACTGGAGAAATTACAATCTTATATATACGCTTGTCACCAATTTTGTTTAAAACTGACATCCGTATTGCAAAGTGTCAGTTTTTACTGTTAAATGCAATTTAATCCATTGTTTGGTATACAAAATTAGTGAAAAGGGTCACTTGTACTGAATTTACCAACTCTGAAGACACGGTAACAATTTCGTGTCGTTTTTAATATTAAATCTAATAAAATTTTTGTATATTTGTTGATTAATCGGTATTTTAGCAATTGCTTCCTATCAAAATTAGTGAAAAATAATATCCCTGATGTTACCGTAACAATTTCCAGTGTTTGTTTTCCATTTTGATATGGCAACATTGAAAAGGTAAACAAAAACAGCTGTTATGGATTAAAATGTAAACATTCCAGGTTGAATGACATTTATATGAAGAAGAAGAAGAAGTAAACAGTAGAAGTAAAAACTCGAGGATTACAAAATAAATATAAAATTTATTGATTGAACAGGTCCAAATATTAATTTAACAATAGGGGACTTAAAATATTAAAATATTTTGGCGAAAACTATTAAAATTATTTTAGTTTGAAACACTTTCACTGGGTCTTTCATAAGTATTTCTATATTATTTTTTAACTTTTGATACTTCTTATAAAAGTTTTATATAAAAATTGCACCAGGGGGTGAAAAAAGAGAACCCCCCACCCCAAAACCAAAAAGTTTTAATATAAAAAGGAAAAAAGAAAATTTAAAAAAAATATTGGAAAATTAAATCTCTGGAGAAACCTAATTTCCATATTGGTACTTTTTGAAAGAATTTTATAAAAGTACCAAAAAAGTCCATTTGCAATGAAACCCAATTTTTATATTGGTACTTTTATCAAAAGTTGGAACATTTTTTTTTGGTACTTTTTAAAAATTATTTGAAAAGTATCAACAATTAAAACTGTATGGCTTTCAAATTTAATTTCTATGTTGGTACTTTTCAAAAGTAGGCACTTTTTTGTGGTACTTTTCAAAAATTGTACATTCGTACTTTTTCGTGGTACGTTTTAAAATACATTTTCAACGAAACACAATTTGATTTTTGGTTCTCAATGATATTTCTTAAAAAGTACCAACATTTTAACTATGTAGCTTAAACAACCATTTCCAATTAAACAATTCTTTAAAATCCCTTTAACATTTAGCTATAACTGTTGTTACTTATATATTCATTAATTCTAAATCGATTTGATTAGTTTTCAATAGCGATTTATTCAAGCTTTAACGAGTATAAAACTGCAATCAAATGTTATTACAATTGTGTGCTTACTGATAGCTCTAGATTAAAACATACAAAGAAAATCGAAAATTCTACAAAAGCTAAATACGATTATATCTGAGGGGTCATTCAATTCGAAAGAAAAGATTTTCATATTTCCATAAAAATTCCAATGATTTTCTTTTCGAATTGAATTATATAATAATCCCCCTAAAGTGAGTAAAATAGAGATTACGTCAGCAAAGCATTATTGTGCGATTTTTAAAAAAATAAATACGTTTACATAATATAATTAGATTCCAAAGAAGACTATTAATTTTCAAAGAGGTTTACATTTCTACTACATTTTTCTTTTTTTTGTAAAAAAAATTGCATAACATTTTGTACACATAAATAACGCCTGCAGCTGGTCGCTTCCTTTGTAATTACGCATAAATTACTGCATTTAATTATTTATACATAGATTCGTGTGTGTGGTTTTCTTATCAAAATATTTCTTTTTATTAAAAAAAAAAATACCTAGAAACCAAACAAGCTGGTCAGTGTAGTAAAATAAACAAAAAAAAAAGAAAAATAAAGGAGAACATTTGCTAGGAAAGCTTTTGTTTAAATATTTTTCTTTCTAAAAACAATTGAGAAATCTAATGCAGGCCGCTGTAAACAATTGTTTTTTTTTTTTTTTTTTTTTTTTGAAAATTAGTGATAATGGAAAACGATTTATTTTAAATAAAAAAAAATTTTATAAGAGATTTTAGTAAATAGCAATTCTAAACAAAATCTTTTACAAAAAACGTCAATTGCATTATCAAAACATAATATTGGGGGCACTTTGATTGTAACCCTTAAATAAACATAATATTAAGACAGCCCATAGAGTTGGCCGGCCAGAAAATCATTTAAATCTACTTAAGAGTCATAAACAAAGCATTATTTTCTTCGAAAACTGTTTATTTTTGTTGCCAATACCTGTGGTCGAGGTCCAAAACATAAACAAATGCGTATTTTATGGAGTTTTAAATGGATTTTATAAAAAGAAAATAGCGGCAAAGTACAGTGAGTCACATTACAAAGAAAATATAATTTCATAATGAAAGAAACAATAAAGATTTAACTTCATTTCATTTGGTAATACATATTACAAAATAATAATATGAGTAGAAATATTAAATGATTTTTGTCGAAATGTAACTGTTTAACCCTTATTCGAATAATTATTATTCGATTAACCGGATAACCGAATGCCTAATAATCTTTAATTTAGTTTTTTCTTCAATATTTAATTTATTTCAACTATTCTAAAGTTGTTTCATGAAAAAGTAACCATGTACCCATCGTCATTTCGTGGTCCTGTCATACACGATTTTGTTTATTCTAAATAATCAGTTAACCGGGTAACAGTTACCCGAATAATCTTTAGATTTTTTTTTTCTTCTGAGGTATTTTTTAATATGTTGGAAAGAAAAATTAAAAAAAATTTTGGAAACACAAATGGTTACCCGTTATTTCCAAACGAATAATCGCAAAATTTCTGGTAGCTATAAACACTTTGAACCAGAATTTTACTGTATGTATAGAAATATTCAATATTTTCAATGATTTTTGGATAAAAGTATCTTGTTAACCGTTATTCGTATAATTTTTATTCGGTTAACCGGGTAACCGTAACCCTAATTATCTTTTGTTTCATCTTTTCTTCAATATTTTACATATTTTAACTATTCTAATTTGTTTTTCATAAAAAAACTAACCGAGTACCCATCGTTATTCGAATAATTCTTATTCAATTAACCGGGTAATCGTTACCCGAATAAACTTTAGTTTCTTTTCAATCCTCTTTTCAATCTTTATTTCCTAATCTAGAAAGAAATATATTGATAAACTACACAAATATTTAATAAAAAACCGGTTACCCAACCGGTATTTCTAAACGATTAATCGTTAATTGCTTTTAGCTAAATACACTTCAAACAAGAATTTTACTATAAGGAGTATAAATATTCCATATTTCCAATGATTTTTTAACAAAAAAGTAGCTGGATAACCGTTATTCATATAATATTTAATCGATTAACCGGGTAATCGTAACCCAAATAATATTTAGTTTCCTTTTTTCTGCATTATTTTGCATATTTTAACGATTATAATTTTTTTCATAAAAAACTAATAGAGTACCCATCGTTATTCGAGTAATTATTATTCAATTAAACGGATAACCGTTACCCGAATAAAATTTAGTTTATTTCCACTCTTCTGGGGAATGTGTTTTTATATTTTAGAAAGAAAAATATTGAAAAAGTAAAAAAAATTTCAATAAAAAACCGATTAATCGTTATTTCTAGACGATTAATCGTTAATTGCTTTTAGTATATTTAATCGATTAACCGGGTAACCGTAACCCCAATAATTATTTTAATAATTCTAAATTTTGTTTAGGAAAAATAACCATGATAACCCATACCCAAATAATATTTAGTTTATTTTAGACAAACTTCTTAAGATTTTAGAAAGAATTATATTGAAAATTTAAAAAATGTTTGGGAAAAAAATTCGATTACCCGTTATTTCAAAATGAGTAATCGTTAATTAATTTAAGCTAAGTACACTTCAAAAAAGAATTTTATTATAGAAGTATAAATATTCCATATTTCCAATAAAAATTAACTGATTAACCGTTATTCGTATAATGTTTATTCGGTTAACCGGGTAACCATATTAGTAATAATTTTTAGATTTTATCAGTTCCCCCCTCTAAATTATATTTATAAAGTATTAGAACTAAAACCGGTCTTTATACCTTTATCACTAGTCAAGTAACTAGTTCTATAACTAGTTTTTTTGTAAAAAACAGATTTGATTAAATGCTGCAAAACACCTTATAAAGAAATCGTTTTTTAAGTCCAAATATACAGTTGTAATCTAAATTTAAATGTCTTCACATAAAAGCCTAAAAAAAATATAAATCAATCCCATGTTTTTTTCTGCTTGAATGAATTTCAATGTTTCAATTTTTTTATTTCAAATGTGACACAAACTTCCGTTATACATTCATTTTAAAGATAATGTTGTATCAAAATAACCAAATAAGTAACATAATAAAATTTTTGTATAAATTAAACAAAAATTTCCTAATTATTTATAAATTCTGAGAATTCTGTCATAATTAACAAAACAAAAAATATACAACAAATTTCTCTTTCTAATTTAACTGAGAATTTTATAACTTGCAATTTATTTGAAATAGCAAAAAATCTCTTAATTCCCTCAAATTTTTCCTTCGTAGTACTCGCATTCAACATGAATGTGTTTTTTTGTTTATTGTAATAGAGTTTTATAGACTGTTGATGACTTCTTTACAAAGTGATTATTTGCTTGAAATCAAATGAATTTTATAAATAAATGTAAAATACGTCCTCGTTGTTGTCGTTGTCGTCTATTGGGTTGTAGTCATATAAATAAATAAATTTATACACAAAAAGCTAAAATGTAAACAATGTTATCGCTTGCACATGCAGGCTATTTAAAAGAAACCCATAGAATAGTGTAAGAAAATAATCGGTTATTGGGAAATAAGTAATCGAATAAAATGCAAGGTATATTTTGATAATTTTAAACAAAATTGAGTATTATTTGAAAATAATAGGTATAATTTACAATTAATTAAAGATTTAATGGTGCAAATCAACCAAAAAAAAATGCGGTTACCCGTTATTCATTTACGATTACCCAGTATATTTCGGTAACTTAAAAAGAAATGTATTATTTCAAAGAAAGAAATAATTAAGGATTTTTTGGTACAAAAGAGCAAAAAAAAAGACGTGGTTACCCGTTATTCATTTGCGATTACCCGGTACATTTTGCTAATTTTAATCAACATTTTGTATTGGCCAAAGTAGTGGGACTACATAACAAATAATTAACGATTTTTCAGCACACATGAAAATAGTTTTTAGGAAAAAATACCGATTACTCGATATTCGTCAATGGTTAACCATTAAATGCTACTAACTCCAAATACAAATGTTCATTGTTTCAAAGTAACATGAATTTTATACAATTAAATAATGATTTTTTGTCACAAAATAACCGAAAACCATTTATCAAATTGCTGTCTAAAATTAAAAAAAGTAGCTGGATAAAAGTTATTCGTATAATATTTAATATATTAACCGTGTAACCGTAACCCTAATACCCATTTTTTCTTTTTCCCCACAATATTTTACTTATTTTAATGATTCTAAATTTTGTTCATGAAAAAGTAATCGGATAGCCATCGTTATTCGTTTATTTTGTATTCTATTAATCAGATAACCGTTACCGGAAAAAATTTTCGTTTATTTTTATTCTGCTGGCAAATTTCTTAAGATTTTGGATAGAAAAATATTGAAAAATTATAAAATTTTTGAAATAATTCGGTTACCCGTTATTTCTAAACGATTGATCTATATTTAATTTAAGCTAAATACACTTCAAACCAGAAATTTTTCTATAAAAGTAGAAATATTCCATAACTTCAATGATTTTTTGGCAAAAAATAGCTGGTTATTCGTATAATTTTTATTCGGTTAACCGTAATAATCTTTAGATTTTATAATTTCCCCCCGTTATTTCTAAACGATTAATCGGTAATTCTAAGCAGCTGTAAACAGTTTAAATGAAAAATTGACTGTATGTGAAGAAATATTCAATATTTTTAAAGATTTTTGGCAGAAAGTAACAGTTAACCGATATTCAAATAATTATTATTCGGTTAACCGAGTAACCGTTACCGAAATAATATTTGGTTTACTTTATTCATAAATCTTCCATATTTTCAATAATTTGTTTGGCAAAAAGTATGTGGTTAACTATTATTCGTATAATTTTTATTCGGTTAACCGGGTAACCATTACACAAATAATCATTAATTTCCTTTTTTCTTCAATATAGTACTTAGTTTAACGATTCTAAATGATTTTCAATGAAAAAATAACCGAGTACCCATGTATATTTACCGGGTAACCGTTAGTTTATACAAATATTCAAACCATGCATAGTTGTGGTTTTCGGCCTATAAATGAAATTTGTTTTAACATTTATTTGCTATGCGTAAGAAAAGTATTCATAAATAGAAAATTTGAAGAAAAAAAATCGGTTAATGGTTAACCGCTTGAGGTTAGCAGCGAGAAAATCATAATAAACAAATAAGAGGTCTTAAAGTATTTTTAATACTTAAGCATGTAAAATCTGTTAAAATAAATATAAATAAAAAGAAAATAAAATAAATGTTTAAAGCTTACCAAAATGCACTGAAAGAAAAACGTTTATTGGGCGTTGAATCATTGGTATGATTCGAAGTTGAATTACTACGAAATATACCCGACATATTTAAGGCATTAATTATAAATATTAATCTACTTATTAATATAATCAAAATTATTTTGATTGTTTTGTTTTTTTGGTGGAAGTTTATTTTTTGCAATATTTCTTTTTTTAATTTTCAGACTCTTTGGTTTCTTTAATTTTGTTTGTCTTGTTGTAGTTTTAAATCTTTGGTTTCAATTGCTTTTTTTTCGATTTCATTAATATTGAAATTGAATTTGTTTTGTTGTTTCCTTTTTTTGTATATTTTAAATGAATGATTTCATTTGTGATATGCTTTTGCTGTATTGGTTGTTTTTTATTATTTTCTTCTTTTGCGTTTTTTTGAAATTTCTGTTTGAATTTTATATTTCAATCTAATTAAATTAAGTTGTTGCGTTGTTGCAGGCATAAGATGATGCAGCAGCATGAGTCACTTAAAAAATTTTGATCACACACGCAGCATTAAAACAAACCAAAAAATAAAAAAAACGATGAGTGAGTCCGGTGTGTAGCGTGTTTGCCACAGGCATTTGCCGTTTGGATTCAAATAAAATCATGTAGTTTTGCTGTTAAGGGATCATTTATTTGATCGTTGTTGTATTGGTTCCTTGTAGTTTTTGTGTGTGTTTCGTTCACTAATTGTGGTTGTTTTTGTTTGATCTAGAATTAGAAATTTTATAAAAATAAACAACTACATCTAATTTGTTTTAATTGGTTGTAGGTCTTTTGCTTTTTTGTTGTTGTTCTTTTCTACCATAAAAAACGTTTGCCAATGTAGAGAATATTTGACACGAGTTTATTCACACTTATTTCGTTTAATTGCTAAAGAAAAAGTGAATTTAAATAGAAAATAATTTGAAATAATTTATAAAGAAATACAACTGTCAATGTCGATTTAAGTTTTGGCTGACTTTAAATAAGAAAATAATCAAGCAAAACACTTTCAATTTTAATAAATACCACTACATATTCTGAAATGTAATAATAAACGAATTAAAACTTAACATAATGATTAATCCTTTTAAAAATAAATAAAAACTATTCAAATCTGAAGTTTAAAGTTAATTTATTTCGTATTTAAACATAGTTCAATAATCAACACGTTCATTATATGGGCTACTTTCGTAAATACAGTAATAATTCGTATCACTGCATACTTGGTATCACTAATTTACGTCGAACAGTTTCTATTGCAAATGGTTGACAATGATGCCACAATTTTTTGCAATCATAGCAATCTTTGGCTTTACGATGTAAAAAGGTTGCACATTTTACCATCAGATATAATATTTTTAAAAGGAAAACTGTTTCTAACATTAAACTTATTTTAACTAACAACAAGTTTAAGTTTTTAAACAAGATCAAGAAAAGGGAATTGTTTATGATCTATAGCCCAAGTATTTAAAAAAAAAGGTCAAATTTATATGAAAAATGTATCAAAATGATTCACAAAATTCCCCCTAATTAAATTTAAATAAATTATGGACAACTTTAATAAAATTATCTAAACTAATGGAAAGTTTATTTACTACTATTTACATACTACTAAAATATCCACGAATGATCTTGTTTCTCGACCACTCAAAAAAAACACGATTGGTCTTTTTCCCCCGACCATATAAATAAGCACGACTGGTCTTGTTCCCAAACCACTTAAATACTGGTCTTGCTCCCCAACCATTTAAATAACCACGATTGGTCTTTTTCCCCGACCATTTAAATAAGCACGATTATTCTTGTTCCCAAACCACTTAAACAACCACGATTGGTCTTGCTCCCCAACCATTTAAATAACCACGATTGAGCTTTTTCCCCGACCATTTAAATAAGCACGATTATTCTTGTTCCCAAACCACTTAAATAACCATGATTGATCTTGTTCCCCAACCATTTAAATAACCACGATTGGTCTTTTTACACGACCATTTAAATAAGCACGATTATTCTTGTTCCCAAACCACTTAAATAACCACGACTGGACTTGTTGCCCGACCACTTAAATAACCACGATTGATCTTAAATAACCACGATTGATCTTGTTCCCCGACCACTTAAATTAACACGATTGGTCTTGTTCCCCAACCACTTAAATAACCACGATTGTTCTTGTTCCCCGACTACTAAAATATCCACGATTGATCTTGTTTCTCGACCACTTAAATAACTACGATTGAGCTTGTTCCCCGACTACTAAAATATCCACGATTGATCTTGTTTCTCGACCACTTAAATAACCACGATTGAGCTTGTTCCCCGACTACTAAAATATCCACGATTGATCTTGTTTCTCGACCACTTAAATAACCACGATTGAGCTTGTTCCCTGACTACTAAAATATCCACGATTGATCTTGTTTCTCGATCACATAAATAACCACGATTGAGTTTGTTTCTCGACTTCTAAAAGATTCACTATTAAGCTTGTTCCCCGACCACTTAAATAACCACGATTGAGCTTGTTCCCTGACTACTAAAATATCCACGATTGAGCTTGTTCCCCAACCACTTAAATAACCACGAATGGTCTTGTTCCCCGACCACTTAAATAACCACGATTGATCTTATTCCCCGACCATTTAAATAACCACGATTGGTCTTGTTCCCCGACCACTTAAATTAACACGATTGGTCTTGTTCCCCAACCACTTAAATAACCACGAGTGGTTTTGTTCCCCGACCACTTAAATAACCACGATTGGTCTTGTTCCCCGTCCACTTAAATAACCACGATTGAGCTTGTTTCTTTACTTCTGAATTGAGCTTGTTCCCCGATTTCTAAAAGATCCACGATTGATATTGTTTCGCGTCTACTGCAATACTTATGATTGGTCATGTTCCCCGACCACTTAAATAACTTCGATTGAGCTTGATTCTCGACTTCTCAGTAACCCAGTTCCTGGGTTACTGAAATACAAACAATACAGCTTTTTTCTTGACTATTTAAATATTAAACACGATTAAGCTTGTTTCTTGGCCTGTTAAATATAAAGCTTTTTCTCTACTAATTAAACATTCGTTGTTCCTATACTACTACCAGATCCTTGATAGGACTATTTTCTCGACTACTTAAAGAAAGTAGATTGAACTTGCTCTTCGAATACTAAGATACAATATTGGACTTTACCATAATTAGTGATATATTTAGTTGTAGATATTTTCAAATTCAGATAATTTTCTTTCGAAAACTTCAACTTCAATTGCATGTCTTTATAAAGTCAGCATTTAGCTTCAACCGTAGGCCCTATAGATACATTTAAGGTTCAATTGTAGGTTTTTATAAAGCAACAATTAAACTTCATAAAGCCATAAATGAGCTTCAATCGTATGTCCTTATCAAGCCACAATTAAGCTTCAACTGAAGGCGTATAAGGTAACAATTTAGTTGTTGTCCTATGTGAAGCCGCAAGGCCCGATGTTTACTCTCGCATAAATAGCGTAGCATGCAGTGACTTTGAGTGGATGTAATGGCTATTCGTAAATGATACGTGAATTATCAGTGTCCCAGAAGTTCATATTTTATCAAAATATTTAGCGTTCCTGTTTATTGTTACTTCCAAAAGGGTGATACATTATAGCAACTTCCAAAAGGGTGATACATTCGCATCCCCTTTTATCACAAAAAATTCCCTAATATCGACGTGAAATTATGATATGAATTATGAAAAGCAAAACAAATTAAAATAAAAAAACAAAAACAAATGAAAGGCTAATTTCAACCTGAAAAATAGTGTCATTAAATTTAAATTATTTGAGGAGCAAAGAGAGAACTTTTAGAAAATAAATTTCAAAAATTATTTTAAAAAATCTGCCTTTAAAAATATGTTCTATTGACTTGATCTCATTACATCACTTTTGTACCACATTTAACCAAAATAAACATAATTTGAAATAATTCTACAGATAAAAAACAAAATACAAAATATTGTAAAAATTTTACATAAGTAATAAAAAAAAGAAATATTATTTGTGTTAAATTACAAACACAAGTATACGCACCCAAGCACACACTCATTTGTTTGCTGGGAACAAAAAAAAAAAAAAAATAAATAAATTTTCTCAAGTTATAAATTCTAATATTCTCATCATAAAATTTTCACACATTTATATTTATGAACTAAAGACGACATCAAAAATCATGTCAACATTTAAAATTTTACAACACTTTGAAGAAAGCCATGATGAATTAGAAATTATACGAAAAATATAACAAATTATTATTAATTAAATGCATTTGTGATAAAGTATGGACCAGCCACTGGCAGACATGTTTAAAACATGCAGGCCTCCTCTTTATTATGTATTTAGACAAGAACACGTACTTATACTCATGTGTAAATGCATGTTGTTGTTGTACTCACTTGTAAGAATATGATGACAAAAACAAAAATATCAACAAGAAAAAAACTAGAGCACACTTTTTTCATTGTAGCTGTTGTTGTTGCTGCTGTGAAGATGTAAGAACAAGAATGCTTGCCAAAATGACAACCAAATGAGATTTTTAGCACTTACTTGTAAGAGAGTATGTACTTGTATGTATTAGTATGTTGTAGTAGTTGTTGTTGTTGCAATTAGATTTGTTGGTTTTTTGTTTGTTTGATTATAGCCTGGCTGCCATTTTTTTAGTTTTATTTTCTAGTCATTCAATTAAATTCAATATAAATTGTTTTGGGGCACTACCACAAACATGTTGTTTATTTATTTTTGGAAATTAGCAAAAAATCAAGATTTTTAAACAAAACTAAAACACAAACATTTATTTTTGAATGAAAATTGTGTGTTTTTTAAAAATAATTATGAGAGCACTTGTTTTTTTGTGTAGTTATTTTTACAAAAATATACTTTAGAGCCCTTTGGAAAGAATAAAAATAAAATAAAAAAAATCCAAAGGGGATTTGTTTTGTCATGGTAACACATGGTTAAGGACAAGGCGAATTAAGTATAAGGTGGTGTCGTTTCTACAACAAGTAGAAAATATACAAAAATCACATGCGATTTGGTTTTGTTTATGTTGACTGGAGCTGTCAAAACTGCCTGTTGTTTTTGTTGCTTTTCGGTTTATTGTAGTTTTCGCCGCAACAAACACTAGTAAATATGACAGCTTCAACATCCAAACAACTATAATCAGCTAATCGTTTGATCAATTCCCATTGGTTAAGGAGTATTAAGAACTGCAACACCAATTAAATTCATTAAAAGCTAGGATCGATAACACAGCTATTATTTTGTTCTATAGTTGTTTAGGTGTTTGAGCTGTCAAATTCTCTAGTGTTTGTTGCAGCAAACAAAACAAAATAATCTTAAATTTGTAAAATGTCAAGGGAGATAAATGAAAATAAACAGAGCAACAAGTAGGGATAGCAAAAAGAGACAAACACAGACAGAAGGAGTTTGATTTAAGTAAAAATACATAATATTTTTGATTTTAACTAACGTTTAACAGAATCAAATGTATTTGAATAGCGGTTAACCAGTTTATTTAAAAAAAAAACATTGAAATTTTCAATATTTCTACTCATCTAGTACAATTCTTGTTTAAAGTTTTTCAACAATTAATCGTTAGTTAACAACGGGTAACCGGGTTTTTTTAGACAAAAATCATTAACTTTTATTAACAAACTTTGCATTGAAGTTAGCAAAATTCAGTTTTTAAGTGTCAAAGGTTAAAAGTAAATATATGGTAATTGTTAGTAAATAACGGGTAACCGATATTTTGTTTTGCTAAAATATGCGGTTATTAGTTAACCGGTTATTTTGCACCCAAAAATCACAAGTTATTTGTAAAAAATAGCATAACACTCTAAAATAATCAAAATTTTACGGGTAATCGTAAATGACTAACGAGTAGCCTCATTTTTTTGGTTTATTGGTACCAAAAAATCATTATTATATTGTTATACATTCGTTTCACTTTGAAACGATGTGAAGTTTTATATAAAGTTAGCAAAATATACCGGGTAATCGTAAATGAAAAACGAGTAACCGCTTTTTTGTAGCTTTATTTTTACCAAAAAATCTTTAATTATTCGTTATATATTCATTTCACTTTGAAACAATACGAAATTTAGTTTAAAGTTAGCAAAATATATCGCGTAATCGTATATGAATAACGAGTAACCGCTTTTTTTGTTGGTATAATTGTACCAAAAAACTTTAATTATTTGTTATAAATGCCAGTCACTTTGAAACAATGTGAAGTTTTATATAAAGTTATCAAAATATACCGGGTAATCGTAAATAAAAACGAGTAACCGCTTTTTTTATTTATTTATAGCAAAAAATCGTTAATTGTTCTTTATAAATTCCTTTCACTTTGAAACAATGTGAAGTTTTATATAAATTTAGCAAAATATACCGGGTAATCGTAAATGAATAACGAGTAACCGTATTTTTGTTGGATTATTGGTATCAAAAAATCTGTTATTATTCGTTATAAATTCCAGTCACTTTAAAACAATACGAAATTTGGTTTAAAGTTAGCAAAATATACCGGGTAATTGTAAATGAATAACGAGTAACCGCCTTTTTTCTGGTTTATTTTTACCAAAAAATCTTTAATTGTTCATTATATATTGCCATTCCTTTGAAACAATACGAAATTTAGTTTAAAGTTAGCAAAATATAACGGCAAATTGTAATGAATAACAAGTAACCGCTTTGTTTGCTGGTTTATTATTAACAAAAAATCTTTAATTATTCGTTATATATTACTTTCACTTTGAAAAATAAAGTTGGCCAAGTATACCGGGTAATTTTAAATAAATAACGAGTAAGCGCTTTAATTATTCGTTATATATTCCTTTCATTTTGAAACAATACAAAATTTAGTTTAAATTTAGCAAAATATCGGGTTATCGTATATGAATAACGAGTAACCACATTTTTTTTTATTATTTGCAGCAAAATTTATTTTATTATTTAAATGTATGAAATTTTCCATTATTTTACTTAATATAACAAATAAACAAAACTTGTGTACAGTTGAAATATTATTTAAATTAAAATTTAGTGAATTTTTTTAAAATGTATTTAATTTGAACGTCAATTTGACGCCCGCACCAGTTTTTAAAATACAATTATTTAAATAACACAAATGCATATGTACATATTTATTTTCAAAAAGTGTGACGTTAAAAACTGCAACGCAATGTTCTATACAAAGTGTTTCAAAAGGAGGTGATATTTTGAAAATGAATAAAAAAAAAACAATCTCATAGGTCCCTCAAACTGTACAATCTGATAGGTCAATTTTAGCCTCAATTGTAGGTCTTTATGGAGTCCAATTTTAGGTTCAATTGTAGGGGTTTATGTAGTCCAATTTTAGCATCAATTATAGGCCATTATGTAGTCCAATTTTAGCTGCAATCCAAACTCTTTGTGTAGTCCAATTTTAGATTTAATTGTAGGTCTTGGTCTTGATGTAGTCCAATTTTAGCTTATATTGTAGATCTTAATGTACTCCAATTTTATCATCAATTGTAGGTCTTTATGTAGTCCAATTTTAGTTTCAATCGTAGGTCTTTATATAGTCCAATTTTACCTTCAGTTGTAGGTCTTTATGTAGTCCAATTTTAGCCTCAATATTACCTACAATTGAAGGTCTTTATGTAGTCCAATTTTAGCTTCAATCGTAGGTCTTTATGTAGTCCTGTTTTAGCTTCAATCGTAGGTCTTTATGTAGTCCAGTTATAGCTTCAATCGTAGGTCTATATAGAGTCCAGGTTTAGCTTCAATCGTAGGTCTTTATGAAGTCCAATTTTAGCTTCAATCCAAGGTCCGATTTTAGCTGCAATCCAAGCTCTTTATGAATACCAAGTTTAGCTTCAATCTTAGGTCTTTATGTAGTACAATTTTAGTTTCAATCGTAGGTTTTTATATAGTCCAATTTTACCTTCAGTTGTAGGTCTTTATGTAGTCCAATTTTAGCTTCAATCGTAGGTCTTTATATAGTCCAATTATATCTTCAATTGTATGTGTTTATGTAGTCCAGTATTAGCTTCAATCGTAGGTCTTTATGTTGTCCATTTTTAGCTTCATTCTTAGGTATTTATGTGGCTCAAGTTTAGCTTCCATTCAAGGTCTTTATGTGGTCCATTTTTAGCTTCAATTATAGGTCTTTATGTAGTACAATTTTAGCTTCAAGTATAGGTCTCTATATAGTCCAAATTTAGCTTAAATTTTTTTTGACAGTTAAGTTATTGCAAGTAAACTAACATTTCTTTCTGAAAAACCCTGTTCTAGAGTCTGTATGGAGATGCATTTTTTTGGTTTTATTTTTCAATTCGTGTGTATCTCTTCAGTGCAGCATTGTAACAACATAAAAAAATAATTTTATATTTGTAAGAATGTATTATTTAGTTTATTTATTTTTGTGTGTAGGTTGTTCTCATATAATTGAATTATAAACACTGTGGTTTTTTTTCATATCAAACGCTCAGCACCTCATTCATAATCAAAGGAAACACACAAAAACTAACCCAACATAGAAATCAACAAAAATATACAATATATACATACAAAAAAATGCAGCATAAATGTTTTACATACAGAAATTACGTCTAGAGAAGTGGCATTTCAAAATTAAAAAAACCAAAAAAGTCTGTTTCAAAAAAAACATCAGACGTTTTTCTTTCAACACCCGCATCTAAAAACAAACAACAAAAAAACCAACATTTAAATCACACTATTAAAAAACCACTACACCAAAGTTATATATGTAAGCATTTTTCCTGATACCAACTGGACTTGCCTTAAAGTCATTTAATGCCTAAATAAATAAACACTTTGCTACTCAATTCCTACTCCTCAGTCCATCTTTCATTAGAGTCTGCACGAAAAAAATAGCATCGTAGTCGCCGGCCGTCCGTCCGTCCTAATAAAATCTTTGACTTTATTGTTAATTTGTTTATAAATTAACGAGACGACGACATCCTGCCTGAAATTTGTAAAATAATCGATTTTACTTCATTTTTATTATACGTTTTAATAAACATAAACATTATTTCGAAATAAAAACAAAAATAATTGCTGACCATTTGCTATAAGAGATTTGTATTTAAATTTGAAATTGTAAACAACCCAATTAAATGATAAATGATGAGCAATAATAACAAGTTGTGAAGTATTAATGATCAGTGCAATTAATCTTGCGAACGTTCCATATAAAGGTTGAACTTTTTTTAATAAATCTTAAACGAAATTTTGGAAATTTCTAGGTTCTATAAAACATTTCGAAACTCTAGTATATGTAAAGAACCTAGCGGCAATTTTAAGCCTTTAAGGCAACAGGACGCACAACGCGAGCTACAATGTGCGAGCTAGAACAATTGAAAACTGTCATAAGGAAAATTCTTAGATAAAATCAAATTTACAAAATCGCTAATAAACATTTTGAATATATGTATTTTTTCGATTATTTTCTTAAAAGTAAACAACTTATTTAAATGTAATTGTACTTTATTTACTTTAATTATTCGAAAATAATTAATCTATAAAGGAAATCATTAAATTAAAATAATAAATTCTTAAGCTTGACATAAATCTCATTTTACTCGTTTTTATAATTTTTGTTTTTTTTTTTACAACCAAAGCGATTAATTGTTAAATAAATGCTGAAAATATTACTTAAACAGAAAAACACTTTCCATTTATGATAAAAATCGCTTGAAATAAATTGTTAATTAAATGCCATTTAAGGTGTTTAAAACACTACTACTCTACACTCTACTCTACGTTATACAAGTAGCCGGCAGGGGCGGGCAGCGGCAGTTCCCATATATATTGTATAGATTGTCTAAACTCATTAGTATTAAATAGTTTTTCGTTTTGTTTTGTGATTAAATTATTTGTGCAATGACATTAGTTATGTAGAATAAAAACAATTTCATATAACGTATTTTTATTTTATTTTTTCATTTTGTTTAAAAAACAATGCTGACTTTTGTGTCACAGTTTTACACATCTGTGAATTTTGTTTTGAGTTTTCATGGAACAAGTTCATAACTTAATTGTGTGGGAAAACCTCTGTTTAACTATTATATGAAAATGGTTTGTATTGTATCTACTCGTATCTTTACAAAATGCATACATTTTGTAAAACAAATAAATCTAGTTTTAATATATTTTATACGGATTTTGTTAACCAAAGTATTAATTATTAAATTACGTTGCAAAATATACTTTGTAAATGTATTTATTTGTTTAATTAATATTATTATTAAACTACCCTGCAGGGAATGCCAATAGTGAATTTGTAGTGATTTCCTAGTGACATTGTCAGTGGAACTAATACCATATGTATCCCAGCCAATGTAATCTTCTATTGACATTTAACATTAGTTTGTCATTGAAAATCCTTCAGTAGACAGCATCACTACTGACTAGGTACCTATTGACTGCAAAGCATAATAAAAAAAACAAACTATTGATGCGTTCGTTGACAATGTCACCAGAAAACCACTAGAAATGTTGTCGCTAACGTATTTCTCTGACGCTTGAAGGAAAGTCGTCGACATTTTAACTAGTGCGATTGTCAATAGAGAAAGAGTGTTGACATAGAGACATATGGTCCTAGGCTGACTGCAGGGTATTAACACAACTGGGTAGGCTCTCGGTGTGGGTGATCAAATTTTTTAATTTGTGTAAAACTTGCAAGTTTTTTCATAAGTCGGTGTTTAATTTTCTTAACCACTGACTAATCATATTTTAAATAATAAATGTTGACAAAATAACTATTGAAAGTGGACCGCTTACTTTCTTTGGATAAATTGTTCACTCTTCTTTCTATGTTAAATAATTCTTAAATTCTTCTCATAATCTATTATATTAAAACATTTTTATTTATTTATTTTTTGATTTTTGTATTACTTTTTAGCATCTTTGAAAGTAGTTTTTTTCCTGTAAATAAAGCAAAAATAATGCAAGTCTATAGTCTCGTCTATAATATTGTCTTCAGTCTCGTCTAAAGTTTCATTTACAGTCTCATCTAGAGTTTCGTCTTTGGTATTGCTTTTTGTCTCATCTATAGTTTCGTCTATAGATTTGTCTAGAGTCTCGTCCATAGTTTCGTCTTTAATCTTGCCTTTAGTCTATAATGTCAGTCTTGTTTAGAATCAGTCTTGTTTAGAGTTTAGTCTCTTCTAGAGTTTCGTCTTTAGTCTTGCCTTTAGTCTCATCAATAATTTCGTCTCTAGTCTTACCTTTACTCTCTTCTAGATTCTTGTTTAGAGTTTCGTCTAGAGTCTGGTGTATAGTCTCGTTTAAAGTGTAGCCTAGAGTCTCGTGTATAGTGTCGTCTTTAGTCTTGCCTTTAGTCTCATCTATAGTTTAGTATTGAGTCTCATATATAATTTTGCTTAGAGTCTCGTCTATAGTTTCGTCTTTAGTCTTGTCTTTAGTCTAGTCTTTAGTCTTGCCTTTAGTCTTGTCTACAGTCTCATCTATAGTTTCGTCTAGAGGCTCGTCTATAGTTTCGTCTATAGTCTTGCCCTTAGTCTCGTCTATAGTTCCGCCTGGAGGCTCGTCTATAGTTTCGTCTTGCCTTTAGTCTCGTCTATAATTTCGTCTAGAGTATCGTATTTAGTCTTGTCTTTAGTCTTGTCTTTAGTCCTGTCCTGTCTTGTCTTTAGTCTTGTCTATAGTTTCGTCTGGAGGCTCGTCTTTAGTGTTGTCTTTAATATTGTCTTTAATATTGTCTTTAGTCTTGTCTTTAGTCTTATCTTTAGTCTTGTCTTTAGTCTTGTCTTTAGTCTTGTCTTTAGTCTTGTCTTTAGTCTTGTCTTTAGTCTTGTCTTTAGTCTTGTATTTAGTCTTGTCTTTAGTCTTGTATTTATTCTTGTCTTTAGTCTTGTCTATAATTTCGTATAGAGTATCGTTTAGAGCTTCGTCTATAGTCTCGTCTATAGTCTTGTCTCATTTATACTCTCGTCCGTAGTCTTGTCTATAGTCACTTCAAGAGACTCCAGAGTGTAGAGTCTTATATATAGTCTAGTCTAGATTCTCGTCGATGTCTCGTCAATAGACTCGTCTTTAGTCTTGTACAGAGTTGCGTCTATAGTCAAGTCTCGTTAATAGTCTAGTTTTGTCTATAGTCTCGTCCACAGTCTCAATTGTCCTCTATAGTCTCGTCAATGGTATAGTCTATAGTCTCGTCTATATTCTCGTCAACAGTACTCGTGTATTGTCGTGATTTCAGCATCGTCTATAAACGCATCCATAGTTTCTTCTATACTCTCCTCTAGTCCCATCCATAGAGACGTGATTAGTCTTATCTTCAGTCCTGTCTTTGGTCTCGTCTATAGTCTCATTTATATTAGTTTCTAGAGTCTCGTCTATAGCCTCGTATATGTACTCGTTTTCAGTATTGGCTTTAGTCTCGTTTATAGTCTCATGTATGGTCTTGCCTATAATCTCTTTTATAGCATAGTCTCGTTTATAGTATAGTATTCTCTTTAGTTCGTCAATAGTACTCGTGTAGTGTCGTGTTTTAAGCATCGTCTATAAATGCATCCATAGTCTCTTCTATACTCTCCTCTAGTCCCATCCCAAGAGACGTGATTAGTCTTATCTTCAGTCTTGCCTTTTGTCTCGTCCATAGTATCGTCTATAGTCTCATTTATATTCTCGTATATAGTTTCTAGAGTCTCGTCTAGAGTCTCGTCTATAGTCTCGTCTATAGTCTCGTATATGGACTCGTCTTCAGTATTGGCTTTAGTCTCGTTTATAGTCTCATGTATAGTCTTGCCTCTTTTATAGAATAGTCTCGCTTATAGTCTAGTCTCCTTTATATTATATTCTACAGCATTGTCCATAGTCTCGTCTATAGTCTCATCTTTATTCTAGTTTCTTCGTCTATTTTCTCGTCTATATAATTGGGCGTATGACTTAACAATGCGCGATTTATAATATATGGCGTATCTTTTGAACGAGGTTTTTGTTTTTAATAACTTATATATCTTTTTGAAGGGTACATATCTGTCATTTGTTCTCACTTAGTTAATGAACATTATAGTGTAAACATCAAAGTTTTCTGTCGAATTTTGTGCCAACAAAGGTTCATATGCTGGAAGTTTTGCTTTACTTCTTTAATTTGAAAAAAGTGCCGCTGAAGCACTCCGATTGTTCACCAAAGCTTATGGTCAATGTGTTCTATCGGTTTCAACGAGTGAGAGATTGTTTGTGCAGTTCAGAAGTGGTGATTTTTACAATTATCGCCCAAGACTGCCAAAAAAAAAAGTTTCAAGTCCAAGAATTGGAGACATTACTCCATGAAGATTGATGTAAAACTCAACAAGAGCTTGCAAAATCATTGGGAGCTACTCAAGCAGCAATTTAAAAACGTTTGCGCAAAGCAGGGAAATTGTGTACCATATGAATTGAAGCCGATATACCTGAAATACGATTTTGTATGTCTACTTTTTCTTTGGAAGTGGTTTTTCTCAGGAAAATAAAGAAATTTATTTATGTATTTCATTTGTTGAAGACATCAGTATCATTTCTTTATTTAAATGAAAATTATTTAATTTAAATAAATATATATAAATTGGATAATTATACAAACATTCAACAATGAAGTTTCAATATTATTTTAAACCAAATTTAAACCATTAACCCATTCAATTTGTTTGAGTATAAAGAAAGCATATTAGCAAAAGCCTTTGTAAAAGCATACTTTAAAATCATTTTATATTTCCTTTACAAAATTCTCACCACCCATGGTGAGTATTAGCATTTATAGTTTGACACCTTGTTAAAGTGTGCATGTTTTCAATACAAAACGGAAAATCATTTCCAAAAACCAAAAAAAAAAAAATCTCACCTGGTGGTTTAGTAGCTAAACTGTTAATAAAACAAAGATGATACAAAAAAATTGAGGTTTTAAAAACATTTTAAACATTATTCTCACCTTTATGGATTGCTATAATGCAAAGTAAATACATAAAAAGGTGTTTAAGACTTTTTTCCCCAATAATAATTTGTGTGAATGATTAATAAAATTGTTAATTTGGAATATTGTTTTAAAGTACCACCCGGCTTTGAAAAACAAATGCAATATATCTCTCAATTTAACACCATAAATTTATAAAAAATTATTTTGTATATAAATTGTAATCACCTGAGATTTGAGGTTTTTAAAGGCATTAGTAACCTAAATACGAAATGTTAAAAGAAAAAAGCAACAAAAAAAACTAACAGTTGTAGGTAATATTTATTACAAAATATCTAGTATCAAATGATAAAAATTAATGAGTGCATTTCGTTTGAACTATAAGTTATGATTAACATTCATTTTTATTATAATTTTTCCTACAAAATATACTCATACACTCAATCATTACAAATAAACAATATGGACATACGTTGAAATAAATAAATACCAAAAGTAAATGTTTATATTCGTAAATACTTCTTATTTAATATTACTAAACTAAGCCATTTGACTGATAAGACTGGTAAACATTCATGATTTTAAAAGGGAAACGTATGCTTTAAAAGATAACCCCTAAAAATGACACAAAATATTTACGTATATAGGGGGCAGTTGTTAGTCACTTTCTATTTACAAAATTTATTCAATAAGATAAACCTAAACCCAACTTAATACTTAGAGTAAGCCTATGTTTTTGGGGTTAATGAAATGCTTGCTATTTGTATGAACTTTAATCTTAGGAACCGCCTTTAAAATTTATAAATATATGTGGGAATATGTTAACTTATCTTTACACAATTTCATTTGTGTTTAATAGACAGAAATAACTCGTCCTCTTATTCAAATTACCCAAATTATCACTGATATATATTTAGTTATACAAAAAACAAGTAAGAGAGCTATTTTGGGCTGTGCCGAATCTTATGTACCCTTCACCAAATTATACTTTAAAATAAAATTTAAAAAAAAATTTTTTTTTTCGAAATTGTTTTTTTAAGGTTTTTTCAAATTTTTAAAAAAATTTTTTTTTTAATTTAAAAATTTATTTTTTTTTAAAAAATTTTTTTTATTTAAAAATTTATTTTTTTTAATTTATGTTTTTTGTGAAAAAAATTCGGGTTAAAAAATATTTTTACCGATTTTGTCCCATTGTAGCCTTATATACATCGTTGTAATGGACTTTGAAATATCTATCATTAGATATCCATATTGTCTATATTTATGACTTAGTAATCGAGATATAGATCAAAAATAGGCCAAAATAGAGCCTGTCTCAGATTTTTGCCCATAACTCCGTTATTTATTGACGTATTTTTCTGATTTTAAATAGGAAACTTCTCGAATGCATGTCTGACAGAATTATTGAAGATTTGGATCCCGAAGATATCTGGGGTCTTCAGAAAATTGATTTCAACAGAAGGGCAGACAGACAGACAGACAGACAGACAGACAGACAGACAGACAGACAGACAGACAGACAGACAGACAGACAGACAGACAGACAGACAGACAGACAGACAGACAGACAGACAGACAGACAGACAGACGGACAGACAGACAGACGGAATGACAAACTTATATATACCCTTCTCACGAAGGTGAAAGGTATAATAAATATGTTCAATTTGTAGAGAATCGTAAAGAATCCCTTTAAAACTGTTATTTTGAGCGATTTATTCAGAACTAAAAATATGTAATAATTTGGTTAGTTTGAACATGATTGATTGATTTAGAATGATTCATATAGAAACAATTGCAACAATTGCTACAAAATTGCACTATCAATGTGAATTTAACACTTTTAACACGGGTTTCCACATCCAATAGCTTTTGTATACATTGCCATAAGTGGTTGCTTGGCAGCACAGTGCTGCCAAAATTAACTGTCAAAGCTGCTAACATGAACAACAGGGCTGCCGAAAACTCCAGAAATTAAGCCTTTTAGTTTTGGAAGTTAGATAAATCATGAAGCTTCTAGAATATGCCACAGTGTATATAAATAGGTACAGCAAGTTGCAGTGAGTCAATTTATCATATGCGCCGTTAGAGTAAACATCAACTGCATTACCAGTGTACATTATAAAGTGTGTAATATAAGTGTGTGTGAGGATATATAGTAGCTATATATAATTATGAACCAATAGTCACCATATCAAAGATTTTAACGTGCTATTTGAGGCCTATTTTACTTGAATTTCATCTCAACAGCGTTATTTACAAGAGTTTTATGATTATCGGAAATGGACCTTATATAGGAGCTGTGGCCAGTTATGGACCGACATTCACAAAACACAGTATTATAATTTTTGGATACAAATTACTGATATGTAAGTTAGATAAATCATGAAGCTTCTAGAATATGGCACTGTGTATATAAATAGGTACAGCAAGTCGCAGTGAGTCAATTTATCATATGCGCTGTTAGAGTAAACATCAACTGCATTACCAGTGTACATTATAAAGTATGTAATATAAGTGTGTGTGAGCCTATATACTTAGTAGCTATATATAATTATGAACCCATAGTCACCATATCAAATATTTTAACGTGCTATTTCAGGCCTATTTTACTTGAATTTCATATCAATAACTTTATTTACAAGAGTTTTATGGGTATTATAGTATCGGAAATGGACCTTATATAGGAGCTGTGGCCAGTTATGGACCGATATTCACAAAACTCAGTAGTATAATTTTTTGATACAAATTATTATTTTGTATTATTTTGGTTCAATATAGATTTTTTTGTAGTTTAATTTGTTTTTCGGAAATGGTCCTTATAATGGAGCTACGACCAATAATGGGCCGATCTTTATAAAATTCGATACGTGATAGACACATTTATTAAAGATTTATGAGTATTTAAGTGATTTTCGAAAGTGGACCTTATATAGGAACTATAATCAAATATGGACAGATATTCATGTAATCTAGTAGTATAATTTTTGAATAAATATTTGTCAGATATTTATGAAGATTAAAGTGTTTGTTGGAAGTGGTCCTTATATGGGAGTTATAACCAATTATGGGCCGATCTTCATAAAATTAGGTATATAGGGATTATGTATGTCGAATTTCAACATGATAGCAATATATATAAGATATTTATGTGTATTTAAGTAATTTTCGGGAGTGAACTTTATATCAAATAGTGACCGATTCAAAAAAAAAATTGATCTCGTGATTTATCTTTGCACATAACTTGTTTGTGCTTTATTTTGTATGGATACTGCAATTCTATGGGCATTTATATAACGTAGCACCATATTTCGGGAAGAAATTTGTATGGGGGCTAGGAGAAATCATCGGCCGATTCTTACCATTTTCAACATAATTTACCCCTTAATATAAAATCTCGAGTAGTGATATCTGCATAAAATTATACAAAAAAACAAAAAATATATGAAAATTACAAAATCCTTTGAGGTTGCTTCACGTTTTGGTCCATAACTCTGGTTCAACTTTACCGATTTTGCTGATTTTCAATACCAAACTGCTTAGGGAAATAAAAACATTTTTGTTGGAACCCTACTAAGTTCGTTTGTTTATTATGGCTGCGAGAGTGTCTTACACAGACGGACATAGCTCAATCGACTTAGAATTTCATAAGGATCTATAATATATACTTTGTTGGGTCAAAGATGAATATTTCTCAATGTTACACATGGAAGAACAAACTTATATATACCCTTAGTACTATCAATTACAGCTCTGTGGTTTCTCATGCATTCAGGACTATTCCTGATGCATTATTAAAGACAATTATAATTTTCATTCACTCAACATCATTTATGCTTAATTTCATGTTTCTAGATCCATTTATATACATATACCAGAAGCATAAATAAAACAGAGAGCTTAATGGTATTAAAGTACCAAAAAGGAAGAAATTCAATGGTACTTTTCTATAATAATGGACCAAGACATATTATATTAATCATATATGGTCCTGAGTGAGTCAGAATCTAAGGTTGGGCTATATATGCTTAATATAATATGTCGAGGTCCATTATTATATAAAAATACTATTAGAATAACGAAAAAGTACCATGAATTCCCGTTTGTTTGGTACTTTAATGCCATTAAGTTCTCTATATTCTTGATGCTTAATTCACTCAAAAGCATATCAGCTTACTTTTATGTCGGTAAGTTAAATAATTTAACAATAGTTTGTAAAAGAGTACCATTAGAAAAAAAAAGTACCAATTTCCTATATTAACTCTTAACCGTCAATTTTTAAATTTTGGTCCATTTTGCTCACAAACATTTCAAATCTGTGTTCATGTGCTTAAGAAAAAAATATGTTTTAAAAAAGTACCAAACTATTTACCCGTATTTAACCAAATTTACAACTTTGCACTTGAGTTTCAATTAATTAGTTAATTTTTGTATGACTGGAATAATCAATGTTTAACATTTAAACAAAATTGGGTAAATAATTTTGAATAAAAAGTATTTGCCCATTTTTACTCCTGTTTGGTACTTTTTATTACCCATTGAGATAATACAAATTTAAATTAGATACATTTCAGTATCGTAGTGAGAGTTCACAATAAAGTATTATATATGTCTGCGAAAATATATAGCAAAACAGATTTTATGAAAAAAGTACAAAAGTAAATACCATTTTTACCCCTTAAGGGTTCAAATTTCGAAAAAGTACCAAATTTGTATTTAAAATTTATTTCCTTGTTTATTGGTTTTAAAGCTACATAGGGTACCAACATAGTAGCAAACTATCTGTGTTAGTTTAGAAGATATATATATACTATAGAGAAAAACATTATGAAAAAAGTACCAAAAGAAAATTCCATTTTTACCCCTTAAGAGTTCAAATTTCCAAAAAGTACCAAATTTGTATTTAAATTTTATTTCCATGTTTATTGGTTTAAAACCTACATAGGGTACCAAAATAGTAGCAAAATATCTGTGTTAGTTTAGAAGATACAAGGTTACAAAATTTACCCGTTTTTACCCCCTAAACCTTCGAATTTCCAAAAATCGCTTCTTAGTGGACCTATATTGGGAGAGCGAAACCTACAGTCCAAATTTCATGTTTCTACCTTTTGGCAATTGTGCTGGGCGATGTTGAATCAGTCAGTCAATCAGTACGTTAAATTTAATTCTTAGTAACAAAAAAAAACAAATAAAACTGCTGGAATTTATTAAAACATCATTAATGTTGAAAACTTGTTGATAAAAAACCCCAAAAACAAATAAATTGTCCAATAAAAACGATGATGATTCATTAATAAAACCACAAAATAATTGTAACAATTAGAAAGAATCCTTCAAAAAAGCGAGAAGAAGAAAAAAAGATGAAATAAAGTGTGCCATAAATAAGTTAGAAAACTGACGCGGGGAAAATGTGTAATTGTAAACAAAGTAAGGGATGAAATGCAAAAACAAAAAATGCCAATAGTTAACAGATGTTTAAATTAACAAAGCTGATGAAAATCCCTAAAGCAAACAACATGAAATAGGGGGTGAAAAATAATAACTAAAATTTCTTATGGAAAAAAATAAACAATAGGATTTGTTTCAATATGAAAAATGAAAACTATTCGCAAACGTTTTTTATTTGATAAAAGACAAACAAAAAGCAAAAGATTAACATATGTTTTAATATAAAATATTAAATTTGTTTAAACTTACCTTTGTTTAAAGCAAAAATCCTTGTACATTTATTATTTTGTTTTGATAATTCAACACAGTTATTTGTTTAAGTGTAAAGAGAATAATATTGTAGAGAGTGAGAGCGAGAGGAGAGGGTGTTGATGAGATGATAAAGATGAGGACAATGATGATGATGATGATAAACTCTGCTGATGTGCTTTATATGTATGCTGCTGCCACATACATTATTAATAAAAGTTCAATTAATATAAATTAAAACACTAGAATTTATTTTGTAATAAATTCAAATTTGTTAAGGAAACTTTTTTGCACTTTTAAAACAAAAAAACATACAAAATTTATAATACTTTTTATTAAAACTTTTTTTAAACAAATTTTGTAATAAATTTGTTTCACAAACAGCTTCCGCAAATAATATATATGCAACGCAATTTAATAAAACATTAGCAAAGTTAATAAAAAGGCGCCTTGAAATCAAACACTCAACTCAAGAAATTTTAATTATAATTCTTTTTATTTTAAAATTGTATATTAAATCTTCACTAATATGCTCACTTTTATTGAAAATTTCTTAAAATTTTTCTTTGAATATTTTTGTTTATCAAAATTCGTTTTTTTTTTTTCAATTATAAGAAGCTTTTTTTTGTTGTTTTGTTTTTATTCTTCTTTTATATTTGGCATCTGTTTAATCTTTTTTTTATATTTATTTATAATTCAGTATATTTCTCTTGTTTTTTTTTAAAGAAAATTATAAAAGTATATTTTGTTAAAGAAAAATAAGCAAATTTTTGACGTAGTTTCAGCCAGCAAACTTAACAAAATGTGTGTAATTAAACCGAAAGCAAGAACATAACTGAAACTTAAACATACACTCTCGTAGTGATAGAGAGAATTCTACTCATCGTCATATCCGAGTTGGAGAAAAAAAAACAACACAAAAACATACAGGCAGATGTGTTGTTTTCGTGTATTGTTGTTGCTATTATTGTATTGTGTGTGACAAATACATTAAATGTATGTATGTGTGTAATTGGGATGTTTAGTGGGGTGAGTTTTCTTTATTTTCCCATTTACTCTTCTATACATTTCTCTCGTTTAATCAATCTCTCAATATGTCCGTTTGTTTTTCATTTGCTCTACAGTGGGGTACTTACGAGTACATATGTTTGTATGTACATATTTTGTTATTCAACAATAATATCCCAGCAGTTTTACAAGTAGTCAATGTGTCCCTTATAGACAGTAAGTGTCGCTAATGTCCCTTATAGACAGTAAGTGTCACTAATGCCAGATCACTTGGCTGACTCCAATTTATATATTTTTGGGACATTTCGGGAGATGTAGTGCTCTTTGTAGTGCAGAGAGAAGCCTTTTGGTTACTTTATACATCCCAGGAAATCAAGCATGATGCCAATTGTCACTTTAGTGTCTCTAAGTAAACCAAACGTTTAGTTTGCGCTGCACTCTATACAAATTGTGTTGATAAACTTCTCATACAGTTTATTTGCATTATGCTTAACTATACTTATACTGTCACTTTAGTGTCTCTAAGTAATCTAGAGTGTAGTCACTTTAAACCTTTATTTTCTACCGCACTTTAGAAAGTAGTTATTTTACCCACCATAAGTAATCTATTGGATAGTAGTCGTAGGAATGTGCATCCAATGCTTTAAGTATTTCGGACCAGCTATTAGACAGTCTATATGTAATCTATGTAGGACCAATTGACCCGTAGTCACGCAGCTATTTATGTAAATAAACTGGCTTCCAATAGAGACTTCCGAACTTAGACAGGTGATAGCGGCCAAAGAATTGAAGCTAGATCTGTTGAATTGGCTGTCATTTATTCAGTGTGTTTTGCTAAATCAACATGGACAGATATAGCATTAAAAAACACGTATAAATAATAAAATAGTTTTATCAAAATGGGTATCTGACCCTAATTTTCACCACAAAATCATCTTCAGCGATGAGGTCCATTTCTTTATAAAAGGGCACGACAACAAACAAAATTGTCGAATTTGGGACGATACCAATCCACATGATATGCAAGAGTGACCAATGCACGACATTGGACAAGCCATAAACGTCCACGGCTAGCGTTATAGGTCGATGATTTCCAACTTCTTGAATTGGAAGATATGGACACCAACGACATTTGGACTTAACAGCCGCTATGTGCCACACAGCTCATGCGACATAGGACATTCTTCACGATCGATTTTAGGGCATGGTAATCTCACTAGGAGATGTGAACTGGCTCCTGAGATCGTTCAATTTGATCCCTTTCGACTTTTTCTTCTGGGGTTTTCTTAAGTCGCAGGTCAATGCTAATAAGCCACAAACCACAGCGGCCCGCATAGCCCCATTCCATCGGTCAAACTTAGCCTGCCTTATGTGCTAGTCATGGAAAATCTGACATTTGGGATGGGCGCCAACCAGCACACCCGCGGCGTACATTTTCACGACATTATATTTCATACACAATGGCATCGATAGGCCTTTCAAACGAATAAAGAATTTCCATGATATCTTACATACACTTTGTTTTATTTAAATTTAAACATAGGAAGCGCTTAATGAAACACCCCTTATTTGTCACCCTAAATGATAGGCAAAAACAGTAGTTCGGCACAGTCGCCCAGAACTGCTGGGATTCCTTTTTTGTAATTATTTATATGAACGTATGTATGATGTATTTTTACGTATGTACATCCATGAAGAGCAAGAATGGAAGAATACTCGTGTCACACACATACTCATTCAAATACGCATACAACGACCCTGTACAAGATGCTGTTTTCCTCGATAAATACACATTAGCAAAGCAAATGTAACGACAATAGGAAATATTACTACTCTATGCCCGCTATAGAAAATATGATGCTTAACAAATTAAACAATTGGAAAAAGAAACTATTGTCTGTTTCACTTTGGAAATATAAAACAAAAAATTAAAATATACAGTAGAACAAAATTCAAATTGCAAATTTAGAAGTCAATGTCCTTTTGTATAGCTAAAAAAATAAAATCAGAAAAGTTGTTATAAATTTATAGCTTAAAACATATCTACAAGTTATAAATATCGTTTGGTAGATCTGACAAGTATTACTACTTATTTATGTTTTGAGAAATTTGATCTTTATTTTCGAAGAACTTTGTTTACTCCCAACAAGCTGACTACACATTTTTGGTTTTTGATTGGCGAGGCGATAATCTGTCATTGGGTGCGAAATTCATTAATCTATTTGATGTTTCGAATGCGCACAGAGATAATCTGAGCTAATCCTCACCTAAACGTTGGAAATACTCGTTGATTTAAACATAAATAGACTATTCGTGATAACTTCTCAATCTCTGGAAGGCATGCTAACAAAAGTGTCGATTTACGGAGACCGTTCTACATGAGGTTTTATAGATCGAGGGAGATCATTTGAACTTAAACAATATTCAATGGCAGCTTTCTTAGACATTGAAGAGACTTTCATTACTATGATAACGGGTTATATGGTTGTGAAACGTGAAACCTGGAATATGATTAATTGGGTTATATCCCTCTAAAAAGTAGCCTACTGTGCTGAGGAAAAAGTTGTAACGAAATAAAACATCTGGGATCAACTAGATACAACTGGAACGAACGAAACTGTTTATGAATGAGTAGATTGATATCAGGCCTAGAATCAATCTAGAGTATTTCAGGCTGAGACACCAGGCCCACAAGAATATTCTTGGAAACATTGGTAACTTTTTAGACAGCCAGAAGGCACATCTGCCAATCAATTCGTTCACACTTCTGTCATCCTCATCAGCCATTGTTGTTCTCATTTGGGAAACTGCAAATATAAACCACTAGGTTAATGAGCAGGCAGTGAAGTAGTCAGACGAGATAAGCTTTAAATATTGTATCCTGGGACTATATAAAGTGTAATCTTTAGACACTATCTTCTGAGGGCTGATAACAACGAAAAATTAATGATTCTAGGATTGTAGGCTCAACTTTTAACGAGCAAACTTTACGAAGTACATTTAGAAGCTTTCAAATTGAATGCGAAGAAACATCTACTTGACTCTTTATTACCTTGTAAACTTTATTAAATCAAATAGACTATTTAATGATATATAGCTTAGATATGCTATGTAGTCGTTTTATTAGAGAAATAACTGAATTTCTCTGGGTCACGCGATAAGTAAGGCAGTTGCTCTGCAAATTTATAAGGCACTTTAACGACTATGACACGATGTCCAAGTTTCGAAACTTCTTGTCGGAGATGAATTCTCGAAACTTTTCTAAATATTCTTCGTAAATATACTATACGACTTGTGTTCTTAAAATGACATCTCTTTATATAGGTGAAGAGAATATTGAGGAATGTTTTTTCGGAAACCACGCTGAAGACAACAGTTTTTGGAGATTCCCTTGGCATAATCCATACTAAAGAATGAAGAATCAATCAACAATTGAAATCTTGACGAAATTCCATGTTTCCGTATTGCCCGGATTTCAGATTAAGGGTTCAGAATCTGGTATAACGGGATCTAGTTTTGGGAATTTTCTTTGGAGACAATTAATCAAAACAACCAAACAAACACAAACATTCAAACTGCTATCACAGCCACTCTCACAAATCTTACTCTCTTAAGTGAGTGAACTCTGCGAGATTAACAAACTTATACTTTGACACTTTGACAGGAACTCAATTGTACTTATAATAGGCTCTGAACCTAGGGGATGTTCGACGAAGAGGATCTGGACTGTTTAGATTTATCAGAAGTAGCAGCCGTAGAAATCGTAAAGTCGTTCGGATTAGCGGGGGCGACCATTTTGTCCTTTTGTATGGTTTATTTAGATTTTAAATATATCATAGGGTGTATAAATTAAACTATGGGCCTATGAGTATACTTGCATAATGGTGAGCGATATATCTAACTTATGTTTAAGAATTAGCTCAAACATGGGAGATATTGATTTAGTAGGATGATTACCAGGGATCGCTATAAGTAGGGGTTTTAACTTTCATAATGTAGCTGTTAGCGATTAATTTGTTCCTTAGACATTTCGGGGAACGCGAAAGAAAGTTTGTTGGTTACGCCGAAAAAGTTTTGTATTCAAACTCGATCGAAGAGGAGGAGCTTCGATGTACAACTGTGTTATGTGGAAGGACACTGTGACATTGAAGGTAACGAAATTGCGAAATAACTTGTAAGGCAGGTCTCGAAATTATCCATAGAGGTGGGGGAGGTATCGTTAAAACCAACACTCAGCCATTACCACAGGATAATAATGAAGAAGATTTTGGATTAAGGGTCACTCAGATGTGGCAACGGCACTCCGGACTATGGATCCTGTGGAGCATATTATTTTGCAATGTCAGAGACTTAAATGTCACATGTTTAGGGGGTTTAGGTCGACAATTCCATAAGGAAATTTTCGGCTTGATTAATGGATTATGGTATTGAAGGTAACGAAATTGCGAAATTATCCATAGAAGTGAGCGAGGTATCGGTGAAACCACCACTCAGCCATTACCACAGGATAATAATAAAGATTTTGGATTACGGGTCACTGTCCAGTTAGGTCAAGGACAATCAGATGAGACAACGGCACTCCTGTGTAGCATATTATTTTGCAATGTCAGGTCGACAATTCCATAAGGAAATGTTCGGCATTATTAATGGATTATGGCAGCTAATTATGTTATGTTTGAAAGGGGAGTTATCTCTATTATACTTCAGGTTTTCTGTCCAATGGAATTACCTGGGATTGTCAGCTCTACTCTTTATATCTTTCAGTTTATATATATTATCTTTTTTCTTACGGGGAATGAAACAATGTTTCTCCGAATGGGTATCCGAATGGAAGAGTACTTTTACACATTTCTAAACTTAACTAGTAATAATCTGGAATGTCAAACTAAAGAAAAAACTTGTCAATTTCATCCAAAAGAGTCAAACAAATGAGCAGAGTACACTCCTAATCTTAAGTTCGTCGTGATCAATTATGTGCGAATATCAGAGATCGCAACTAACGATACACTAGTAAAAGATTTCGAGATCGTATTGCATTTTTTTTTTTTTTTGAAAACATGAAGATCTTTATAGTTGAGTAAAGTCCAAACAGGTAATTTCAAAAGAAATATATTCCACGATCTTTTCAATGAACAGAGATATTGAGTTTTCGAAGGAAATAAAATTACATGGAAGAGGACATCTAATTTTGGACTTTAAGATATGTATATATCCTCAAGGAAACGAACAAAGTAAAAGTATCCAAACGCACATATTTCGCCATCTGTAGGACATATTCTGCATCCGTTTTTTTAACATCTCACAAATCAACATCTGTATTGTAAAATAAAATTATTACGGAAATTGTTTGTATTAGAAAACAATTAATATCATACTCTCTTGTTTGTTCTCCTCCTTCATATGATAAACATATGTCTATCTGCAAGATTACGATGTATAGACGTACGGTTGGTTTGCACTCCAAATACAAAATAAGGGTCATAAATAACTCTAAGCAAACAGTTTTGTAGTGCGTGCGGGTTTTCGTTTGTAGCACTAATTGTTATGTGCGAAAAAACATAAACATGAAAAACACATTTTCATAACAACAAGAATTTCAGTCGACAACTCCAAAGATTTCTTATTGTTTACATGCGTTTTGTTTGTCAACAACATGTTTACAAAAAAAAATTTGAAATTTTGGTTTATGAGTGCCACCACCAACAACAGCTACCTGTTGTTTTGGTTACCATTCCGTCATTCTTGCATTCATTCATAATAGGGTAATAAATATTGACATTACAAACAGGTAAGTGTGGTTACGAAGTAAATGATCTATTTATTATTTGGTTTTGTTTGTTTTGACTGCTTGACAAACATAAACAAAACATGATTTAATTTCGGGTTTAGATTTTAAGTTTAAAATACCATGTTACCTTCAAGGATATTTGAAAAATAAGTGAAATGCTTCTAATTTGAAAACTAACTAACATTATTTCGTAAACCATAGAGCAAAAATTATAAAATAATTTTCATATATCCCTCCAAATTTTCCATATTTTAAGTACATAATTAATTTCTATTTTCATTTTCTTTTAAACTATATTTATGTTTTAGGAGTTGTGCCGCCTAATCTCTCCATTTAAGAGCCTAATGACTTTTTCACCTATTAACACAGATATTTGTCGTATTATTTATGTAACCAATTAACTATCGTCATCGAACTCTATACGATAATGCTGCTGCTGACGATCAACATCAACATCATCATCATGATCACTATTTGCCTTTTAAAGACAATATCGTTACGGTTTTGTGATTATGTTTACACACCCTATAGAGATGAGAAATTAAGTCAAGCTTGACATTAATCAATTTTATTTCTATTTTAATTTAATTTTTTTATATTCAATACATTTGTGCGATTGTTTTCTTTTTGTAGTTTTCCAAACATTTAATAGATTTTATTCTGATTTTTTTTTTTTCATTTTCCCACAACTATTGTAGTGGTTTGAGAATATAACAAACTAAAAAATCAATAAAAACATGCTTTATTATAAAATATCACCAATGTAATTGTATTTTTTTCTTTTTTGTTCCGAAAACACTTAAAGATTTGAAAGCCTATAAGTAAAAGAAGAATGAGAACAACCCTTAGAGGTGGTTGTAAAAGCATTAGAGACACGTTCTTTAGACAGGAAGGAAATGCCTAATAATTTCTGTTAACAAACAATTCGTGTGAATATAATGTGGGTTTTGTTGGCATAAGTGTTAAGTGGTCTAATAAATGTTTGCAATTTAATAATTTAATAGAGAAACTGAAGATAGCTGAAATTTTAAAGAATCTTTATTAAATATTAAAATAATTTTAAAATTCAACATGACTTTAAGGCTATTTTAAATCATTTTAAAATTTATAAGCACGAATTGATTGCAAATAAATTTCAATTTTCGATTTTATTAATTTTTGTTTATAATAAAATCAAAGAAAAGATCAGTAATCACTAGAGAGCAGATTTCATGCATTTATTATAGGAAACTATGCGCCTAAAATATGTATCAAAAATTCAAAATATAACCTTATAATTTAAAAAATATGCACTTATATTTTTGTGCAGAAACATAAAACAATAAACTAGGAACGATTGCTGCCCAAAAATTACACAATAGAATCTTTAAATTATACAAACATTTAAAACGTTTTAAAATTATTTTCTGAAAAAACGATGGATATGTTAATTCTAATATCATGAGATTAATAGTTGTTTAACGCATTTTTCAGAAACTCATACCAAACATAGATTTTTCATATGAAACAAGTCAAAAATCTAAAATCATTAATCGAGAAAAGGATATCGATTTGTGATCATTCCTATTTTGGATAAAAAATAGATTTTTCATATGAAAAAACTAAAAAATCGAAAATCCTTAATAACTTTGTAAATAAGCGTTTAATCGAGAAATGGAGATCGATCTGTGATCACTCATATTTTTTTATCTAAAATCTATTTTTCATATGAAAAATCTCAAAAACTTAAAATCCTTATTAACTTTGTAAATAAGCGTTTAATCGAAAAAAGGAGCTCGATCTATGATCACTCATATTTTTTTATCTAAAATCTATTTTTCATATGAAATAAGCGTTTAATCGAGAAATGGAGATCGATCTGTGATCACTCATATTTTGGATAAAAAAATCGATTTTTCATATGAAAAACTCAAAAACCTTAAATCCTTAATAACTTTGTAAACAAGCGTTTAATCGAGAAAGCTCGATCTGTGATCCCTCATATATCTAACCAAAAATCGATTTTTGATAAGAAAAACATTAATATATTATATGAAAAAACTAAAACTTAATAACTTTGATACGTGATATTTCTGACCAAAAATCGATTTTTTGTATGAAAAACTTAAAAATCTAAAATCCTTAATAACTTTGTAAATAAGCGTTTAATAGAGAAATGGAGATCGATCTGTGATCACTCATATTTTGGATAAAAAAATCGTGTTTTCATATGTAAAAACTCAAAAATCTAAAATCCTTATATCTTTATTAACAATTGGGATAATATGCGTTATCAATAAAATATGAATAAATATGCCCCAACAAATCGATGCCATTTTACAGTACAAAATATGCGATTCAGATAGATAATTAGTCTGCATAGTAACGTATGCTGAATAAAATACGAACAAGTATAACACTGTTTTTAAAATAAGACACATGACAATTATAAAAAAATAAATACGGTAAATTTAACTGTACTATCTATTTATTAAAAAAAAAACTAAGATTGTTCTGAGCAGTTAATAGTTGGTATTAAAAATGCCATTAAAGGTGCTGAACCGTCACAAATTAATTTTTAAATTTTGTGAAGAAAATGCTAATAAAACTATAAAGTGACATTTTTAGACATTTTAAAGACATGGGTTTAAAAAAAAGGTTTATCTAATACACTTGTTAAAGAATAACAAATCGATTAAAAACAAAATGTGGATCAGGTCGGAAATGTAGTTTGCAAGACTCTAAAGTTAGGTCTAAACTTAAATCTGAAACAGCAGGTTGCAGTGCAAAGTCGTATCGACAATTGGGTAAGATATATGTGATAAAAATAAAATTAAAAAACATTTAGAATCTATGGAAATCCAGAAAAAGAAGAAAAAAACGGCACCATTTACCAAGACAACAAAATGTTATTAACTGTAGGCTACGCGAGCTCTCCAGAAAATACTTTTCTTGATCATCAGAGACAAATGCTTGATGGATGACGGGTCATATTTTACCGACGAAGGCAATGAATGGCATCCAAAATATTATTTTGAGTCTTCCAGTCACAAAACACAAGGAATAGCTAAATTTATTCGGATGACAAAGTTTTGTTGTGGATAGTCATAAGAGAACGTGTCATCGGCGAACCAGTTTTTTTTAAAGGTGGTTTAGCTGTAAATGCCCAAGTTTATAATGAAAAATTTCTGTAAGCACTTGCAATTTTATCGAAAAATATCACAGAAAAGAAAAAATAGTTTTTTGGGCGGATTTGGCTTCCTTACATTTCGTGAAGTCCTCAATAGAGAACTTGAAGAATAAAAAAAAAATTTAATTAAAAAATCAAAAAAAGTTCTATTCTCTAGATATGCACAATATAAAAAATTGTTTCAAAATTCTTTCGATAAAAGTGGTAAAAAGCGTTTTATAAGTGGTCAAATTTTGACCACCAGGCGATCCTAGTTATTTTAATTATGTTCACTAAAAACTTTACAAATTACAACATTAAAATGATAATGATATCTGATGTAATTGATCAAGGAAAAAAGAGGTCACGGATATAAGTAATCGCGGATGTAGAAGTGATCATTTTAAGCGATCACTGACAGAATTGATATAAGCTACCAGTGAAAAAATAGAAATGGTATAGTAAATTTAAAAAAATATATATATATAAAAAAAATCGACATCTTCAACTATAAAGATTCATATAAGATAATCAGGGTTATTCCTGTTCTCACTTTCACCAATCACCGTATTTTTGGATGCTTAATTACAACAATATTATGTAATTTCCTCAGCATATCTAATTATAAATGTTTGCACGTGATTTTTTTAACCATAATTATATAATTTTAGAAACTTTATTTAATATAAATATTATTGTAATTATGCTTCCAAAAATACGGTGATTGGTGAAAGTGAGAACAGGAATAACCCTGATTATAAGATCGGTTATATCATATCGTCATTTAAAATTTTTTCAGGAGTAGCAAAAAACTTCCTAAATGGTTTATGAATTGTTTGCTTGCACTTTGGGCTTTTAGAATTTTTAGAATAGTCGTCTTTAGCTGTAGAAGTGTAAAATTTAGCAGGAACATGAATTTTGATACGGTGCATCACAATCAATCAAAAAGTCGATTTTGAATTTTTTGTAACTTACGGCTTTTTTGATTATATATGACGATATATATCCTACCTTACATTCAAGACGACACGTATCAAAAGATGTATTACACATAATCATATACAATTTAAATCATGGTCTTAATGTTTTTTTTATAATTTTTATACCCTACACCACCATAGTGGGGAGGGTATAATGGATTTGTGCAGATGTTTGTAACGTCCAAAAATATTAGTCTAACACCCACCTTAAAGTATACCGATCGACTCAGAATCACTTTCTGAGTCGATTAAACGATGTCCGTCCGTCCGTCCGTCCGTCCGTCTGGCTGGCTGGCTGGCTGGTTGGCTGGCTGTCCATGTAAAGCTTGTGCGCAGAGTACAGGTCGCAATTTTAAAGATATTTCGATAAAATTTGGTACATATCATTTTTTCTGCCCAAAGACGATCCCTATTGAAACTGGCTGAAATCGGTCCATTATTTGACCTAGCCCCCATACAAATGTCCTCCCGAAAGTGGATTTTATCCGTCACAAATGTTTAATTTATTTAGGTATCTACACAAGTTTTTGTCCAAATAAGTTTTATATATAGGGAATTCATGTCACCAAATTTTATTATGATCGGCCCATAATTAGTCATAGCTCCCATATAAGGCCTGCTTCCGATAGTCACTTTAACGAGCATAAATCTCCTACAAATGTTGGTATACACATAAAATTCAACATAAATCACTTTCATATAAACATTAATCACGTGACCAAATTTCGTGGTAATCGGTCCATAATTTGTCATAGCTCCCATATAAGGCCCACTTCCGAAAATCGCTCACGAACATAAATTATTGAAATTTTGAAAGAAAAATGTTTTTGCTCATTTACTTAGTGTAGGGTATTATCTGGTCGGGCTTGACCGACCATACTTTCTTACTTGTTTTTTTATAAAATTGTGTTTAATTTTAAATTCCATATAATTCCAGGATAACAAAATTGTATTATGTAATATGTTTATAGTTTGCCAAAAAATTTTGCATTTCCACTCCATTCATTCATTTACATTAATTTACTATAAATCATTGATAATTTTATTTATTTACAGATCTCGCTAATCTATTTTTTTTAATATGTAGATTAAACTCACACACCATCAAAGATGGTGACGAATTGATAGTTCGTTGGCCTCTTTATTGTTTATTTATTCTATTTATCTTTATAAAATCGAAAATTTGTAATTAGTGTGTGACTGTGACAGTGTCTGTTTACATACATATTTACATATAAAACTATTGGTGGTATCTACAAAGTAGTGAGGAGTTTTCTATATGGCGTCATTTTGTCACCGCTATACTAGAGTGTTGTTAGTCTTTGTTTTTTAAAGTTTTTTTATTACCCAAAAATCTCTTGCCAATAGTTTTTGCATTAGACACTCTGTGTACTGGCAATAGTAAGTAGTCTTATTTATATGTAAACTCTTGGTTGTTTTTTAAAGGTGGGTATCCTCGCCGTGTGTAGAAAAAGAAAAAAAAACGCACCGAAATAGATGTAATTTTTTGGTTAGCTGCCAAAATGTTGATTTGAGTAAAAAGAGTGAATAGCGAAAGAAATCAAAATCACGGCTAGTTAAAGAAAATTGAATTAATTTTTTGTTTTCTTTTTATTTAATTAAAAGAAATGGGATAAAAATTAAAGAGACATTAATATCATTTTACTTTTTAGAGTTACTAAAGGACTAGATTAAAGGCTTAATTTAGTAACAAGACAGATATCCACCCACTTCTCAGCAATTTTTTTTTATTCATAGTTTCATTTCAAACCCATCAATGTAACGGTTGTTTTTTAAGCCCGACAGAACTTGAAGTTGTAAAAAATAACAAAAAAGTGTAAATTTTAATCAAGACATGTTATTAACATTTGAAAATGATTTCGGGCATGTAGCCACCGCGGCTGTTCTTGATGGTTTCGTGAGCACCGGCTTCATTTTTTAAGAAATAAGTGCCGACTACGTCTTATACAAACGACTACGTCTTATACAAAAGAGTACGTCTTATACAAACGATTACGTCTTATACAAAAGACTACGTCTTATACAAAAGACTACGTCTTATACAAAAGACTACGTCTTATACAAAAGACTACGTCTTATACAAAAGACTACGTCTTATACAAAAGACTACGTCTTATACAAAAGACTACGTCTTATACAAAAGACTACGTCTTATACAAAAGACTACGTCTTATACAAAAGACTACGTCTTATACAAAAGACTACGTCTTATACTAAAGACTACGTCTTATACAAAAGACTACGTCTTATACTAAAGACTACGTCTTATACAAAAGACTACGTCTTATACAAAAGACTAAGTCTTACAAAATAGACTACGTCTTATACTAAATACTGCGTGTAAACTGCACCAAATGGTGCATTTTTCAGCATATAATGCGGTCTGTATTGCCATATGCGGAAATTTTGAGCCTCATCACTGAGCACAATTTTGCGAATAAGTTGCGCGAATCGATGACTGATTTTCAAAGAAAATTTGGATAATTAGGTAAAGTTATTCAAGCGTCAATATATTCATTGTGCTTTGACAGGCTATACTGATCATAAACGTCAAAGAATATGACAGTTCGTTTGACAGTTAACGCTTTCGTAAGTTCTATCGGACTTAAAAAACACCCTTTAGTTGATATTTTGAGAACATTCGCACGACAACCGGTTCTACGCACCGGAATGACCAGAATTTACTCGTCTAAGGGCTGTCAACTCAGCAACCTCTGTTGCTTCAATAACATTTTGAGAATATTGACACTTACAGTAGTGACTCACAGCTTATTTGATGCAGGTAATATTATTTTAGAAAAACGAAAATTTTTTATACTTTTTCTGAGAATAAAAAAACGCTGAAATGTATTTTTTCTGTTAAGGCGCTAAGAAATTAAATTTGGAAAATAAGAAAACAAACCTCTGTTAAAAAAGGAAAGTCGTGATTCGCCATTTAAACTGTGCAAAAGACAAATTGCTGAAAGTGTTGCAATTAGTTCATCAACTGTCCAGCACATTATAGAAAGGTTTCGCCACGAAAATAGAATAGCCGAAATGGGCAGATCTGCGCAAAATAAAATATTTAATAATGCAGACAAGAGATGGATTTTTCATAAAGTTAAAGAAAAACCCAATTCAAGCGCTCAAAAGTTGAAGAATGAAGTTGAACAAAGACGTTTCGTTCTGAAAGTCCGTTATTTTTGCAGATGAAAGCAAATATAACCATATCAGGTCTGATAGGTAGGCTTGTGTTTGGAGAAATCTAAACACCGAGCTTCAACCATGTAATTTGCGCTCTACAGTTAAATACGGCAGAGACAGAGTACTGGAATGGGGTTGTGTGTTCTATTCAGGGGTTGAAAATTTAACATTAATTGAAGGAAACATGGAAAGACTTGGCTTGATTGGAACTGCCCACAAGCAATACAGACACCTGCACAGAGTACAGATCTCAACGTCATCGGGAATTTGTGGTCACTGCTTGAAAATAAAATAATAAACCGAGCTCAAAATCTAACTGAATTAAATAATTAGCTATATCTTCCTTTTTTGTATTAATTTTTGGTTTTAAATAAAACATATAATTTGACAATATATGTAAATAACGTACGATTTTTCTCTGTAATGGATACAGCATTCAAAATATTTAAGCACTCAAATTTGAAAACTGTAGATTGTTTTAACCACGAATAATATTACATTTTAATCTTCCCACAAAATAATAAAGTTAAAAAATAAAGCAGTTTATTGAATGAATCACACGAATTTAAAAAAAAAAACGGTTAACATTACACACAATAATACAAAGTCTTGACGATTTCAAAACCAGTTTTCTTCTTCTAAAGCTTATATTCTAGCAAATTCCTTAAAGCTACAATTTAAAAATAAATGTTTTCCTGTACCCAAACAACTACATACTAAAAAAAAACATGTCTGACACTTACTCATTCAAATGTTTGGTCAAGGCCACAGCCATATTCCTTAAGACCTTCTTGTCCACATCTTCTGCACCATTGGCTTCCAAAAAACTAGTCATATTATAGATTAGCTCGTATTCCACAAACGAAGGAGAGCCTGGTTTCATGTCTATAGACATTTCTTTTGGGAATTCTTCCACAGTTTCAGCGCCGGCGCCTGCTTCTGATGCAGTAGAACTATTAGGAGAACTCATATTGAATCACACACTTTATTTCACAAAAAAAAACAGTTTATTTTATTTATTTAATGTAACACACAATTGTCTATTATTTAAATTGTTTAAATGTTAATAATTTTCACATAAAATACACACACAATACGCAAAAACTTTTAGATTTTCACTGAAAAAAAGCTGCAGTTTAATTTTTATTTGGCGGCTTTTTGTGAATTAATACAAGGTGGTGGCAGTTCTACAAAAACAACAATTGGTCTAGACAAATGTCAAATGAGGAAAAATGAAAAATTAAACAAATAATGTGTAATAAAACTCAATAAGTGTTGATAATTAAATAGTGAGGACTTTACTTATTTATGTAAAAAACATATATTTTGTTAATAAGCAGCTTAGAATATGTAGATATTGAAATGTAAAAACAAGCATTGACAGAAGTTAGAACCAAACAGCGAAGAAAAAAGGTAAACGGCTGTTTGACTCCCTCCACCTTGTATAAATTCGCCTTGAGTTGCAATCTGGCAACTTCACACTCCTCTGAATTTTTGCAATCTGGCAACTTCGCACTCCTCTGCGGCTCAACGTGAGCGGCTCACATGGTCACGCCCAAGGTATATTAATTATAAATTAATTATTAATTATAAATTAATATACCTTGCTCACGCCTGTGTATTTCTTATGGGAGTGATTGGCTGAAAGACCCCCCAAATCTATAAAAAAAATGGTTTTGCTCATGTCAACCGCGGTGTTGCCACTTGAATACCACAAAGAAAGAGTATTGCCAGAAACACTGTCCCAAATATTGACAACATCCAGACAGAATTGCCATAACAAAAATACTATCGTAAGAAAAACAACAACATTCTGTCATAATTCTTTTTTTTTTCTGATTGGGAAATACAAATAAAAAAAAGTAGGAAAATTTGCATAATTACTTGATAAGCTCCTCGAAAAAACACAAAATAAACTGCGAAATTGATAAAAAATTAATTAGAACACCATGTTAAACGAAGTGTAAATTAGAAAAACATAAAATAACCAAAACATACCATTAGTTAAAGTAACCCAAACATTCCAAATGGCTTAAAGAAAATAAGAGCTAAACTAATTTTTCATATCCTTTAATGTGTTAAAATAGACTGATACCCAACCCAGTAAAATTAGTGCAATAATTATTATATTAAAATATATATTAACCAAAATAAACGAAAATGTTTGCTTCTTTAAAAAATAAAATTAAAGAAGAGACGGGCTCCGAAGTGGCTGGACCAGGAGTTGCTAATGTGCCACAACTTCAGCCACATCAGCGTACAACTAGTATGAATCATACAGCAAACAATAATAATAACAATCGTCTTAAAAGTCGTTTCTCCTCTACCATTAGTGTTAATTCGAATGATGACAGTTTACAGGTGGGTAGTTTTAAGAAAATTCTTATTTATTGTTTGTTTAAGTATAAAAAATGTTTTCTTGTTCTTATATAGTCCGAGTCATTAATAAATCTAAGACAACAGTGCCAGGAACTTTCCACAAAAGCTTCGGACTTACAAAATCGTATTAGCCAGTTGCAGGAGGAAAAACTGCGTGTTGAGAAAACAAACGAAATACTTTTGGAGACAGTTAAAGTGGCACAAACCCAAAAGGATATCTACTGTGAGGAACAGGAGAAGATACAAAATATACAACAACATGAAATTGATAAATTACGCAGCCTGCTGTCGTTTCGCGAGCAAGAAGCCGTCGATCGATTGAATGCCATGCGTCAGCATCAGCAGCAGGTGGAGAATCTAACATCGGAATTGGAAAGATTTAAGCATTATGAAACAGAAGTGGAAGATTTGAAGGTAATGAGGGGGAAGGGGTAGTTTTTAGAGAAAAATATGATAAAAATTATTTTTAGTTTATTTTTTGTGAAAAACGTAAAGTATTTTTTTATTATTTGTTAATTTTTTTTTTTAATTTTCTTTCCCCTTTAGGACGAATTACAACAACTTAGACATTCCTCTCAACAAGACAAAAATAACTTAACGACCACTCTGGCGGCCATCGAAGAAGAAAATCGTCATTTAAAAATGCGTTTACAAATCGTTGAAAAAGCCCGCATTGAATCCCTAAATGCCCTGAGTGGAGACGAAAAACTACAAGCCCTGGTGCATGAACGCAAATTGCTGGAACAGCACCTAGAAGAAGCCCATCTCCAGCTATCGGATATAAAAAGTTCTTGGAGTGGACAGAATCTGGCGCTAGAGACACAGGTCAGTCGTTTGTCCAAGCAAGTGGCCGAAGAAACCACCGAAAAACGAAAAGTCTTAAAAACAAAAGATGATCTTATAGAAAGGGTGAAACATGTAGAGTTTGAATTGCTAAAGGCTAACGATGAAATAAAACAAAGAGATGATAAGGTGGGATATATTTAAAAAAAGTTACATTTTAAAATAATGTTGATTTTCTTAACAGATAAAACTCTTGGAGGAAGAAATTGATGAATTGAATATAGCTTTAAAAGAGTGCCGTGAGGAAAGTGAACAGCAAGTAGTCTATGAACGCAATAAATCCGTGAGTATTTCTACAGACGTAGATGAATTGCAATGGGATAACTAACTAACAATGCTTGCCAACTTTTGCAAAAAAAAAAAAAAAAAAAAAGTCACACTTGCCTTTTTACATTTATAAGCACCATGACTAAAACTAAAATTTCCCCTTCACCAAAACTAATAATCCAAAGATTTTATGTTTGTTTTCATTTATATTTTTAATCACTGTTTTTATTTAAATTAAATAAAGCTACTTATTTTCTTTTATTCCCAATTGAAACTTTAAAACCAATTTTTACTATTGTTTTCTTAATTTAGAGGTCAGTTTGTTTGCTTTCAATTGGAATGTATTACAACTAGCAAACAAACTAACATAAAAATAATTTCTTTTGCCTTGAAAAACATTTTATTAAACTCTACACTATAGGCTTCTTTAGAAGTGGAAAATCGTGATTTAAAAAATCGTCTCGAAGCGGCCGATGAACGTTTTGGCAATTATGCTGCCGATGCGGCCAATGTTTCGCAATCTCTGCGTCAACAAATGCAAGACATACAGCAACAATTAACCGATACTCAAATGCTGCTGGAGAGCGAAAAAGAAGAGAAGCTAACAGCTCTATTAAAGAATGCCGAAATCTCTCAAAGTGAGGAATTGTTGAAGAAAGAGTTGCGTGATGAAAGAGATGAAGCTAATGAAATACATGAGAAGAATTCGTCATTGGAAGTGCAATTAAAAGCTAAACAATTGGAAATCTTGGAGTGTAAACAGAAATTGGAGGAAATGGAAAAGACGATAAACGAAAATAATACGAAAATGATGGAATATGATGAGTTACAATGTGATATAACGGAAAAGAATAAGGTGAGTTTTGTTATAAAGAATATATATTCTCGATCTTTATATAAAGCTGAGTCGATACTTTCCGAAGCCGCCAATAACTTACATACATGATTGACACATTAATATATCCGCTATAGTCCAATTTTATGTTGCTATTTAAAATTGAGAAAACCAGGCAACTAATGAGCAAAACAATTTCGATTTTTTCACCAAATAATTAAAATTTTTGGGAAATTCTCAAAAACACTCGATATATTAATATATACATGTCTGTAAGTTATTTAGGGATGTTGGAAAATTCAATTCAACAAACGGAAGGATATCATTAAATCGATTGCCTGGTTTATAAGATTCCACAAGACTTTATATAAAGTGTGAAATATTATTTAAGTCTAATTTCCTTCCTATTTTTCCAGACTATTAAAGTTTTAAATCAACGTTTAACCGATTTAAAAAAGACTTTACAAAAGGAATTCTCTTCGGCAAAATCTCTCGAAGACACCAGCGAAATCCAAAAGACTCCAACTACAACACCCACATATTCCAATGATAATAATAAACTATGTCAAAATTGTGGTTGTTTAATTAAAAATAGTATTATAATGGATGAAGTGAATTTCAAATATTTAAAGCATGTCATTGTCAAATTTCTAACTAGCCGGGAGGTAAGTCTCAACATTAAGTTATCCATAATACTTTTAATATTATATACATATTTAAAAATTCTGTAGGTTGAAGCTCGCCATTTAATACGTGCCGTAGCCACTCTACTTAAACTAACCAAAGAGGAGGAGAAACTCTTGCACGACACTTTAAATTGGAAAATGAGCTGGTTTGGCTCGAAGCCCAATCATGGCAGTGGTCAGAGAGCCTTTTCAATACCACCTACCAGTTAATAGTAGTTAGGTTGTTTGCCTATAAAATATCGAATTTTATTTTTTCTATTTATTTTTATATTTATAATTATTTACTAATATGCTTTATTTAACTAAAAATATTGCTGTATATTTTTGTAATGTTTAAATTTTGAATATTTTGAAAAAAAAAAAGTTGTATTGTATTTATAATGATCTCTTTTCTAAGCAACCATATTTTGTATTTAAAAAACCAAATTGTTATACAATTGCATTTTTTGTAATCTCTTTTTTGTTTTGTTTAATAATATTTTTTGTTTTATTTTTTTATAACCAATTTGTTGTTTATTATTATTTTTTTGAATACAATAAATTTTTGCTTGAAATTTAGTACGAAAAATATGGGTTTTTTTTATCAATCAGTTTAGAATTCGCAGGGCAGCTTTTGGTCGATTTTTAATATAGCAATGTTAACATTTTAAAAATGTAATCGTAATCTATCAACATTAACTTTTTACCTTATGCTACAACTTTTAATTTAATTCGGATGTTTATACAGTATATGTATATAAACATAGAAACAAAAAAATCAGCATTATCTCGAAACGCCAGTATAAAATATTTGGTCAGATATCCAAATTAGAAAGAAAGAAAAGTGAAAATTATCAAAATAATTAAGAAGTAATTATTCTAAAAGAGCTTCTATTTTTAAATTTAAATAATACAAACTATTCTAAAGATAATGAGATATTAGAAGACCCTTTATATTTATTAAGCTGATTTTTATAAAAATCTTTAATTTTTCTAAGATTTTCCACAAATTAGCATTACAAAATATATACTACGTTTATACGCACGGCTTATTCGCAAATAAAAATATTGCAAATAGAAAAATTTGCCGTATAAACAGTGAATTAATTTTTTATTTGCGAATAGCTAACTCATGAAAACAATTCCTGATTAACGACACTATTTGCAAATAAGATTTTAAACATTGCCATATGTTTTAATGTTTTTAGTTTATTAAGACGATTTTTAAATGTTTCATTGTGATTTTGCATTAATTGGATAGCAAGACAAACAAGAATTTTAGATTTTCTAATTTTTGCTTTTAAAAATATAAAAAATGTATTATTTTTTCCAATAACATTGCTACCAAATTATTAAAGTTTACCATCCGGCATCACATAAAAACAAGAATATTCCGTAAACTAAGTAACTTATAAACAGTGAGTTAGTTAATGGCAAATCATTTTTATTTGCGAATAGGCTACGTATAAACGTAGTAATAAACAAAGTACTAATTATTACAAAAATACTACTATTTTTCTAATTCGATTACTTTATAAATAATACTGTATACTTAACACCCCAACAAACTGACAACTTAAAAATCCCATCTCTAGCTCTTTATCTCTTTTTTACATTTTGTCATTCTCGCTCTCTTTTACTGTCAAGTTGAGGTTATGTCATAACAGCTGTTTACATATTTTCTGGAGATTGTGGTGTAAATGAAAAACTTGCCAAGCTAAAAGAAAAAAGTAATGTCTTTGGGTAATTTCGGTAGAATCGCTGTCGGTTGGTACGATTTTTACACATAAAAATTACTTAAACATCAATTAAAACAAAAGTTTTAATACAATTTTATTAATTTTTCCTCATATAGGACTGTTATAACTGTAGCTGGTGTTTATTCGTTTGTGATATCGAAAAATTCTGTGGACAAGAGGCGTTACGAGGATATGCAAATTCGTGATCGCATGAAGAAATCAAATATTGGTGAATACGAATCAGTGGGAACTAGACGTTTCAACGCTTAACATTTTACAAGCAATAACCATACAAACCAACTATACACTAAAACAATCATCAACGATTTCATATTTAAATTAAAAGTAAATTTATATTTAACAAAGAACACACACGTGTAAATTTCATCCGCTCTTAAACATGGCCATGCCCCAGATTAGTCCCGCCGAACAGGCAAAATTACAAATGATGCAAGAAATGGAAATCGAAATGATGTCGGATTTATATAACCGCATGACAAATGCTTGTCATAAGAAATGTATACCACCTCGCTATGGAGAAGCTGAATTGGGTAAGAGTTTTTTTATGCTTATAAGTGGTGTTATTAACAAATATTAGTGGGATACAGAAAAATGTATATAAGTTGACATTTTGGACAGGGATTTATTTATGTTACCTATTACTTGTTGTGGCAGCAGTCTTTGGTCAATGCTCTTTGTCCTACTAATGTATTTTATAGAACTATCGTGGTAAAGTCCAATAGGTATATGAACATTATTTTATTTAATACCTATCAACAAATATTATTTATGTTGTCACGAATGCCGGCTAAGATGTATCAATACAATAATATTAATGCTGTTACTATAAAGAAAAACTTATGTTTAAAATAATTAGTGATAATTGAAAGATGCAACAATTTTACTTTAAGTTCAAAGAAAAATACATGTTTAGATTCCATTTACAGACGCCAAAATTAGTCATTTATATATGTATGTCTACATGGGCAAGTTGAGCTTAACCAAATACGGCAGGTCGAAAAATAAATGGTACATTAACCGACTGTTAGAAATATGTTTAGTTAAAATCGTATATCTGTTCCTACATTAACAACCACAAGTTATTGCTTCCCTCCACTGCTCTATTAAACAACATTTTTACTTATATTTCTTTCAATTATTTTCAGGTAAAGGTGAAATGGTTTGTATTGATCGTTGCGTAGCCAAATATTTGGATATCCACGAGAAGATTGGCAAAAAACTTACCGCCATGTCTATACAAGATGAAGAACTAATGAAGAAAATGTCCAATTAATAGTTGTAAACTTGTTTTTTTTTTTTCATTTAATATTAAATACATACAATTAATTTTAACTGTACATAGCAATATTTGCTAATTTAGTTTGTCGTTGGTTAAACGCTTTTTATTATGTTTTGCTTTCTTCTCGGGGAAAACATGTTTATTAAAACTTACAATACATAAACAGATAATAACAAAAAAAAAAAAACAAAAAATCTTATTAATTAAGGGATCCGGCCATAAAATTGAAAAAGTCAAATTAAAAATTAACTAAAATTTGTTATATAGCGTGACAGTTCCGGTATTAAAACGGAAATATCCTGAAAGGAAAGAAAAAAATAAGTACGTTTTTAAGTTTATTCTCAACGAAATTTTTGAAAGAGTTAAGAGAAGGTAATGAAAGCAATATAAATTTACAGCTTGAAAATATGTTTGTACTGTTAAATTTGAATATTAATAGTGTATTTTCTTAAATATATTTTTGAAATTTGTTTAGAGTGCCTTTTAAATCTATGAAATTTATGCTTTTTAAGCGTTTTAAATATCTAACATGTGTATTAAGTTAAAACAATTGGTACTACTGGTAATGTTTACAAAAATAGCGGTAGCTTGATTGAGAGATGACAATTTCGCGATTTTTTGTTTATGCTCAACAATATAACGGTAGCTTAATTTAGAGATGTAAATTTCGCGATTTTTGTTTGTGTAAAATAAATGTAAATATGTATGTATCTATGTATCTGCATTTACAAGCGTGACTTAACGTTTTAATTCATTAATTTGAATTATTTCTTTATAGTTTTTATTAGTTCTTAAACAATTTACCTCTACATCATTTTCTGGACTACTTTCATCGGTGGTATCTAAATCACTGGTCTCAATACTGTTTTCCCAATCGGATAAATCATCATCATCGTCGTCATTATGTTCATTATCATCTAATATATCCTCAATGTTGGATGTATTTGTATGGTCTTTTGTATCACAGAGAATATTACCATGTTCCTAAAGAAAATTGTAATTTTATAATGTACTTCTAAATAAAATATAAATTTAAGCCTAGATTAATAATAATTGGGGTCGGTTTTTGTCAGCATTAGTAACAAAATTATGGGTCAAAATCGGTACAAATATTTTTTAACCTCATTTTGTCTCGCCAAACATTTTTTACTAAATGTGAAAACTTTTTTTAATAATTTTTTTGAAACAAAAATAGTTATCAATTCTTTTTCTTAAAACATTATTTTCAACTAAATTAGTTGAAAAATCTGTTTTTTTTTTTTTTTTTTTTTTTTTTGAAAATAGTTTTTAAAGAAATCCTTGTTTCAAATAAAATATAAAAAAAGTTATTTCACTAAATAAACGGATTTTCAGCTATTGTTTTCTTAAAAGCAATATGATTAAATAGTTTAGAAGTTATAGGCCTTTAAAAATTAAAATTCTTCTGAAGAAGACCAGCTGTTTATAGAAAAATTGAAATTAGCGGATACTTATCAGGTCGTATCAGTTTCGGCACTGCCAATTTACTCGATTTATTTAAATTTAAAAAAATCGACAAATTTCGGTTACTCACCTTTAATTGCTTTTTAATAGCTGGCAAATTACACAAGGGATTATCACATATATTTAACATTCTTATAAATTCCAATTCCTTTAACAATTCCTCAGATACGGGCTGATCAATGCGATTGCAATTGAGAAAAACATATTGCAGTCGTTTCATGCGCTTCAAGCAACCGGGTATATTCACTAAATGATTACTTTTTAAATTTAAATGTATAAGATTCCGCAAATCACCCAAACACTCCGGCAAAAAGGATATTTGATTATTTTCCACTGTCAGCCAACGTAACTTGCGTAAACGTTTTAAAGATGAGGGTAGACTTTTCAATTGATTGCCACGAACACCCAAAGTCTCCAAACTGTCACAGTTGCCAAGTTCTACGGGCAATTGTAGCAGACCCGTGTTATTGCACCAAAACGTTTCCAATTGGGTCAATTGGCCAATCTCACGCGGCAACATGTTTATATTATTGCAGCTTATGTTTAACACTTTTAGATTTGTTAGTTGGCAAATGACCACAGGAAATTCGTTTAATTTATTAAAGTCCAATGTTAGTATTTGTAGACGTGTTAATTGACTGACAAAGTTGGGTAACTAAAACAAAAAAAAAACGGTTTTGTAAACGACAGACATCCTAAGATAACCCAAATAATACTTACCCTTGTTAAATGATTATGATTTAAAAATAATTTAAATATAATATTGCACTTTTCAACTAAATCGGGCACTTCAGGCATCTCGAAACGTGATAAATTTAATGTAAATGATTTTTTGCACAAGGCATCTTCACAAATCGCCAAAATGTGATTATTACGAAAGAACTCATACACAATATTCATGATTAGGTTGTTTTTTGTTAATTTCTATGTCTAATTTCATGAAATTAATTAATTTTTACTTATCGAATCGAATAAAAAAATGTATAAATATGTATAAAAATAAAATTCCTTTGTTTTTATTACTTTCCCAATTTATATACAGTTGCAGAATGCAACAAATTTAATAGCTGCAGATATTTTTTTGTTTATTTTTTACTTTTTCTTTTTGACTTGCATTCTGTCTGCTTCTTTATTTACCATTTTTTGTGTTGACTTCTTGACTCTGCAAATTACCATGAAGAGAAGAAGCAGCGTTGCAAATTTAGCTGTTTTTCCCTCCGATTTTAGTGCTTTTAACCTAACTAAAAAAAGCACATTTTTGTTTAACTATTTTTAGCTTTGCCTACATTTTTAATTAGTAGTCTTTGTCTCATATAATTTATAAAAACTTAAGAATATATTTAGTGTAATCTCAAAGTATAATAATTAAAAATTATTCTATTTTTATTAAAAACATTTATTTGGCAAATTTTTGAATTTAAAAAATCGTTTTGGCTTGCCAAAAGTTGGCATTACTGCGCAGCAGGTTATTTTTTTTTTACACTCTCATTTTATTTACTCATTCTCTTTATATTGCAACTTTGCTACTCTTTCTCTGTTGATATTTTTTATTAACATTTAGGTTAAGATACGATGTTGAAACTCAAGTAATATTTATAAATAAAGAATATGCGATATTTTAGCGACATCTCTACTATATTCAGGTAGTTATGTTAAGTTCACAATGCTATTTGTAGCGGTAAGATTATAATATAAAACCGACTCGAAACGATTAAAAAGTAACGGTAACGCCAATTTGGATTATTTTGGTAACGGTAATTGCAATTGGATCTTCGCTTTGGAACGAGCCGAGTCTTAGTAGGCCAGATATTGTCAACTCAGCAACAGCTGTATCAACCGAAAGTTTTACAAAAAATGAAAAATATGTAATTGACAAATGTGTTATTTTTATACATATTTTAAATTTTTTAGATTTCAAAAAACTCTATTATTGAAATCGAAAAAAAGATACCGATCAGAAGATTTGTTTCAATAAGATAATGCTCCTTTACAAATCAGAACAGTTCATAGTTAAAAGTTTGGCTCAAACTCATTTCCTGCACATTTTTAATTTTAGCATAAAATCAAGAAATAACACTTCTTATATTTAAATTCAGTATATTGTATGTATATGCATTTGTATTTATTTAAAGTCATAAAAAATGTTATAATGGAAAACTACTCTTGTTTATTTTATTACAAATTTGTATTTTTAATTCAATTAAATAACTAAATACTTTTTTTTAATTCAAGTTGTGTTTGCTATTAATTGCCTAAATTTTTAAAAAAGTTTCTTAAAATTAACCTTAAACGATGTAAAGCTATAATGTTCTATTAAACGTGCCAATAGCAAATTGTTGACCATAAAGAAAAAGGCACTTTGAGCACCTATCCAATAAAATGTATTCCATGTCTTAAACTCCAATAGGTAGGCTGGCAAAAGCCATAAGCCCTGGGCCACTAACCATAAAGCAAAATAGCCTGCGCCTTGCAGCCATGTTATTGATTGTAAATTATTAAGACATAAAGGCAATAAGGCCAAATACCAAACAAAATATTGTGAAGTTACCACCGAATTGAACGTAACCATAACAAAGGCTAAGGCAAAGATGCAAAAAGGTAAAGTCTGACGAAATTGGCCAAAGGCGAAACTTAGATATAAGATCAAAATAAATTGAGGCAACATAATAAGTGATTTTTCCAAGATGGTGGTTTCCACAGCACCGCCACTTAAGTACTGCATTAAAAAGTACAGGGAAAAGTTGTGCCTAGCATCTTTGCGCACAAAATGATACAGATAAGCTTCGTAAATGTATTGCCAGCCATAGAGACAATAAAAGAAGCCCGTTATCAAAAATAAACTCATAAATGTACCAAATACTAATAACAATTGTTTGCTAGAAGGAAATAATACAATACGTAAAAACTCTTTTAAGGAGCGCACTAAACGCTCCGATAAACAGAGATAAAAGGCTAAACTAAATAGTAAAGGGTAAAGACGTAAATGTATGGCAAAACCATGGGCTAAACCGGCTAATAAAATAAACCAATTGCGTTTATTTTTCCTGGTACAATCCTCCGACTTGGACAGCAGATATATCGTAAGTATGACAAAGAAACTGGAGAAGCTGTCACCATTACCACGCGTAGATATGATAGCTGTTAAAGGATTGTATAGCCAAAAGCAGGCCGATATTTTTGCAATCATGGCCGGCCTATTGCGCTCATCAGTATCACCATAATTGGCACTTGTTGTAGATTTATTAGATTTACCATATTTTGTTAGTAGATATTGTACGGCTTTGTTGCACTGCGATTGTAATTCCGCATGGACAATGGCATAGATTAGTACTGCCACTAGCAGATCGAAGCAGGAGTAAATAATTTTTCCCACACTGGGATGCAAAATCACATTTGGTAATTGCATATACGCCAATAGCGGACTATAGCGATATGTGTGACGATTAAAGGGAGTATTGCCTTTTAGTATTTGTCTAGCACCGTCTGTAACCACCTTATAATCTATATCCGTATATGGCACCTCCGAGTGTTTATCATGCAATTGTCCATAACATATTAAAGCCAGGCGTATAAAAATTGATATTAATATGTGAAAACGAAATGAAAGATTTACTAAATACTCTTTAAATCGTAGCATTTTCACTAATTTGGCCATGTTTGTAAAATTATTTGTAAAAATAAATTGTAAGTATACTATGTGTGTTTTCTTTGTTTTATTGCAATTCTATATTGCTTGATTTTCTTTATAATTTTGTTTTCATTTCATGTGCTGCCTTCTGTAGACACTCTTTAAACAGTTGAAACTCCTTGTCACAGGTTTTGTGCTGTACATTCAAGTCCCGACTTACACAGGCCGCATAAACTGTAGCCGTTTCGGCACATTTTCCTAATAGAATGGGATAGTTGCGTAAACGTTGTTTGGCCTTACGTACTGATTCCATCACTCGCGTTTCTTAAATTTGACGGAATCGTCTAGGGCTGGAAATGACACTTCGAAGAAGGCGTCGTACAAGGGCCGCGAGAAGAGTACCAATAATGAGGTGGTGATAAAAGTGATTTGGAAAATTCGGGGATTTCTTTGAATCCAATTACGTTTGGGCAATTGGGCGGTGCGTTTACGTTGCGTGGCTTGTTGCTTTAGAATATCTTGCAATTCTTGTGGTGGTTTATAAGGCGGCGTGGAAGGATTTGGCATTATATTCTAAAAGAAGAGAATAAAAATTTAATATTAAGTTATACCCCTCAACAAAGTATATTTTAACATAAAGGTATTAATAGTATTATTTTAGGAAATTGTGATCCTGGAAAAACGATATCATAAGTTAGGGTAGAATTTAGTCCGTAAATACTATCGTTTATGATACAAGAACGATATCGCATATGATCATTTATATCACCTAGATGGTATCGTTTGGTTTATTGGACAGTATTAGTGTGACGGCAACTATTTTATACAAATTACAAAACCCCTTCAGGAACAATACAAAAAAGCTCACAAAATGTTTAATTCCATTTCTGTTATCAACACTTGAATGAACTTTATAAAACACCACTTTAATGCAGGGTCTTAATTATCATAGATTATCTTTACCTCTTTAACAATGACGTTTAACGTTTTCCTTTGGCTTTTTCCTCTTCAATCGAACTTTCACTTTGTTTATAGGGACGTTCCAAATCAATGCCTGAACAACATAAAGATGTTTTGTGCCACTTTAAGCAGCACTGTCGCATCTGCTCCAAAACCTCCCAACACTTGTCTTCTTGATAATTATTTTCTAGTGGACACAAGCAATTATATAATAATTCAAATTTACCAGAATTTATTTGCAAATAATCGACCAACTTACCCTTTAAACAAGCTTGAATTCTACAGGCATTCGCTTTGCAAGGATCTTTTTTGGTATTATATTGGGACATAAATTTTTTCGACAATTAACCGACAGAAAAAAAACTGTGCTAAATTTTCTGCATGCAAACTACAATGTGAAAGGAAAATGTGAAGAGAAAATGGACAATAAGAAAACACGGCAAAAAAAAAATGAACGAAACAAACAGCTGGGCAAATATCAATAGTGATGACGAAAATTTGGGGTGTTAATCGAAGTAATCGAGTTATTCGAAGAAATCAAGATTAAAAAAATTATTTTTTGGAAATTGTGCTAAATTTCCAATGTAAATGTTGATAAATTCATTGAAATTTATTGTTGAGGTATAATCTAGTCAGATTTGCTGAAAAGATTATATATAAAAATGGTTTTTAATTATTATTCATAGCAATGATTTTTTTTCACAATATTCTAAATGGCATTTTTGAACTAGATAATTAAACTAAACATATTAATCAATGTTAAATTATGTTTAATGATATTTTTACGTTTCTGATTTTGTTAATTTATCTTGAATGATTGGCCAATATATGGTTATTATACACAAATGTTTGAACTTAATCTTTAGATAATGCAATCGTAATTCAATTTATTATAAAATATCAAGCAATTTATAATATTTATGAACATGTTCTTATTCTGAATGAAAAATGTTTGGGAAAAATATCATATTTAATTAATATTTATTAAAAAAATATAGGGAATTCTTACATAGATTTTGAATCCTTTATTGTCTACCAACATTAATAATTTATGGCATATTAAATTCCAATCAAAAAGTATTCCGAATCAGAAAATATATATATATTTTTATATTTCTTAAAAAATTTATTAAAAAAATTCAAATAAATTTTTGATTATCTTGATTTAAGCATATTTTATATATACTCGTCAAATGGTTACTCGTTTGCCTATTACTAGATACTCACAACTGTCAAACAACAAATTCCTATTAATCCGGCAACACTCATTAAGCACGCCAAGTCAGATTTTTTTCTATCAGTTCTTTACGTGAAAAAAATTTATCGGAAAATAACTTTTTATTTTTATACAAAAAATTATACGATTTTTTAAATATAAAATATGTATTTAGTTGATAACTAACAAACGTTTTACATATAACATGGAATTAGTTAATACAGTGCGCGTTGAAATATCTTAGAATAATTCTCAATAAGAAAAATAGCTGAAATAGAGACAAGCAAAAGCCATCTTTTGCAACTGTCATAGAGATTTTTAGAACACAACAACACAAAGCGTTTGGGTGATAAAAAAAGGAAACATTTAGGAAATTAGACACGAAAAAAAAAACAAAAGTGAATTGTGCAAACATTTTGCATTATTAGGCAACAAAAAAGTTAAAAACACTACTACTAAAGTTGCAAAAATGCCATCGAAAAAGAAAAAATATAATGCACGTTTTCCAGCGGTAAGTTTATTATTTTTCTCTAAAAAATTCATAAAAGAAGAATTGATAAAACAAACAATCTAAAAAAATGAATTATAACAAAAAAACAGGCTAATTAATGATAAACAAACATACAATAATATAAAGCAAAATGAAAAAGTAAACGCATATTTTGAGTATTTCATAAACATCAATATAAATAATAACATAATAATAACATTTACAAATGAAACTGTTAAACTGTGTCCCTATAATATACAGAATATTTGTATGTTAATAATACAAATGTTATTTTCTATTTATTTACAGGGTCGTATCAAAAAAATTATGCAAAGTGATGAAGAAGTTGGAAAAGTTGCCCAAGCTGTACCAATTATAATTTATATCCTTTTTAATCTACAAAAAAAAACTTTGAGTTTGGATGTTTTATGAACTCCAGAAATTAGTATTCATATTTTTGTTGCTAATATACACAGTGGTACCGATTGAAAAATAAATGGTAATGAATATTGAATTTGTAAACGGCTAAACTCTAATTTATGGACGCCACTCCAGATCGCTACCAAATGTTTACCAGGTGTTCATCATTTTATGCTGAACATGACGAGATATGGCCCTACAAATTTAGAATATTTTATGCGAAGCCGGCCGTAGGCCCCTTACGTTCAGGGCCCCCTATTAAGAAAACTATTTTATGCATACAGTGGTTTAGATACGTTTTTTTAATAATTGGGTATATCGGGAACTATTAGTGATATCGTAACGAAATTTCACAATGTTGGAGCTGAGGTGTTTTCGAGTTGATTTACAGATGTTCAGCTTCGTAACCGGAATGGGGACCAAAGGGTGGCCGCTCAAAGCTGTTCACCTCGGGCCTCACGTTTTTTTTTTAAATTCCATTTATTATCCGAATGAGTTGAAATTTAAAATATAAATAGTCCCTGAGATGGTCTACAAAAACTACGTAGGTTATCTCTTTGAGTTCAAAAGATATTGTGGTTAATTTCTTTTTTTTAATTTTGCTCGATCTTTTTCCATTTTTTATGTATAGCGGGCCTGCGGAGTGTCGACATTTTTTTTTAAAATATTTTTTTCAACTAAAATGGTCTTTGGATATTTTTCTTAAAACATAACCATTTTTGAAGAGGCAGCGACGATATGTTTCTATGTTTAATAATCCAAGTTTTTTACCTTTCAACATAGCTTAGAAATTCAATATTTGTTTACCATATTTTTATTAATTGGACCAAGTTGTAGCTTTAGAAAAAAAAATAATTTCGTTTCATAATAATTCCAAATATTTTTATTACATTTTTACCATTTTTTTCTATTTATATGGTTTCCTTGACTGTATACTTTAAATCGGATCCCTTGATCCCCAATTTCTCTTCCCCATGTTTACCTAGGACATTAGAGCTATTCGTTGAATCGCTGCTGACAAAAACCCTAAAAATAACAAACTCTCGAAATGCCAAGACACTGTCGACGTCCCACATGAAACAGTGTATTATGTCGGAACAGCGTTTCGATTTTCTGCGTGAACTGGTGCGAAGTATTCCAGATATAAGCGTAGCCGAAGAAGCCGCCAATTACAATGAAGAGGATAATCAAAGTTCACCGGAAGAACAATATCCTGATTCGGATACACCATACGATTTAAGTATGCCCTCAACATCGGTAAGAGCTGGACGACAACAACATAATACAATGGCCTCAAATGGCCACAATGGCGGAGGACACTATACACAGCCAATGCAGCAGCCACATCATGAGTATCAAAGAAATTATTTAAAACGATCGATTAGTTCGAATCCCAGCTCGGTTATAAGACATACAACAACGGTGGGCCAGACAAATAATGTTGATTGTTTGCCAGCCAAATTAGCACGTTCCGATTCAACACCAGTTCCTCACCAGTTGTCAACGGCATCGTCAGTAACAACAGTACAACAACAACACCAACAACATCCCCGACTGAAACATCAATCATACTCAATGCCGACGCATATGGAGAACAATAATAAACCAAATACCCATACCCCTCTAAAACAGTTACGAACACCCTCGCAACCGACCGCCATACCTGCGCCTATTGTTAACATCGATTATTGCAGTAAGCCAGTAGTTAAAATAGAGTACAGTAATTTGCCTGGGGTAACCGCAGTCAAAGCAGTGGCTACGCCATTGAGTGCACCTGCCAATATAGCTAGTATGTCTGGCAACAATACGGCCTTTAATTTCTCAGGCGAACCAGTCATCAATATAGATCTTTCCAATATTGTGGGCTCAGCAGCAACTGCTGGGCCCAGCATGGCCACCATAAGTATTGGTACACCGACTTTGCCGCCGCCACCAAAACCACCATCAACAACATTGACAGCATCATCGCTAACATCAGCACCATCATCATCATCATCACTAATTAATAAAACAAAACCTTCATCAGCTAAAACAGCTGTTGTTGATCAACAATCTCGTAATTCCAAAGCTGCAATGGCGGAGCCATTCAATTCTTCAACAACAAACAAGTCAGCAGCTTTAGCTGCTGCTGTTGCTGCCGCCTCAACCATGACAACAACGATTTCAACATCAAAAAGCGAATCATATTTGGACATGGATGAAGATTATGACAACATTTAAAAAAAAACTAAAAATCAAATGATCAGAAAACAAAATATGCATTCATTTAACATACATACAATCCCAAGGTAATTTTAAGTTATAACTAAAAATGTTTCTCTTATTTTATACATACGACCCCTCCTTTCTATATTTTACTTGATTTTTTCCATTGTTTTTTTATTTCTTTCGAACTATTTGACATTTTTTTTTTTTACATTTATTTCCTTGTTTAGCAAGGATATAAACGATTTTAAATTGTATGTTATTTAAATATTGTAAAAACAAAAATAAACAAAAAAAAAAATATATATATATATTAATTTATAATCGTTTTAGTTGGGGTTAAAGTAATATTTTTGTGAGTTATGGGAGTCATAAGAGGTTCTAATAGATCTGCTGGGAATGAAAATGGTTTTGAAATACGAATGTTGGCTGATTTCGGATTTAGTTTGGCCCCATTTCTAGACAGAAATATGGCCAGTAACTTTTATAATCTTATCGAATTGTTTAAAATAAAAACAATTTTATAATTATTTTTAAAAATTTGCTTTATTATTTTTTTTTATTTTAGTTTTTTCAAAAATATATATTTTTTTTAATTTTTTGTATGTCCTTTGATTTTCTTTTAAAATAAATTTATTTAGGGATTTTTTTTCTTAAATCGTGTTCTCATTTTCTCTTTTAAAAACATATTGAGCGACTTTTTTTCATTTACGGACATTATTATTTGTGTGTGTAATTGCGGTGTTTTTTTAAATTATTTTTTTGTAATATAAAATGTCTAAAACAAAAATCTAACAAAATACAATCAATAGAATATAATAGTATATATAAAGTTTTGTGTAAAGTCTGAAACAAAATAATCATCACTAAAAGGGGGTCTGGTCATTTAAAATGGTAAAACTTTTTTTTGCTCACGGTTCGGTGTCAGTTTGTACTTTGTTTTTTTTTCTTTTTTCTAATAATTTTTTTTTTTTGTTTGTTATTTTGTAAAAACGACGGTATTTTTTTCATCAATATGATTTGTAATTTAGATTAAATGCTGCTTGCTTTTGTTGTTGTTGTTTATACTTATGTCAACTTCAATCTTCGGGTACTTTCCATTGCAATTGTTTGCCACGATCATAGAGATTTTTCAAGGCGGCAGTGAATTTCTTTTCAGCTTGCAATTGTAAATAGTGTTTGTACAGCTGTAGAGTGGTGCGAGCATCTTCCACAGAATCATGGGTCTCGGATTGTATTTTGGTGCCGAGGAAATGCCAAGCTAAAAATCTTAAAGACACCATACGATGGTGGGGCAAATGGAACAAGTGAACAGTGTCAATAATTTGCTCGGAAGGTACATAAATGTTGATGACTCTTAATTAAGGAAAAAGCAATCAATATTTGTTAGTCAATAAAGTAAAGTGAAGTGAAAATAATGAATACACACCGAAAATCATTTTTTAGGCCATGGCCAACAAATAAAACACCCACATCTACTAAATATTTAAGTTTTTGATATGAATTCTTGAGGGCCGTCAAACGTTTGCTGCTGAAATTTGCATCCAAGTCGCCCGGTTTAATGCCCGAGAATTGTGTTAAATAATCCACAACTTTTTCTTGGGTTGATATGTAATCATCCATAAAGGGTATACCTTCATCGGGACCTTGGCTATATGTTTAAATTAAACAAATACAAAAATTTGGGGGGGAGGGAGGTAAAGTAGCATGATAAAAACAATTAATTACTTTTGTTTTTTTGGTAATGTAATTTCCATCTTACCCACGTATACATGAAATACGCGCAACGCTCATGTGACATGGTTTTATGGTTGCTGTTTTGCCATCCGGACGTATTTCATTCTCTTCGGGATTTAGGGTGACAAACTCAGCATCCATAGCAACCAAATCACCAGCCTGCGGCATTTCATTCGCTTGCAATGGTTTAAATAATGTATCAGCAGGATTTAGTGGATGTACAGGATTAACAATATCCTGAAAAGAATATTTGTTTGTTTGTGTGTTATATAAATACATTATTTAAACTCATTTTGTATTTGTTAGCCAAACTAAAATACTAAGATAATTGAATATAAAAAGAAAACATATTACTTTTATAAAGGGATTAAATAGAGGCTGTGGTTCATTGTGTGGTATTTCAAAATCTTCGGAAAATATACCCTCATATTCAGATTTCTCTGAATTTATACTACTGTAAAATAACACACAAGGCACTTTCCAATCTAACGTAAACCATACAGATTCCTGATTTGATACTGGAGAAATGCTAAGGAAATAAATATAATAATATGATTTAGTATAGCGTAGCTTAAATAACATTAGAAATATTACCTGAAATCATTAAATATATACCACTGATCCTGATCTTCGCCAAAGCCACCACTGCCTGTTTTCATGGTATGATACTTTTTGCTGACATTTATCAAAGAAACCAAATTCTTTTGACTGCCATCGTCAATTTGGCAAACCACGGCATGTAGAGCATATTCCCGAAACGTTTCAGTAGTATTTAAAGCTAAATAAGAAATATTTTATGAAGTATAAATAATATTTTACAATTTCTTAACATACATTTAGCTGTTGAGGCTTGTTCCTGGTTAGTAGCTTGTACCCCTAAAGAACCCTCCGCAATCTTGCCATTATCGGTCTTGGTATTGCTATTGTCTGTTTGCACACTAAGTTCGCCCTGCTCATTGATAGCCATAGAGAATGACAAAGGAAACCAGGAGTTTTGTCTACCACTTGGAGAAATATTTGTGGTCTGGCTTGTAGAAGTCACTGAGGGTGACTTGCGGTCGGGGTGAACAAAATGACAATCGCTGCGCGAACAATTTGTACCATAACGACAAGGTTTATTGGTATTCAAAGTGGCCGGGCTCTCAGACATGGTGTGATTGTTGTTGCGATTCAATTGTTTGCGCAAGAACGTTAAATCTTTTTCATTATTTAGGCCACAATTAACGGTTAGTAGTTGAGGAAGTCCAGTGACCTAAAATTAAAGATGTTTAAAAGTTAAGTTAAGATAGCCCTTGATATGTTGTTTAAATTATTCAGAATTGTATACCTTAACTGTTTGTTTGGTGGGCGAAAACTTTTTACAATTCTCACAAAACGCTTGTATGCCCTTCTCGCAGCCCAATGAACCCTTGAGTATGCTGCCAAAATTCATAAATTCTGGCGTTTCTTTAGCTGTTGGTGGATACGTCAGATTACAGGTCAATAAAATGCTGTGTTTTGATTTCTCTTCATTACACTTGAGGCAACGATTGATGCTGATTTGTTTGGTGCCAAAAAGGCGGCTGATTTCCGTTTCCTCATTTATTTTACTACGTTCACGCTCATCTTCGCGGTTGGTTTCATCTGAAGTGTAAACAAATAAATAATTTGTATTGTAACATAATTATTCATAATTAATTTTTTTTTATTTAAGGTTTATTTATAAAATAAATTTTGTATAAAATTTTTGTTTAATAAAATAAAAATTCAATTATGAATAAGACCATAGAGAAAATATACATAGAGCGGAAACTAGAAAAAACTAGAAAGCGAAGTCGATATAGTCATGTCCGTCTGTCCGCCTGTATGTTGAAATCAACTTTCCATAGCCCCCAAATAACTTGAATCATGTATGTATTCATACATCAATATATCGGAAATTCTTCCGGCTATTTAAAATCGCTGAGATATAAGGAAAAAACTGGGAAAATTTTGTATCTATATCTGGATTACTGAGTCATTAATATCCATATTGTAAATAATAGATATTTCAAAGACCTTTGCAACGGCGTATATAAGTAAGTCGGACCTAAAATTGGTCAAAATCGGGAAAAATATTTTTTATCCGAAAATTTTTTTTCACCAAATTTTTTTTTTTATAAATACATATTTTGAAAAATAAAAAAAATTTTTTTCACTATTAAAATAAAATATTTTTTTTTTAAAAAATTTTGTTTACCTAAAAATATTTAACTTTTTTTTAAGTATAATTTGGTGAAGGGTAGTATATCAGATTCGGCACAGCCGAATATAGCTCTGATACTTGTTTTTTCTAATACATTCCCACCACTTAGGTTTCTGACAACTAAGTTAGTTCTTTGACAGCAGAGTTTCCTCTCTATGTATATTTTCTCTATGACCTCTTAACCCCCTATTCATAAACAATTTTAAATTTAAACAATGTTTAAAAGCAAAATTTCCATATAAAATTTGATTTTAAAACGTTATTTAAACCTAAAAATTGTTTATGAATAAGGTCTTAAGTGTATTACAAAAAAGCTTAAAAAAACGATTGTTTTAATTAACACCCTTAACAACAATGTACATAAATAGCATGCTTACCCTGCTTAACATCGATAGCTTGGTATATATCAGTACCAGTTTTAGTTAAATCTGCATTTGATTCATCTGGATACGATATAAATTGTTGTTTGCCTAGAAACGTATAGAAAGAAAAATAAAGAAAAAGTAAGAATTTAATTCCAATATGATGAACAATTAGAAAAAGTTAACAAAAATATTTACCATAACTATGGCCCACAAATTGTACACCACAAACATGGCTATTTTTATGAGAATCCAAATTTTCATAATGCATTTGATGCAAAATGAAACGATTCCAATTCTAAGAAATAAAACACAACATAAAAAACATAAAATCGTAAAACATTTAAGGCGTTTTCTTTTCTAATAAAAATAATGTTCTCTTCACTCAAATAAGTTAACATTTTGTAACATTGAGGACAACTTTTTTAAAAGCAAAGATTTTTCTTTAGAAAAGCTCACGCCCTTAGATTTGACCAACCTGTATTAAACTAATTAAATTAATATTTGATGATCTATCGGATAAAATAAGACCCAGAGCAGAAGCTTCTGGTACAGTACGAAAAGATCTTAAGAAATTGCTGGCCTGGCAAGGTGAAGAAGCTGAAATAAGTCGACATTAAAATACTTGCCAAATCGTTTTTCATAAAATATATACTCACCACTACTTTTATCCAACATATAGAACAGAAAACCCAATTCACACGATAAACAAAACTCCTTGGCACAACTATGATTCAATAATTTCTGGCGCAACGGTTCAATGAAATATAAAATCTGCAACATTGCATTGCAATATGAATTTGGTAATGTGGCCTCGAGGCCGGCAAAACATGTTTGATTGTGTTGCTCAAAATCAAAATCTTGTGTACCCAATTTGGTATATTTTAGCTCGACCTTGCGATAACGTCTAGGTATTATCTTAACCCCCGAATCGGAGGATTTGACAGCATTATTAAGACCATTGCCACTGCCCGCCACCATGCCTGCCCCATTCTCCAAAACGTAGGGTATTTGATTACGTCTTAAGGTGCGCGGATTGGGCGAATAGCCAATGGGTCCTTGCATTTTCATATTATTCAAAACATCTTGTTCGATGGGTTTGGGCCGGCGATATTGATAGCGCAGCAGTTCTGTGGGCCAATCGGAGAACCAACGTGAACCTGTTACCAAATGCGGCAATACTATAGAAGACAAAGGGAATGTGGTGTCCGTTATGGGTACTATGGGCAACTGGGGCACCGGATCGGCAAATTCCGTATCTCGCGAAAAGTTATTGAATTGCGGCTGGGGGCTGTTAACGGCTGCTATGATACTAATGTGACCAGATTGATCACCAAACGCCATAACTTGGGACGAAGAACTGACGTCAAAGCTTAACAAACACTGGCTGCCGGTGGTATTCATCTGATACATGGACACACGAGGTTCACTTAACTCCACCGTATCGACCAATTGCACCTGACCATAGCTAGAAACGACCGCCAAACGAGAAGCTTGCGAGGGTAAAAACTTTATAAGTTGTGGATCGATGAGAACTTGTATGGGTGATACCAGACGCAACATGCGCAAATCGTAGACCATTAGAAAACGATCAACCGCTAGAGTACCTTGACGTCCACTATAACCACATGATATTAAATAATTGCCTTGCACATCAAAATCTGATAAACTGCCAGTATGGGTCTTGATGGTGTGTTCGATATGGAGAGAATTTAAGTCGCGCAAAGTAACGGTACCGTATGGATCGCCGGCGAAGAGAAAACGTGAATTTTGACGCAATACCGTACAGCCAGCTGAACCAACATGTTCCTTTGAGAGAGAAGAAATTATAGAATGAAATGGAGAAAAATTTTGTTTCACCAAAACTAAAATAGATAAATAAAAATTTGTTGTATTTTTTTTAATTTTGGTGAAAATTTTTTTTGTGAAAATTAAATAAAAATTAGTTGGTAAAAAAAAATTTTGAATGAAAAAAAAAAAAATTTGGAGAAAATAAATTTCGCTTGAATTTTTTTTTTATAAATCAAATGGTTTTGGTTGAAAAACTTATTTTGGTGAAAAAAATTAGCTGAAAAATATATTTTGGTGAAAATATTTTAATGGTAATTTTTTTTTGTAAAAAAAAACGGTTAAAAAAAATTGATTGAAAAATTTTTTTGGCGATCCCATCGTTGATTTCTGTCTGTCGAAACCAACCTTCAGAAGCCCCTAACTTTCAATGTAGGTTGAATACCTTTCCTGTGTTCTTTAAAACTTTTTTTACAAGAGCCCAATAACTATGCACAGGCCGAAGTTGTGGACAGTTAGGTGGTTTGCCTCCCGTAGAACAAAATTTACATTATTGTTTGAATACCACTCAAGGTCCTTTTTTCCATAGTGGCATGATGCCTAATCAGGCCAGAAATATGAAGGCACTATGTGCTGTTTTAAGAATGGTCAAACCCGTTTTTGTACACTTCGTAATATATGTATATTTCGGTGTTTATCGTGCCTGATGTCACAAATGATTGGTTTCTTTTGCCACACAAGAAACTTCTTGATGAATTATGTTTGATTTTTTGTCCGGTTTTATCTTGAACATTACATCGTCTATTAGCTACATAAAAACTTTAACCCGGAAGTTGTGAAAAGTCTACCGGTGCATAAGTTTCATCATCCATCACATAACAGGTGTATTTTTTTTTTTTATAAAATTTTATCTCAATTCAGATCAATTTATATATCCTGCTTTGTTCCGTCATGCTGCAATTTTTGCATGTTTCAGGTTTAATATTATCCATGTAAATGAGTATATAGAATACCTAGATTATAATGGTACGGACTGGGATGGGATGTTAAGCTTCTTATCTGACTTTGACTCGGGTGATATTTATGGTACTTGTGATGTTGACACAATATGCTCAAATATTGGTTCATTATTACAATCTCTACTATGTTTTGTTCCTAAAGTTAGGAAAAGAATAAAATATGATGATGATTGTTGGATGAAGTCTAACAAAGTTATTTTAGCTAAATCTTTAAGAGATTTGGCTTTTTCAACATTTAAACATAATAAGTCATCTGTAAACTGGAGAATATTTTGCAAATACCGCAACAGGGCGAAAAAAGCTATTCGTGTTGAGAAGAGGCGACACTTTTCCAAGTTATTTAACAGACTTGATTCTGCTGGCATATGGAGAGTTCTTACTAATTATGGCTGCATTGGCAGTGATGTTCCTAATTGTGCTTTTGATGTTGAAATGATTAATAATTATTTTGCAAGTTCTTTAGGAGGGTATGGGAGTCAAATTGTTGATTTTGGTCACCTTCAATTCTCTGAAATTGGTGCTTCCTTTAGATGTGCTGATGAATGTGAAGTGTTAATGGCATTAAATAAGGCACAATCAAATTCTATTGGAACTGATGGCATTTCTATTCAATTTATTAAGATGATATTTCCATATGTGTCAGGTCTATTGCTTCATTTGTTTAATTCCATTTTGACCACATCTAAGTTTCTAAGACTAAGGTTATTAATGGTCCTGAGGATCTTAGCCTAAGATTTCTGTCCTTCCTGCTCTTTCTAAGGTAATGTAACATCTTTTAAAGGACAAAATTTTGGAGTTTACATCTAAAGAAATTTACCACTCACAATATGCTTTTCGTCGAGGTTATAATACCACTTCACTTCTTCTTGATCTTACAGATTCTATTAGAAAATACATTAATGATAATAAATTTAGTATTCTCGTTTCATTGGACCTATCGAAGGCATTTAACTCCATTAATTATCAAAGAATGATTGATAAACTTCGGGTTGAATTTGGATTTTCTACGTCGGCCTGTAAACTTATACTATCATACACTGCCGCTCACTTGAATAGGTTCACTTTTCTCTTCACTTTCAAATTATTTTTTTGCAAAAATAATGGATTAAATAGTAACATTAAAATTTTAAATAGTAAAGTGATGTCTTATATAACACTAGAATAATAAAAATTAGCGCAATAACTAATAGCCGATTTTTAAGAATTTTTTTTCTAAAATACTACGTGTTTGAACCATATTTTTTGGCTCACTTGATTAGGTTCATTCTGAATAAAATCAGTTTATTCTTGGCAGAGGATTAAATTCATTAAAATTTTAGTGTCTGTGAATATAGACAATATTTTTTTATAAAATTAACTCACGGTAAGCCATTAACTGAATAAGAAAATGGCAAAATTAAAGCATTTTTGGAAATTGTCCAAAATCACTGGAATTTTGCAAAAAAATTGGACGAATTCAGAATTTTTTTTAGAAATTGTGTAAGAAAACAGTCTGAATATGAAAAACACATAAGAAGACGTACACATAAAGTCATAACAAAAGCGATCAGATGAGCTGTCGTAAGATTTGCATCCATCTCGACAGATTCTTGCAGCAAAAATTTAAGAAAAATAGGTGTTCCATCAATCCTAACTACAGTAAAACGTTTTGTAAGAAGTGCCAAGCATTTGGAAAGATTAAAAATTAAAAAAAAATCACTCTGAATGCCCCACTTTATGAAAAACGCCTTTAGTTTGCCCATAAACACACGGGTTATAAAAAGGTATGGAAACATATTTCGTTTTCGGATGAAAAAGTTTAATTTGGGAGGTCAGATGGATATACATAATTATTATTCCAATGATTTACGAAAGGAAGAAAGTTACCTGAGTCGTCTGCATAGCTATGACGGAAGTGTGATGGTGTGCGGGACAATTTCATGTTATGAAACATTTGTAGTCATATAGTATGAATTCTAATGATTATAAAACCATACTTGAAACCACTTTTCCACAGTTTTCTAACATATTTGGTCCAATGCCGTGGACATTTGAACATGATAATACCCTAATCCATATCGTAGTACCCTGATAGTTCCGTAAAAGGATGGACTCGAAGTCAAAACGTAAATATTTTGGAGTGGCCCATATGCTCTTCTGACCTATTTATTGTTGCAAATGTTTGGAATATTCTTTCCCGTTAAGTGTATATGTATTATTACACAAAAGAAGACTAAATTGGAGGGATTAGAAAAGCTTGGTCCGAAATTTCCTTGCCATTAATTCAAAATCTTTATAACTTTTTATTAACTCGAATTTTCGAAGTTGTATCGAATATCGCGAATATACTCATTACTAAATCTTTTGTAAAACCTTATAAAATGTCCATAAACATAAAAAAAGTTCTTGAAAATTGCATTTTGTTGTTGTTTTTTGTCAATTAATGATGATGAACCTATTCAAATGAGCCAAAAATATATGGTTCAAAAACGTAGTATTTTAGAAAAAAAATTATTAAAAATCGGCTATTAGGTATTGCGCTAATTTTTGTCTTTCTAGTGTTATATAAGACATCATTTTACTATTTAAAATTTTAATGTACCTAATTAATCCATTATTTTTTGTAAAAAATTAATTTGAATTTAAAGAAAACAGTGAACCTATTCAAGTGAGCGGCAGTGTATCTTAATGATCGATCGCAGTTTGTTAAGCTTAACGGTGTCGAGTCTGGTACATTACATCTTCACTCTGGTGTTCCTCAGGGCTCTGTTTTGGGACCTGTGTTGTTTAATATCTATGTCAATGATTTACCGAGTCTAATTAATAGTTCTTTATGTAAAACATTTATGTATGCAGACGATGTGGCCTTACTATTTAGTTGTAATCGAGATTTTGCTGATGTTCTGCGTAGTAATATTGGACCCTTCAGCTTGTCTTTGATTGGACTACATATAATTTCTTAACTATTAATGCTTTAAAAACAAAAGCGATTATTTTTAGTCCTTTTGATAGATTTAATGTTAATCTGGATCATTTTATTGGTGGTGTGCGAATCAAATTTGTTGATCAAATAAAATTCTTGGGAATCATGTTGGATAGGAAACTAAATTTTGCTGCTCATATTAGTCTTACTGTTTCCAGGGTTTTGCAGACTTTACGTAAAATATTTTCTACTAATGTATATTACCCTCAACATATTATATATAAGTTGGCATATTCCCTTTTAATGTCTCAAGTCACATATGGACTTGAGGTTGTATCAGGTACTAGTTCTACTGATCTATCTAAAATTAATCGTATTGTCAATACCATTGTTCGTTTTGTATACAATGTAAGTCGAAGTGATCATATATCTATTTATGTTGAACAATTTTTAAAATGCTCTTTTTCTGATTTTGTTATACTTCGGTGCATGATTGCTTTTCATAAGATAATGAAAACTGGAAGTCCATTACCGTTGTTTAATAAATTTACTTTTAGTAGACCCCAGATTTTGATGCCTAGAATTAATAATTCTTTCTATGAGAAATCATTTCTTTTTTTAATTTAATTTAATTTTTTCTATGCTTAGGTATTATTTCTAAGTAATATGTAAGTTTGGCCTTCAAGGCTTTGTATTACTTGAATAAATAAAATAAATAATAAAAATACGAGATTTTACTATAGCGAATACTATTTTACGCAATATTTTCTATACAAAATACTCTTTAGGAAATACTAAACATAAAATACTAAAAAAAAAGTTTGAAAGTATCAAATGATTCGGCGGAGTAGTACGGTACTTTTGAATATGTACGATCGTATTATCTTTTCAAAACAAACAAAAAAAAAAAAAAGAAACTCACCAAATTAGTTTCCTTTAAGGTCCTTAAATCAAAATCGATCAGTTCATCTTGCAAGCCGGCCATAATCAAACGATGCGGTGACAACTGTTGCATGCAAACCATTTCTGACATATTTTTCGATTTATGCGTATATTTTGGAATGCCACGTCGTATTTGATGCCTTAAAGACGTTTGCGTTAATGCTAATATGCCCGATTCTATGGTGGAAATTTGACGCACTATATCTGATGGATGCACCTGAAAGGATGTGTACTTTTGCAGATTACTGCTAAAGTAGGAGGTGACATGACCCTGTAAAACCCAGAAAAATCAATTCATTTTTTTCTTTAATTTATGGTTAAATTAATGTTGTTAATATTACCCCTTGATTGCCCATCCATAAAAGTTCTTCATAGTTATCGAATGCCAAGGCAGATACACCAAAATTCTCGCCACCATCTGCCAAAATAGGCACCAGTTCCATGTAGTCCGCATCACCGGAACCCAAATTAAAGCCGGGAAAATTGGGCGAATAGTGATTATTGCTACGTTGGCCACCACCATCATACACATCTAAGAGGTAGACATAAAATACATCAAAGTTTACAATTCAATTTCTCTTTTAAATTTCATATTTAACACTAGACGACTCACTTAGCATATCATCTGCTGGTGGCCCGATGGTATCGGCACCACAATACACATAATCCATAACGTTATTATTTTCCTATTAATTTTGTATTTTTCTATTTTGATTTTTTACTTTTTAATATTATATTTTTTCTTTGTTTGTTTGTGTCGCAATTTTCTTGTACTTCTTATTATTTTATGGTAACTTTCCCTTGGTCTGGTATGAGTGTACTTCCGAAGAACAAATAATAAATATACAAATTGTCTTGTTTTTCTTTCTCCGCTTTGTTTTTTACTTTCTTCGTTTTTTAATAATAATAATATACCAAGAATAATAAATTTATGTTTATTTTCGTTTAGACAAAGAAAATACACCAAAATTATATTTTTATCATTTCACATTTAAAGTATTTATTTATATTTCACTTTCAGTATTTAAAATTATATTAATTTAATAAATTAATGCATTTTTGTGTCGAAAATTACTTGTCTTTCATGTGAAAACAAAAACAGAAATGTAATTCTGCTCCGCAGAAAAAACAAATTCTGCGGCAGAAAACCCTTTCAATCTGTCACCCCACACAAACACATGCAATCCTTACCTGCATGACAGTTTGTCTTTACATTGCATATCATGCCCTCTCAATCATCCCATGTAAATTAGACGGGGTGATTGAAAGGGTTGATTGACAATCCCCGATTTTTTTGCGCAGCGGCAGCGCTGCCGTTCCAATTCTTTCCAGTCGTGGAAAGTTGGTAAAACAATGACAAAATACGACTCTGTGTTTTTAGACACTGTGTTGCCACCTAGAAGGATGAGGTGTTTAGGGTTCTAGTATGGTTAAAACAAAAAGTCGACTTTTCGAACTTTCGACTCTTTTTAGACTTTTTGACTCTTTTCAACTTGGTGTTACGTGACTGATTCGTAAACTACACATTTTTCATATTGAGTTCTAATCAGTGATGTACAATTTTTAAACTGAATATTTGGTCAAGCTACACACAAAAAAATAATCGAGGATATGTTTTAACTAAGCTCACATAGTTAATTTCTTTTTATATGAAAATGAAAAACTAGGTTTTTTTAACTATTCCAATTGGTAATTCATTCAATACATTTTACCTGAAAACTATGTTAATATAACTATTATAACAAGTTGTCTTATATTTCATTGTCAAAAATGGCTTGGAAAAAAGGTATACGTTTAAACCACAGATATATATACAGATTCGTCAAAACTGACGTTTACGAAAGTGTTGTATCAGCTTTTCTTCAATTAAACCTCATCAAAGAAAAAGGATAGCCATACATTTTACGTACACATTTGCTATTCCTTTCATACTTTGGGGTTAAATGTGTGATGCCACTTTGATACATTTTAATACCGTGACGTATCTGCTCATAATCTGTGGTTTAAACTACATTTAATAAAAATAAATAATTAACATACATTTTTTTGGTATCCACCATGGATCGATTAAATTGAAGCTGATAAAGTGCATATGTAGTTTATATCAAAATATTTATTTATTTTACATTTACTCAGAATCAAGCCCTAAGGGCTTTTTTTGACATTTGTTAAGACCAATTATTGTTTTTGTATTGACCCCTAATATTGTTATTGTTTGTCATATTAAATATATTATGAGACATGCTGTTGTTATCGATAACAAGTTGTTTAGATGAGAAGAATGTTGAAATAGAACACCCTGTTGCTTTATATTGACAATTTCATTATTTCTGCAACTATTTTCCCTAAATTGAGTCACTTTATAAATACGTTGTTCCAAAAAAAAAAATATATATATAAAATGCCTTGTGTAGAGGAAACTCCCAAAGAAGTTGATGTGGCTTTGCAAATCTTGGATATTGTAACGCCCCGTATCAATGTCACCAGTGAAACAGATTCTGCAGTGCTTAGGGAAACCACCCAAACAGATCATTTAAATAAACGTTTGTTGAAAACCTTCCTAGAACGTATCAATGTTATGGCTGAGGTACCCACTAACACCACTGTTGAGGATGACAATTCTCAAGAATTTGAAGATTAATCAATTATTTATTAAGTATTATTTTCTATTTTAATAAAAAAAAAATGAAACTAAAATCTAGTTATAATCTATAAATGTGTAATGTTAAAACATGAAAATTCTCTTATAAGTTTATGGGTGTTTTAAAAAGGGTGGAGTGTTTGTTGGGGGAAAACTAAATTAAATGCGACGTCGCTTATTGCTTTGTATAGGCGGTGGGGTAGTTGAAGGACTACTGGATTCCAAAGACATTGAGCCCCTGGTACGTTTGGGCGTTCTCTTAGGTACCTCAGTTAGTTTGGAGGCTAGTTTTTTGTCCAACTCCTTTGAATTGATGAAGCTTGATGATGTTTTAGACTGTGAGTTCGATGATTTATCTGGAATAAGAATTTTTTATAGAAATAACAAAAATATGTATATAAAATTTCTCTAATGTTTACCTTTGCTGGTGGTATTATCAGTAACCACTGCTATTATAGAGGGTGGACCCTCCGTACTTTGTCGGCTTTCTTCACTGGCTGCACGTTTTTTCGATAACAATGAGGAAAATTCAGCTTCTGGCAGTGAAAATTCTCTTTCTTCATTAGGGAATGGCAGAGGTTCCAAATCTTCTAGGGCCTCCAGATTATACATGGTTCTTAAGTGCACCCATATACTTTCTGTGGTATAGTCACGATTTAGACTTCTGGACAGACGATCTGTTATACAGGCTATGTAAAAGTGTTTGTTGACTCCTACCGGTTTTAACCCACCCATGGCATAAAATAATTGTATTTCCTCTTCTGCTGTCCATTCGTGGTCCGCCGAGGCCAGTAAACTTTTTTCTCGGGCCGTCATAGTCATGATGTGCAAAAAAAATGGTGAAATGTATTTTTATATAAAGAAGACAAAGCGCGTTCTTGGAAAATTTTTCCTACGGCTTTTAGCGAATTCATCCAAGGTGGTGGCAGTTCTACAAAAACAACAATTGGTCTTACAAATGTCAAATGAGGAAAAGTGAAAAGTTAACAAATAATGTGTATTAAAACTTAATATAGTGTAGATAATTGAATAGTGAGGGATTTACATATTTATGTAAAAATAAATATTTCTTTAATAGCTTAGAATAGGTAGATATTTAAATATAAAAGCATGCTTTGACATCTGTTAGAACCAAAAAGCGAAAAAAAAGTAATCAGCTGTTTGACTGACTCCACCTTGTATAAATTCGTCTTGCTACAAAGAAAATCATACAATAACAGGGTGTACAAAAGCAAATTTATAATATACAGTGATGGCGACGTTATTTGAAAACAAGCAATTATGACTATATCTCCAATTTAGCGTTTTTAGTTTTATGAAATTTGTTGAGATAATTAAAAAAATGAATGCTTAATTTTGTGTGTTATTTTATTTAAATTATAAATATTATCAATTGAAATTATACAGATATTATATATATATATGAAGATTTCTTGGCATACAACATTTTTAGTATTAGACACACTCTGTTGTAAGTTCTCTTGTTTTGTTGTGTCATAACAAGTCTGCTATCAAAAGAAAACACACAAAATTCTCACTCAATTAGAGATGGCTTTAGGAGGACAGCACGTGTTGGGATTTTCACCCGATGGAAAACTATTTGCCCTCATCAATGACCAAGGTGTCCTCAGGATATGGGATACTGATACTAATGAATTAAAACAAGAATATACGCCTAATTTACATTTGTCTGGACCATGTTCAGCCCTGGTTTGGATATCTGTTGCCTCCGCTACACCACAAGTAAGTTACTAAAAGCACACGTTTTGCATAAAAAAAAAATAAAATGTTTTTCTTTTTATGAAGCAGAAAAAGGCAAGAAAATCTTCATATGCCAAGGAATCTTTATACATAGCATTGGGCACCAGCAAAGGCCAAGTTTCTTTGTATTCCTATGACGAAGCCAAGGTTTGTAATTGTGTTATTTATAAATGAAAACTTTAATAAAATGTTAAAAATAAACTTTAGATCGAACGGAATCTTAAGGGTGAAGGCCACACGGGCAAAATTACTTCAATTGTGAGCGATACACAAGGCAGACTTTTCACCTGCGGCGAAGATTGTCAAGTGGTAATATGGTCCGTAGCTGAAGAAAAACAATTGACCTCTTGGTCGGTGGGTCCCGAAAAACCCTATAGCATAAGATATATGTCAGTGTCCAATACTTTGGTGGTGGGATCACGAACGGTCAAAGTGTATTCGGTCGAGTCGCAAGAATTAGTGCAAACCTTTACGGGTCATACGTCAGAAATTAATTTTATGGAATCTTTTGTGTTCGGCGATAAAATAGAATATGCGTTGACTACCTCGCGCATGGAACGTATTATATGTATGTGGAAAATTGGCAAAAAAGGACGTAATAAGGCGGCCTCTTGCACTTTGCTTATGGAGGATATAGCTCATTGTTTGTCATGTCAGCTGGAAGAGGAGGGTAAACTTAAAGTGTCCAGTGTTACACGCAGCGGTGTAGTACACGTCTATATTATTGACTTGGAGAGGTGAGTAAAGCAAATAATTTACAAAATTTCGGAATTTAACTTATTTTTTTCTACTTTTAGCATTAAAGCCGATAAACCCATTAAACCTAAACTCACCATTAGCATTGCTTCCGACAGTGCCACCGTTATTGAACCCATATCAGCCATAGCATCGTCCCTACAGCATGCTGCAAAACCGGGAGACTTGCTTTTTGCCTATGGCGACAAACATTTCATTGTATTCGAACAATTAAAGCCAAATTTCAGTGAAAAAATGCAAGTGTTGGTGCGTAAAGATCCTAAAAAATTGTTAAAACAAAAAATGGGCAAAGGTGATAAAACTTCAACAGATGCTGCTCTGAAAATCTTATCGCCCATTATAAATAGCAAGGATGTGGATTACAAGTCGGCGGTAACAGTGTCAAAGAAAAAAATCAAATCTTTAGATATGCCCATGGAATCAAGGCTGCAGAATTTGAATTTAAATGCAGCCGCGGGTAAGGTGGTGCCACAATCTCAAAGTAAAGTACAATTGCTGGTACAATCGCTGCACAGTAAAGATGCCGAGTAAGTATTTGCCACTAAACCGTATGTCTTATAAAAACTTATTTAATACTTTGTTTAACACAGACTCTTACGTTCGGTTTTATGTACAAAAGATATGCAAACTATAAACCTTACTTTGGAAAAACTGCCCGTGCAATATGTGGGTACATTGGTCAATGAATTGACATTGCTAATGCAACAGAGACATACCAAGTAAGTGTAATTTTGTTTATTATTGTTTAGTTTATATTTAATTTCATATTATATTATATTATTTTTTTTTTTTTTTTTTTAGCGTTGAATATGCCATGCTTTGGTTAAAGGTTTTGGCCCAAACTCATTCCAGTCAATTGATGGCTTTGGGTGCCGATGATTTACTTAATAAATTTGGTCCCTGCATTGGTATAATTGAACATAGAGCTAATTGCCTTAAGGAATTGTCAAAGTGAGTAAGAATTTCAACACAGTAATTATATGAATAAATTATTCAGGCTCGAGTTATAAATATATATACGTATTTACACATATATACATTTCTGCACTGAAAAAACTATTTTTTAAACCGTTTCAATTCAAATATTTGTAAGATAGTTTCAATTATTTCATAATTGAATGAAGTATTCATGTGTTAAAAAACAAAATTTTCTATTATTTTCTACAAAATTTAAGTATGTATAGCAAAATCGGAATCTACACAAAATTCTAAGAAAATTACCAAAAGTAAGTATGGGTCCAAGATCAAAACCGAGCTACCGCTGAGAGACTTCAAAATAGACGCTTAAGAAATGATGTTTAAAAACAAATCATAAATCTTTATGTCTCTCGGCGGGAGCTAGGTTTTAATTTTAGAACCATACTTTCTTTTGGTAATTGTCTTAGAATTTTGTGTAGATTCCGATTTTGACGAATACATTTCAATAAATTTTAGCAGGACTCAATTTAAAATCTATTATTTCCCTTTCTAGACTTAATGGTCGCCTTCTATTGTTGGTCAGTCAAATAAAACGTAATACCCAAGAAGAGGACAATCTAAAAAGTGATAATGTTCTAGTATTCGAAGACAATGATGGTAAGTTCACCCTTAAACTTGAAACTTACATCAAATAGTTATTTGCATAACAAAAATATTTCCTTTAGATTCCTCCAATTCCGATATAGATGATGCCATCAACAAATCGTCTTCGGATGATGAATGGGAAGAGGGTGACGAGGAAGGCGATGAGGAAGATCAAGCAAATGGTGATGAAAATATGGAAAATGATGAGGAAGATATGGATATGTAATCTTTTATCTCACTGTTTTTAAAACCAATAATTTTTTTAACGTTTTACGTTGTCTACCTACGTTGTTAGTTAAGTTTTGCAAATAAATACATTTATTGTAAGTAGTATCCGAGGGGGTTTTATACAATTTTACAAAAACCTCTGTACTTTTATATACATAATAATAGAAAAGAAAGTTTTAATAAAAAAAATCTTATTTTTTTTGTAACATCTAACAATTATGCTTTATTTTTATTGATTTTTTTGGTTTGTTTCTAAAATAATGCCATTGATAGTTATAAATTGATGAAGTAGTACATTTACGACAACAATAATTTAACAATCTTATAACATTTTCATATTTTTTTTTTCAAATACATAATTTTTGTTTTTAATTTTTTTGTTTCAAACACATTAAGCCAATTATTATTGTATGGTAATTTCTATGTTTATTTTTGCGGGGGAGCTTTTTTCTTATTATTTTTAGTGAGATTTTTATACCCATGATTAAACCTAAAAATAAGGAAATTTAGACAATTAAAACATTTTCTAAAAAATAATAAAACTAATTTATAGGTAAAAGCAGCAATTATTTTGTGATGTTTGTTTTTTTTTTAATTGGTTTGTTGTTTTGTTTGTGGAAATGTTAAAAAAGGATATAATCCTTAATAGCTTTCCATCTACTATATATAAATTGCACTTGACAGTTTAAATACATTTCTGTTTTTAGTAGTAGTTGTGCTGGGGTCTGTCTGCTGGGTACACACCCCATGAGTATAAGAAATGTGGAAATGTGCGTGTGAGTCTTCTCTTAACTGTGTTGTATAAGGTAGTGAGTGGTTTGTTTGTTTTTTTGCAATAGTACTTGGAGAACTAGTTAGGATTTATGATCGTTTTGGTTTTTAAGACCAATTCGATTTGATGAAATTGATAAGACCATTGGTGGAGGCATCATGACTAGTAACGGGATCCTTATTGGCCAATTCGGGTTCAATAGCCTTGGCCAATTGTTTGCCCAATTCAACGCCCCATTGATCGAAGGAGTTGATATCCCAAATAATACCCTGGGTAAAGATTTTGTGTTCATACATGGCTGTAAACAGAAACAAATTTATAAAAATTAATTTTAATTCGTTTTAATAAAATATAAAAAACCTTAAACTCACCAATTAAAGCACCCAAAATGAAGGGTGTTACTTTTTTCACCACAATAGAGTTGGTGGGACGATTGCCAGTGAATACCTTGTGTGGCAACAGCTGTTCCAATTTCTCACCCGACAAGCCAGACTTGACCAATTCAGCTCTAGCCTGTTCGGGGGTTTTGCCAGCCATTAAAGCCTCGGTTTGAGCCAAAAAGTTGGCCAACAAAATCTTGTGGTGCACACCGCCAGCAATGGGATTATGTGTTTCAGCTGGGGCAATAAAATCGCAAGGAATCAAGCGTGTACCCTGGTGAATGAGTTGGTAGAAAGCGTGTTGACCATTGGTACCAGGTTCACCCCAAACAATTGGTCCGGTATTGTAGTCCACGACTTTGGAACCGGTTTTAGTAACAAATTTACCGTTGCTCTCCATATCGCCTTGTTGGAAGTAGGCTGCAAAACGATGCAAGTACTGATCGTAGGGCAATAGGGCTTGAGTCTCAGCATTGTAGAAGTTGGAATACCAAATGCCCAATGCGGCTAAAATAACGGGAGCCTACAAGAAATAAACACATAAAGAAAAATATGATATAAATATACATGTATGTTAAGTTTTAATAGAATTCGTTTAGGTTAAGTTTGAATTTTAATTTGTTTTTATTATTTTTTTATTAGTATATTTTTGTATTATCGGTCATAAAATTAAACCCCAAACCTCAAAAATGTGTGCTATTTTGTAATTATATTATTATTTTGGCAATTTTAGAAAATTCGAATTTAATTTCGAATATAAAATTTAATTTCGAACATGAAATTCAACCCCATAACTTAAAATTTGCATTATTTTTTCTTATTTGGAGTGAACATTAAAAATTTTAACTTTTTGGTTATGTTCGAAAATTCGAACTTAATTTCGAAATTGTGTTTTTCATAGCAATCGTTTTATTTTTTGTTGTACATATGAAAAATAAATATAATTAAATATTTCGACCTGTTTTACATTTTCGAACATAAAATTTAGCCACAAAAACTCAAACATTTGCAATATATTAATGTTATTTTGATTGCGCATTAAAAATTAGCACTTTATGGCACTGTTCGAAAATTCGAACATAACTTCGAAATTTTATTATCTATTGCGAACTTCTTAGTTTTTGTTGTGCATAACAGAAATAAAAATTATTTTCTATTTTAACATGTTTTATATATTCTAACATAAAATTTAACCATAAAACCTCAAGATTAATTAATATTTCGAACAGTTTTACATTTTCGAACATAAAATTTAGCCACAAAATCTCAAAATATTTATTTTTATGTATGATTAATAGTGACAAATTTCAAGTGTTTTTAATATTTCTTTTAAATTAAAAAAATAAAATATGATGTACTTACATTTTTCTCAAATGGTGCATTTTTAAAGTGATTGTCCATAAAGTGGGCACCTTCCAAAAGTTGTTCAAAGTTCTCAAAACCAATAGACAAGCAAATCGACAAACCAATGGCAGACCATAGAGAATAACGACCACCAACCCAATCCCAGAAACCAAACATGTTCTTGCTGTCAATACCAAATTCAGTAACCTTGGCTTTGTTGGTAGACAAAGCTACAAAATGTTTGGCAACAGCAGCAGGCTAAAATGTACAAAGAAATAAAAATAAATTATAACAAACATAATGAACAAAACAAAATAACAAAAAACCTACATCTTTAGTTTGTTCCAACAGCCAATTCTTAGCCGATGTGGCATTGGTGATGGTCTCTTGGGTGGTAAAGGTCTTCGACGCAATAATAAACAAAGTTGTCTCATAGTTGACCTTCTTTAGGACCTCAGCCATATGAGTACCATCAATATTGGACACGAAATGTGAGTGTAAACCCTTGCAGTAGGGTTTCAAAGCTTCAGTGACCATAAGGGGTCCCAAATCGGAGCCACCAATACCAATGTTAACAACATCGGTAATTTGTTTGCCGGTAAAACCACGCCATACACCAGAAATAACCTGATTGGTAAACTCTTTCATGTGGGTCAATTCGGCGCGTACATCGGGCATAACATTCTTGCCATCAACCAAAATTTCCTGATCACCGCGATTACGCAATGCAATGTGTAAGACAGCACGATTTTCAGTGATATTGATGGGTGCACCCGACATCATGGCATCACGGGCCTCAGCTACACGTCTTACTTTAGCCAATTCCAAAAGCAGACTCCATACTTCAGGGGTGATGCGATTTTTAGAATAATCTAGCAAAATATCACCATCCTTGGGAGTGCTGATGCGCAAGCTGAAAAAGTTAAATATTTTACAAATTTGAGATTTATTTATATATTTCTTGAATTATTAATGTTTTTTACATTTGTCTTATTACAGCAAAGAGTTTAGGGACAACGTACCTTTTCTACTTGGCAATTATTTAAAATATTTAATATTTGCATAGGCTTACTTTTATTTTAATATACGGAGTAGGTATAAGATAAAAAAGCTTAAACTAAAGTTATATACAATAAATAAAACTTAAGATGAGATCAGTTCATTTATGTGGTTATACTGGGAAAGTTGACATCTTGTTGTGAACATTTATTGTCAACCATTTAATTTTATCGTATATGAGATCGAAGTAAGTGTATGTAAACGTTGCATGGAATAATGCCAAATTATAAATCAGTTTTGAAAAATTTTAAGTTTCTTTGAGTTACATTTTGCCGAAGTGAATTATACTGGTGCGCCGTAAAACATTAATTGGTGATAGTTTTGATAATTAATTTGTTTGTCATTTATATTGAGTTCACAGACAAGACGTAATTGTCTAAACCCTATGAAGTCTGTTGTCAAAAAACTCTTGCAAAAACAAAATACATGTTAGTCAATGTATGTTGTTGTTGTATCAGACATATAATTTGTTGTTTTGGATATTTTCCATTAATCAGGAAAATAAAAAACTTGTAAAACTTAAAAATAACCATTTAAATAAAACAAACAATTTGTTTGACTAGTGAGAGGAGGAATAACATTTTAAATTAATTACGGGTTTCAATATAAATCTAAATTCCCATTTCAAGTACCTACATATATTAAAATTTCAATCAATACCGAATGCCGATTTTGAATCTTGTTTTTGTGAAAAACAGTTTAATTACAACTGAGAACAATTCTAAAAAGTAATTTATTTAACGGTATCAATTAATAATACAAAATAATCAATACTGTTCTAGAAAGTATGAGAGACCAAATAATTTTCGTTCGCGCAAACATAAATGTGCGTCATCAGACTTTTGTTATTAGAATTTACTTAAAAATGCTTGGATGGGCGTAAGCGTTTTTGATACAAAGCATATGTATATAAAATATAATTGGCAATTTTGTTTGCCAAAAATTGTTTTTGTTTATGCTATATACATACAAATGCTAAAAAAATTATAATTTTCATTATTTTAAACCTAATTTACAAAACTTTCTTTAAAAAATGTAACTGGTTTTTTAAAATTTTCTAATTTAAAAACTGTTAATTAACAGTTTTATAACACATAAAGTTGCCATATCAACAATTAAGAAAAAGGATCGATAAAATTCTTGGTAACAATGGCAATGTAAACGGGAAGTGATTAACGAATAACAAGACAAAAACAAAGAGTAAAAACGACCGTTAAGGTATGAGTGATTCAATAAATAAACGTATTACCAAACAAATTATGAAACAAAGATTCGAATTGTATTACATACTGTATAGTTATTTTTTTTGTAAAGCTAATTTACATATCTAACTTATAAATATGTATTAAAAAACATACGCTTCCTAATATATGTATCTATAAATACACATTTATGTGACCCTGCTGTTACATGTTAGAGAAAGTAAAAGTAACCCACTGCCATCAGCTACATACTATGGTGTACTACTATTACTTTTTTTTTTTGTTGATCATGAGCAAAGGACACAAAATATGTACATACATATATTTTTTCAATTCGATTTTATTTTATAGGTATACACACATTACAAAGTGAGTATATGTACTTTGTTATCAATACCAACCATATGATATGATAGTGGGGCAAGTTCAATATTTATATGACCTTGACAGTAACCCCTAAATTAATTCAAATATTTAATTAAATTACGTTTTCCTAACAACTAATACTAAACAAACATTTTAAAAAGAAATGCAGTTTTATAATAGCCACTGATTAAATGTTAACACTAGACAAAGTATATTAAAAGACAAAAAAAAAAAAACCGGTACACTGCTACACTTTTCAGTTGTCTAGTGGGGGTAGGAAGGAGGCTTGGAAAATTTCATTTTTTTTTTCTCAATTCTATAAGTTTTTGGATACATACCTGAATTTATTGAAACGTTCAGCATCTTGGGCAAATAAATCCTTAATGTTAATTTTTTCTCCATTGGCTTTGTAGTATTCTTGCAATTTCTTGTAAACTGCTTCCGTGGTTAATAAAGGTAGTGGGCCAGCCATTGTTGTTGTTTTAATGCTAATTTATTTGTTTAGTATTTTTTTTTTTAATAAGTACACAAAAAATTGTAAAAAATTATTAAAATAGATATTACTTTGACAGCGTACGCTTGCAATATGATTGAAAAATTAATTGAAATTGTAATTTTGTATTTAAAATATGAAATATTCCAGCGACTTTAAACATACCACCTCAATGTCAAATGAAAAACAAAAGTAATTAGTGATGTCAATCAGTTAGAAGAATAAAATCATCAATTGTGGCTAAGTAGAAATCGCCAATATGTATAACGAAAACAACATTTGAATTTCATTTTAACTTTTCAGTTTGTTCCAGAACTGAAAAGCAATAAATTTACAGAAAAAATGATTTCTTAAACATTTTCAATTTAAGGATTTATCTGAAATTGAAACTGGTTTAAATGCATTCATAATTGAATCAATTACTTTTTCACTCAAAAACGACATTTGATTGAAATAGTGATTAATTTGTTCACCATAATCAAATATTAAGGTAATAAAGTTGATTGTATTTGTTATTGAAACATTTTCTAAAACTAGCTACAACAACAATTTCCATTATTAATTGGAGGTTAATAAAAAAAGTAATTGAAAATGAGGTTATCATAGTTGTATATCATTTGTCGCCTGGATTTAGAAAATTAGGCCCTAAGTTTTATAACCAAGAATTAATAATAATCAACTTATCGGATCTTAAATTAACATTACGTGACTTTTGTAAATTTAAAATGTTGAATTTAATTCTATGTAAAAACTTGTTTAATTAAATAAACATTTATTGTGTTAAATACTTAATCTCTGAAGGAACCTTAATTCTAAACAGTTTTGAAACCCATAGGGTTTAAATTTAAATTAAAAAGCACTGGTTTAGCTTTTATTAGCGCTTAAAATCAAAACTTATTATACAACACTGTTATGCAAATGTACACAAAAAATGAATACATTTATTTAATGGTAATGCAGTTAATAGACTAACTCGTAAATGGCAAGGCAGTACACCAAAAAAGTAATGCCAAGTTACGATTAAACCAAATACAACTCTGTAAATGTCAAGTAGGGCAAAAATAAAGCAAGATGGCGACGCGTAATGTGTGTAATTAAGAAGTCGAAAATCAAGTAAAAAAAAATTCTTCAGCTCTTTTATTTTACAAATAAAATTCGAAAAACCTAAAAAAGTGCTTTTAAAATTAAACATCAAAATGTCATTTAATCGAAAATCACAATTATTTAATACACTGAAATGTTGCTAATGAAAGAAATGTATAAAAAACAACAAATGCTGGCCAGAATAATTGTAGAAAAACATCCAAAAACAAAAATAGTGTTAGTGTCACTTTAAAAAAAAGGTAAATAATAATAAAAATATTGCGAGAAAAATGGAAATTTTGAACAAAATCCAGTGAATTTAGTGGAAAACTATAAAAATTTTAAGAAAAAATGTGTTAATATACCAAAGTGCTACCTTAAAGTAACTCCGCCTAAGCAAAATGCACACGTAACCTTGTGAATGCGTAGCACGGTAGCACCTTTTGTCCAATGGCATCATAGAGTTGCTTCTTCTACAACACACAACTGAAAAGAAGCTGCGAAGCGTTGCTTAATAAAAATTTCAACTGTTAAACTAAAATTGTATGTATTTTTGTGGATTTTACTTATGTTTTTTTCTTAAATTCGTTTATTGCAGATAAAAACAAAAAAGGAAATTCTTCAAAGACGATCGATCATCAGTGGTGCAAAAACAAAAAAAATAAAAAAACAAATTTTTTGTTTGTTATAAAACAAAAGCGTCAGGAACGCTATATACCACTATGTCCTCCTCACCAGATCAAAACCTTAGACAACAGAAAGATTTGGTGTATGGAAAAACAAATGGTATGCCTATAAATGCAGGAAATTCGAATATACACAATAACAACACAAACAACCATAACAATATTAATCCAGCTAATAATTTGGTAGCTAACAATCTAATCAATAATAATGTTAATAATACTGAGCAGCCGCAAACGAAACGGCAGAAAATAGAAAAAATCAAACCTACAAATGGCACATCCAAGGCAAAGTTTGCAGTGGCATCTACAGTTTTATCGCCACCTCCTGATATTATTGATACGGGAGAGTCGAAAAACTTAAGCTCATCGTCATCATCCTCTGCACATTCCATAACATCCCCCTCGTCATCGGATAGCTCTACGAGTTCAACGCCTTCATCGTCAAGGGCTAACTCTTTGACGCAACTATTAAATGTACAAAACTTAAGCCACATCTTGCCTATAACAAATGGACATCATCATCACCATCATCTGCATAATCATAATGAAGATGATCTTATGTCAAGCAGTATAACAAAACATTGCAACTCATCCTCCTCCTCCTCCAGCCACTCAAATGATGAAGTGGATCGCAGCAGTTTACCGGACTTATTACCGCTCAGTAGCCAAACTTCCATAATAACAGCCAGCTCCTTTGCGTCCAATAAACAACGACACTCTCTTCACATGAACTCTGCTATGACCCAACAGCAGCAACAACATTTGGATGAGCTAACGGCGTCTCAGGATATGCGAGAATTTGAAGATTCCTTGAATAAACAATGTTTATGCGGCGTCTCGGAGCGTATGCTAAGAAAACCCTTTCAATCTCACTATTCCTTGGATGCTAATGGTCAAAAACGTGTAGCTAATCTAAGCGAGTGGCCCACCAATAAATTACTACAATTTCTCTCGAATCTGCAGCTGCTGTTTGACATTTACTTGAAGCAGAATTCCAAGGGTTTCATTTGCGCCCGCATTATGGATGTCTGCGATGCGCTCATACGCAATGATCACAATCTGATCGATGAAATTATAGTGCTGGCAGGCTATAGCAACTCATATGTACAATTTTTGGCGGGGCGTGTGCTGGCTTCGTTTTTGGTTATAGCCAAACAGGAAATGGACGATGATTGGCTCAAGAAACTGGTAGATAATCTATTTAATTTTGATCGTCTGGATCACAAAGCGGTGCAAAAGATACACTTTAGTTTGGAAATCATCAAACGAATAGTGGAATGGAAAGACATAGATTTGCATCCGCTAGAGGAGGAAATTGCAGATACGCAAAACATACCAGACAGCATGCCCTCTTCGTCCTCCTCAACGTTTCATAATTCCAATAATAGTGCCTCCGGTGTAGATGAAAGTAACCTAGGCTATTTGCACTTTCAGGCCCACCAGCCATCGTTAGAGTCCAACTATTTCGCTGTGCACTATCGTTCCAACGAAAGTCTAGATGGGCCCTCCTCGTCGGGCTCATCATCTGGGCATTACCCACACAACGCCACACCAAACCATCACTACAACAATTTGCCAAATCCAGCCTATCATCAACACCATCTAACGCCGCACCACGGCCAGCAGCACCATCATCCCTCACTTGTACAGCAACAGGGCTGCCATCTAATTACCCTCACAGACTCGGAAAGTTTTGATACCACCCATCTCAAGTGCATAACCATAAAAATACTCGAAAATAAATGGCCCGCTTTGGTTAAGAACATGTCATCGCTCATAGCTAATCATTTGGATGTGGAAAATGCCGAAAATTGTATATTAAATTTTCTACAGCTATGGGAAAACATCATATCGGTCAAGGCCAATCTTTCTATAGTGGAAACTCTGCCTTTTTATGCACAATTGGATAAATTTGAGCTACTGCTTAATCAAAATCTATCCTGTACAGTGTACAAGCAAATGTTATGCTTATTTAATGAAGCCCTATGCTATGGCTCCACTCTGGCCTTGCAGGACATGTTGCCCGATGAGACATGTATGCTGGCCCATCAAATTGTGCGGCATGTTAAGGATTTTCGCATACTAGAATCTCTACCTCGTAGACAGCCCGAAAATATAGTAGGTCTAATAGGTTTCAAAAGAAAACCCATAAATTACGGCCTCAATTCACTGCAACATCAATTTGGTCATCTAAATGATGGCTCGGAAAATGCTCTCAACTCAAGCGATGTCATAGAAATGGATAAGACTATATTGCAGAAAATTGTTTTATTGGTGCTCAAATCTATAGCGGTTACTGTCAAAGAAATACGTAGTGATTCCTCAGACTCTTCGATAGATTCCACAGACTATGATGCCTTTCAGGATATGGTGCTGATCGAAAGATCCATACGTGATGTATTACGTAAATTGGAGTCTTTTATCAAACACACCCTGGAATTTCATCCTGAATGTCATTTTAGTAAAATCTTGATACATCTATTCGATGATCAAGATGATCATCTCATTGAGGCCATGGTGTGTACGCTGGACGTCACGGCTGGCATTTCGTTTCGCAATAATGCCTTTCCCGAACTAGTATCTATGCTCAATCCGGTCTATACGTATCTAGAGTTCCTGAAAATGATATCGAATAGTTCTGATTTGCTATTGGATCTATTGGTCAGCAATGAGACTTGTTTTCTGTTGTACCTCTTGCGTTTCCTCAAATATATACGCATGAACTGGTCGATGTTTGTACAAAGTTGTCATGACTTCGGAATGGGCTCATCGACGCTGGATGAGGCAATGAGTGTGCTGATACGTTTACGTTTGCAAATTTCGCGTTTGGTATCGCGACAACTGTATCCCTATGATATATCACCGGTATTACGCTTACTGGAGAGTTGTGAGAGTCTGTATGAAGGTAATGAACTTAGTTAGCCAGTTAGTTAGGTTTTTAGTTAATTAGTTAGTTACATATTGTAGTTAGTTTTTGTAATATTTTTCTTTTTTATCTTATAAGTCTAACGTTTAAGTTAGTTAAAGTTAAAAAACGAAACGAAACACAGATGGGCCTTAATTTGTTTTGCAAAACATTTTCATTTTTTCTTTTCTCATTTTTTATCATTCAATTCTATATCAAAAGCACAGTATTGCTAATTTTTATTATTGTTATATTGGTTTGTAATTCCTGTAAAACATAGAGTTGAAGAATATTTTGAAAGCTCATTTCCATAAGAGCAAGTTCTGAGTTTATAGTTTAACTTTGTTTGTTGTTAAAACATAGTTTAAAACTTAAGGTAGGGTCTTTTGTTTTAGTAGGTATCTTGTTGAGGAATGTATTTCTTTGTGAAACATCTTTAAACTGGTACAGGAGTCGTAGACTTGCTAAGTTCGTTTCTAGTTCTGCTTCTAGTTCTGTTTCTAGTTCAACTTCTAGTAGTTTAGCTTCTAGTTCAGCTTAATTTCCATTAAGGCGCTACTTACCAACTCTGTTTTTACAACACACTGCTTTGTACAAAATGACATGTCTTCCATGAAAGACAAAACCAATTTTAATACTGTGTCCATTAAATCAACCCATTTTTTGGGGTTCATTTCAAATATATTTATTACTACTTTATTGTAAACAAAAAAGCCTGAAAATTAAATATATTTAATTTAAATTAAAACGAAAACATAATCTTGCCTTACAATTGTTTAGTTAGTTTTAATTTTTATGCTTAAACATAAATTCATATAAGTTAACTTACAAAATATTATAATTCTTCACAAAATTTCAGAAATGTATATTTAATTTCAAACAAAAGAGAAAACAATTTATAACTCTCCAAACTATTTTAATTTTCTACATTTACACTAAAAAACACAATTAAAATTTATACTTTTTAATAAAAAAAACTGAGAGAAATCAATTTTTAGTAATAATTTTGTAATTTTTTGTTTAATAATTTAGCTTGTATTTCTTTTAATTAAATAAAATAAATTAAATTATATAATATAGTTTGTAAATAACGTTTTAATAAATACATACATACATAAGATTATATATTAATATATATTTATATAATACATATTACTGTTTAAATCAATAATATAAAATATATATATTTTAAATTATACAAACTATGTACTACTACTTTAGAAAAAAAAAGACAAAACAACATTCATTTACGTACATATTCTCCACTTATCCTACCATACATTTAATAATAAAACGAACTAATTTAAATAACACATACACATATCTAAACATTTATTTAAGAAAAAAAATCTTATGAATAAAAACTACTACTTTTTTTGTAAAATTGTTTTATAATTAAAAAAAATTTGATTTTGTTTTATTGCACTACAAAAGTTTTATAATTACACTGACTGTAAGTCTAAAGTTAGGGTCACACATGGCAAATATTTGACGAACAAAACGTATTTTTGAATTCTTTTATTTATTTCAAGAACTTATTTTACTTAGGATGATTCAAAACAAAAAATTTTGTTTTTTTTTTTTTAATTGATGCTGTTGATCTTACAAAACACCTGTATGAGCAAACAAGTCAAACAAATTTGTGCCAAAAAAAAGTGGTTACGCTTTTTTCAGTGAATATTTGCCATGTGTGACCCTACCTTAAGTGTTAGATTTGGCTTAGAGCAAGAGGTAGGGTTTGATAAGAAAGTGGGCTTTGTAATGTAGAGGAATTTTAATAATTCTTTAATTTGAAAGATTTTAATATTTTATCATTATAAACTGCTCTAAATTTATTTAGTTCAGTTCTAGTACAGTATTAGTTCAGTTCTAGTTCAGATCTAGTTCAGTTCTAGTTCAGTTCTAGCTCAGTTCTAGTTCAGTTCTAGTTCAGTTCTAGTTCAGTTCTAGTTCAGTTCTAGTTCAGTTTTAGTTCAGTTCTAGTTCAGTTCTAGTTCTAGTTCAGTTCTAGTTCAGTTCTAGTTCAGTTCTAGTCCAGTTCTAGTCCAGTTCTAGTTCAGTTCTAGTTCAGTTCTAGTTCAGTTCTAGTTCAGTTCTAGTTCAGTTCTAGTTCAGTTCTAGTTCAGTTCTAGTTCAGTTCTAGTTCAGTTCTAGTTCAGTTCTAGTTCTAGTTCAGTTCTAGTTCAGTTCTAGTTCAGTTCTAGTTCAGTTCTAGTTCAGTTCTAGTTCAGTTCTAGTTCAGTTCTAGTTCAGTTCTAGTTCAGTTCTAGTTCAGTTCTAGTTCAGTTCTAGTTCAGTTCTAGTTCAGTTCTAGTTCTAGTTCAGTTCTAGTTCAGTTCTAGTTCAGTTCTAGTTCAGTTCTAGTTCAGTTCTAGTTCAGTTCTAGTTCAGTTCTAGTTCAGTTCTAGTTCAGTTCTAGTTCAGTTCTAGTTCAGTTCTAGTTCAGTTCTAGTTCAGTTCTAGTTCAGTTCTAGTTCAGTTCTAGTTCAGTTCTAGTTAGTTCTAGTTCCAGTTCAGTTCTAGGCTAGTTCTAGTTCAGTTCCAGTTTACTTTTTCTTTTGTGTCCATATAAAAATCTGCTGACAATTTATATCTTGCAGTTGATCAAACAAAATCCGCAGTTTGCCACTAGTACTGAAATTTTGTAGTACGTAATTGATTCTGTTCACTTTATGAGTGGCTAGAGAGGTTTATTAACTTATTTTATTTTTTTAAACTTGAAAAATATATGTATATTGTTTTCTTTTTTAAACAAACTCTTGTAATCTACTAATAAGTATTTAAAAATGTTCATTTAATTTCACTTTCATTATTTGAGTTTTCTTTTACATACCTAATGCCTATTTATCATACGTACTCTACGTTTAGTTTCCGTTGCCAAGCTATCATTAGGATCCATAGCTAAAGGTATAGGAGATGTAATGGAGGTGCGTCTACTTAGGGAAACATTGACATTAACATGATCATTAACAATACTTAATGGAGATACAGTTGATATTTTCTGCCTCTGATAGCTTAACGCAGCGGGTACTGAACAACGTCTGGCCATCATGGAAGATGAAGGTATTTCTTAAATAATTAAAATTTAAAGAAATTTAAATTCGAAAAAATCTATAAATATGTAATGCTAGAAATTTACCTGCATTACCACGAGCAAAGTTTAAAATATCGGAATTATCAAGAGATTGTGTGGTGGTATGTTGTCTTAATAATTGCCAATTGTTTGAATAGGAAACATTAGTGCGACTAGGTGAGCCAGTGGTTGTTATAACATGTTGCTGTTGTTCAGTTTTTTGTGGTGAGCTGTCCATTAAATGTTGTTGTGGTTGGTGATGTTGACTATAAGGATAATTTTGTTGATCTTGGCTTGAGGAGCGGGATAATGTTTTTAAACGTTGTTGCTGTTGTAGCTGATGTTTTTGTTTTAAAGCCAATTCTGTTGTGGTTTTTTTGTATATTTATATTTTTTGGGAATGATTAAAGGATGTTAATTTTTGTTATTTATATGTTTTTGTACTAATTTCTTCGTAGTTGTTAGAAAATTTTAGAAAATTAGCAAAACAACACCAAAGTAATTTGTTTGTGACTGAAATTTTGTGTAGAGAGCAGTGTTTAGGAAGAAAATGTGTGTTAGAAATGCAAATATTGAAAATGTGAAATTAAGTAGAAAATATAAAGAAAAATGGTTCAAATGGCGAAATAAATTAACATTTAAAGAGTGTAAACAAACTATAAATTATGGAATAAAATTTAAGACTGAAGTTCAGTTCTTGTTCAGTTCTAATTCAGTTCTAGTTCAGTTCTAGTTCAGTTCTAGTTCAGTTCTAGTTCAGTTCTAGTTCAGTTCTAGTTTAGTTCTAGTTCAGTTCTAGTTCAGTTCTAGTTCTGTTCTAGTTCAGTTCTAGTTCAGCTCTAGTTCAGTTCTAGTTTTGTGTAGTCGAGCGTTTAGTAAGTTCAAATAGATATGTATGTATATATAAGAAAATTATTGAAAATAAGTTAAATATTTAAATACAAATTATGAATTTAAAACACAAATAATAATGTTGAAATAATTTTACTATTGTTTCTTAAGTGGCAGAGTAAAGAAATGGCAACAACATTAAACAATATGTAGTTAAAGGCAACAATAGAGTTTTAATAATAGGTTTTTTATTTTAATTTAAAATTCAGTTTTTTTTTTCTTGGTTCATACATTTAAATTACACATTTATAAGTTGCAACAAAATTTCTAATTTCATATATTGTATATAAAGTTTTATATAATATTCTAAAAAGATTAAATCATATTTGTATATAATAAATAGTATATAATTTATATACAAAAATACAGTCAGGGAGATCAGTTAGTTGGTTTATTAAGAAAATGTGTGTGTTTTAGAAAAAAAAAAATTCACAAAAGTGTTTTAAAATAGAGGCAAAGACAGATAAATAGTTAGTAATTAATAAAAAATAGTGTATTAATATTAAATCAAAAAAATACTAAAGTTTCTCGTTCAATTATTAATAAGCAGACTTTATTTCTACTTGGGAGTTTAAGTTTTAGATATCAAAAACGTTTTACATTAAATATTAATCACATTTATAGTACATACATTCAGAGATAGTAAGAAAAGTTAAAACTTTTTCTTTATTTTTTGTTTAACTACAAATACTTTAAAATTGCACACATTTACTATTGATATAATATTCTATATAAAGTATATGGGGGTAAAAATTCCATTTAGTTAAAATATACGAGTGTTTTTTAAAGCTATTAGTTAATTTTTGTTTGGTTTTCATTTAAAGTTTTTTTTTTAAGTTTATAATATTTGCACTAGTTTAAAATTTGATTTTAATTTAAGTATATATATTTTTTCTTTTGATTTTAATTGCAAATATTTTTGTTTTAATTTGTATTAATTAAATGCTATTTTAGTTTTAGTTGACATTGAGAGTTTTAGAATTTCGGCAAACTTTTAGCTGAAATACCTTTTGATGCTCGACGATCCGGTCGATGGGTTTGGGCATACGATTGTAAGGAGCAACGTCTTAAACGTTTGTCGTTTTTATTTTGCTAGATGTGGTAAAAGATTGAGAGAAAGAAAAATAGTTACATATGTATGTATACATTTTGAAAGGATTCTTTCTGTATCTCTGTAATTTGTAGTCATTAATATTTGGGACCAAAAATGTGTAAATACAAATAAGAAAACTTTATATCGAGAAATAAGAGCCTAAGAAAAGGACCATAATCTTTGATTAATTCAATCACCTTAAATAGTGATCCAATAGTGAAAAATACTATAATTTTTATGAAAAAACTTCTGAAATATAATTGGAAATGGTGTAATCCCAGAAATCTCTTGACATTTATCCAAATATTTCATATTTATTTTCGAGTTTTATTGCATTAACTTACCGATTTATAATGCTGATTAATATCCGAGGCAGCCTTTAGAAGTAAATAGATAAATACTAAAGCAAATAGATAAATAATTGGTTCCGCGGTGGAGTTCTTTTTGTTCAGATTCAATTCCTTTTTTTGATTTTTTTGATATTTGGTTTTGGTCGATTTGTTATATTTGTTGAAACCATTTTTCGAATTTGTAGTCTTAATAGAATATTTTGATTTCTTATGTTTATTGCGCGAGGCTTTGGTACAGTCGCCATTACCACTGGCACCGCTACTGCTGCTTTCGACAAGCTCAATACTACTACCCTCCTCCTCCTCCTCACCACTGGCATCACTGACCTCAGTACCCTTCAAAATTTCACCTGTATTATCCTTGTCTTCCTCGTTATCCTCATGCTTTGGCTCAATATCTTTGGTAAAAACTTCCAAATCTTTGCAGATATCTTTATATTCCAAAAATCTTTCTAGAATTTTGGAATTTTCTAGATTTTCCGATTTTTGTAGATAATTCAAAATGTCTTCCTTATGCTGTTGTACTTGTTCGTTAATTTGATTATTTTCCACACAACTCACTAGACATTTTTGCACACTGGTCATGCCCAAGTAAATGGTTATGAAGACAATGATTACGCCAACGGGCACAACATGATGATTGTTATTATTATTTTGTTTGTAATTGGCAAAATGTACCAGTTCCTCTTGTTGCTGTGGCAAATTTAGGTCACCAAAGGATTCTTTATATTCTTCTTTAAAAATATCCGTGTTATTGCATTCCTGAAAGATTTCTTGTGGATCATCCTGGTCGGTTTTCTCCATTTTGTAATTAATTTTTTCTATTTTTTTTTTGCCTTTTTACCGTTATTTATATGACTTTATTTATGTGTTAAAACAGTCATTTGTTTATCAGTATGTATTATTTTACAGCTGTTAGGGAATAAATTCTCCACTGGGAATAAATGCAATTTTGAAAAATCAATATTGTTCTTAAGTATCTATTTAGAAAGATGGAAAGTTCTTTTTTTTAGTTTAAGTGTTTTTCTAATTTGTTATTTTTTAATATAAATTACATAGTTTTTTTTTTAGTATAACCGTTTTTTATTAATACATATTACATTACATTTTGTTTTTAATTTATGTTTCTATTTTTATTTTCTTAAACGACCGAGTTGTACCGTTACGTTTTATCTACTGCATTGATATCACTTATTTTGACGTTTAATACAATAAATAATTCACAGTTCAGCCTAAAAAATACAGCTCTGTGTACTTGGCTACACTTAGAGAAATTACCTTAGTAATTAAACTAACGATAAATATCTGTAAATTCTTTAATTAAAACTTAATTTATAAATAAACTTTAACATTATTATAAATTGTATTACTGACATTATTGCTGTTTTGTTTTAACAAACAAATATGTCGCAACATTTCGTAGTGTGAGAATTTCTAAAAAAGTGGACATAAATCTGAAATTTCTAAACCGATTGTCCGATTTTAATAAAACTTTCCATGGTTATAGAGGTATTGTTGATGAGTTTATGTTTTGAATTTGCACTTTAAATATCAAGGAGGGGCAGAGTCTCAAGGACCCAAAGTGGGGTAAAAACGATGCCAAATTTATGGTCCTGATCCGATTTGAAAGATTTTAATATATATGGAAATTAACATGGTTTTTTTGCTAAAAAACTGTAAAATAAACAAACATTTGATGGCATTATAATAATTTTTCAAAAAAATCAATTAAAAAATTTGTTTTCCTTTTGTTTTGCAAACAATTTTCTTAATTATTAAAACTTCTATACACTTTTAAAAGTAAGACACAATTTCCAATCCTTTGATTGGAATTGGATTTTTCTGATTTTCAAATAAAAATCTACTTTCCTTATAATCATTATTCGCCTAAAATGTTCTCTTTATTCTATTTCAAAATTAAATGAGGGATTATCAAATGATTGCTTTAGATTGGAAATACATATAACTGAAATTTCCACCTCTTGTTTCACAGTCTTTCCATTACTGGTCACATCCAGCGAACTTTCATCCGGCCCATTGTCAGGCCAACGAGCATCACTTATACTCTGACCACCACCATGGTCATTATTACCTTCATTATTTTGTGAATCATTATTAGCACATTCTGAATTTTTATGTTTCTTTTTCTTGGCTTTGGTATTGCAACATTTATGCCAACAATTGGCTAATAGCATAAAGCCCATAAAACGAAAGCATACATCGGAGGCACCTTTCAAACAGTTAAAAAATTCAGGCACAAAGGATGGATTTATTACAGCATAAACTATTATGTTCATGCTAAGTTGTATGGCATTTAAAGTTATGCATATGACTTCTAAACGTTGCATGGTTTTGAAATCCACCTTGGAAACATCGCCGCCGTATAGTAAATTAACGGCACTTTTACGCGAGGTTAAATGGGCGGGTAACTCACCCACTAGGTACAGGGTTATAACAATGATAATGGTAACGGTTAGTTTCATTTGATGCTGAAAGTAAAATAGTTTCAAATTAATAATAATGGTTGTTTTATAAAAATATATTTAGTTTTATTTACCTTATAACGATTTTGGGCATTTTTACTGTTTGAGTTAGTGGGACAATTACTTTGGCATCTTTTACTTTGTTTAGTCCATTTGCAAAATGCTATTAAAATGGCTGCATTACCCACCATTAAAAATATAGCGGGCAATAAGGTAAGCAAAATAAATGTGAACCAATTGTGGATCATATAGTATCTGGAAAGAAAAAATAGTTTGAAATTTAGTTTCATTATTGTAATTGTTCTATTGTTTTTATTAAAATTTAAATTACATGTAGATTTCTCTAATTATTCCCTCTCACCAAACTACATAGTTATAAAATTAATATCAATTCATCAATTGAATTGTTTGAATCATTGTTTAATATGACATATATTCTGGGAAACGTCACTGATTACAAATGCTAGCATTTTAATCTGCTAAGTGTGCTGCTAGTTGTATATTTTTAGGCGGCATTTTACCTAACGTCACTTGTAGTTAGAGATAATGATTGATTTTGACCGTCTCTCAAATTTTATCTCTAAATATTTCTATGTACAGTGAATTGGCATAAATGTATAAGTTGTCAGTTAAAGGGGATTGCTATAAAGATTAAACATATAATAAGAGCTCGATAGAAAATCTATACATAATTAAAGATAAAATTTAAAAAAAAAAAAATGTTCACTGAAATATTAAGATTTATTAATAAAACTACAAAATGATTTATTAATAAAACTACAAAAAAAATATTTTTTTAGGAAAATGTTGCATGTTGCGCAATTCGAGCCCGCACTGTATTTACCCTATTTATATAATTCATATTTTCTTGTATAATTCCTGTGGAGTTAGATAGAGTTGTCTTACACGTCAAATCTCAAAATTGTTTTTAAAGTTAAAAATTTAACATGATCAATAATAATAGAGAATATTGTCGAATAAACAATCGTTGGCAACAAAAATTAAGATATTGTCGTCGAAAATTCAACAAACAATGCCGCTTGCGACACTTTATCCTGAACATAATAGATGACTTTTAAAGGAGAATATTGTTGGCGACAAAAATTAAGACATTGTCTTTGAATATTTGGAAAAGTTTCCATTGTATTGACAATTACAGTACATTTCAGTTATGTGCATATATTCAACTATCTGACCGCCCCTAATGTTAGTTCTTGAAGTTTCTCCAAAAAATGTCTCTCATTAATAAAAATGAGAAGTGAAAAGGAGGCAATATAATATAATATATATAGATTTATTAAATTGCTTAAATTTTTGTAAATAACACTGGATTTATTAGTGTATATTTTACATTAAGTAAGTTTTTTTATTTTAAAAATATATAATAAGGGTACTCATTTAAACGCTTAAGTTTCCCATTTGTGTAAATGTGCAAATTTGCGCGACGTGTTTCATGAACCCACCTTTTCAATTTTGTGCAAGTTTACACAGAAAATTTATATTTGTTAAAAATGTCAAATAAAAATAAATTCAACAAAAGCTGTAAAAAAAGTTTTTCAAATTGTATAAATTTAAATTCTAAAAATGTTGAATGAAAGTTAAATCTTTGGAACAAACGATGATATACATAGTTTGAAGATTTTGTTTATGTTCTAGCTGATAGTTAATGTTTTCATACACATTGTCATTCAATCCAACCATTCTGTTCCAAAGTTACACAATTTTCACATGCAAAAAATATTTATATCTTATTTGATTTTTATTTTTCATAAATAAAAGTAAACAAAAGCAGCTGATTAATCAAATGCACAATAAATTCAAGTTTACGAGTCTAAATTGTCGCGCAAACTTATCGGAGTTGTGCAAACGAATTTCCATACATTTTTTGACAGTTCATTTGCGAGAGTGTAAAAATGCACAGATTGCACAGTTTGCGAGGCTTTTAAGCGTTTACATGAGGACCCTTAATGTAAGTTATTCGACATTTTATTAATATCGTTAAATATCATTAATCATGATTGAGGTGTAGTTTTAAAAAAATGATAATTTATTAAAATATTTTAATTTATTGGCGATTTATTTCATTCCACTTTTTAGTCTTTAAAACTTTTATACACATGGCAACTTTGTGCTGTTGCTATCTTATCTGGCATTAAAAAAATTACAGTAATTTATAACGGTAGTAAATTTTTGAAGCGACAAAACAAATCCATTATCAAAACAACAAACTTGTATCCTTTTTTCTTTTTGGTGGTCACAAAAAAAAAAACAACAAAAATACTTACTTGGAAAAATAAAATTCCGTTGTCTCAAATGTGCCATCATCATTGACAACAAACACACAGAAATACGGCACGTTTACCACAATGGCCAATAAAATCACAGCCAATATCATTCTTCTAGCCACAAAGCGTCTGCAAAACTTAGGTGTGCCATTCGGTATGCCCCAGCGCAAATAAATAAAACGATCCAAACTGACACAGGCCAATACGAGATTTGCGGCTCCCGTGGTAATACCAAACAAGGGTGTTTGCCACTGAAAATCATAGGCCATCCAAAATGTGCTCGAGTAAAGGAAACTGCGCGAAAAGGCCGTCAATGTTATTAGCATGCACGATACGCAGTCCAGCCATGACAAAGCAGCCAAATAGCTAAAGGCTGATGGTGTCATTTTGGGTCGCATAAAGACAATGGCATTTATGAAGTTGGCACATAAACCGAAAAATGCCAGCGAAGGCACCACAAAAGCATAAATGACAAATTCCAAGGCTGTTAATTCACTGCGTCTCCAAACACATTCCGTTATTTCTTGGGATTCCTCGCTAAAGGAGTGTGAGTTGTGGGAATCCACAGTGTTACTGCTAGATGAGTTTGAGTTGTTGCTGGTAGAGCCTCCTAACAAAGAGGCTAGTAGTGCAGATGATGATGTATTGCTGGAGTATGTTTTTGTACTTTCTATACATTGCATGCTTTTAGGCTACTTTTTTTTTCTATAGTTTCTAATATTTTCCGTTTCCTTTGCCGCTACAAACTTCTCTTACACAAGTCCGTCAATCAACTGTCTGTTCTTTTTTTTGGGGTTTCATATTTGTCAGTTTTTTGTTTGACATGCAAAAAAAAAAACCGTTACACTTGTTGTTTATTTCTGTGTTTTATTATGATTATATTATTGCGTTTTCAGCTGTAGTATGCGTGCGAATGTAAATTGTCTAGGGATAAAGATAAGGAGGAAAATGTTTTGTTTTTGCAAAAAAAAAAAAAAAAAAAAAAAAGCAACAAAAAATAGGAAAAAGTGTAATTGTTTTGTTTGAATACACAAGCAAAAGAAATGTACTCATTATATGGTAATTTATGACAATATTACGATGATGTTTATGGCAAAATAGTGGCGTTTTTTTTTTTTTTTTTTGAAAAGGTGTAAGAGAGAGCAAGTTACTAACTGTAAACTGTAAGAGAAAGAAGATATATAAAGAGCATGAAATAAAGAGGTTCTCTTTTGTTTGTCATAGATATAAAATAACCTTTTTGTCCTCATAATTAAGGTAATATACAGAGATATAACCTTTTTATCACCATTTTAACGATCTGATGACACACAGTGAGGAATTTAGTAAAAAATGTGGGAATAAATCTATAATTTCTAATCGGATGGTCTGATTTTAATAAAAGTAGTGTTATTGAGTTTAAGTTTTAAATTTGGATTGGTAAGTAGTTTTTTTGAATTTTTTTTATGCAAAAAGTACCAAAAATCTAAAAAGAGCCAATTTTTCTAATTTTTTAATTTTCATTTACCACTTTTGCATTTTATTCAATTTTTCTAACAGTAAAATAACAGTAAAATTTTATTAAAATTGATTTATAAACAAAAATTTGATGGCACTATAAAAATTTTAATTAAAAAAATCATCTTAAATTGTTTAGATGATTTTTTTAATTATAAAAAACTAGCTGACCGCAACGGCTTCGCCCGTTATCTATTTACTAATGTTAGTTCTTCAAGTTTCTCCAAAAAATGTATTTTATTATGAAAAATGAGAAGTGAAAAGGAGGCAATATATTCAAAATTTAAATTTCCGAATTTTTAAATTTTTTTCTTTACAAACCATCTCCTGAAAATCGCTCCAGCCGTTCTCACGTGATAACATTACATATATGGACCATTTCATTTTTATATACTATATAGGTAGATTGTATATATTTTTGAAAAGAAGAAACTATTTCCTACACTTTGATATATTATATAAATATCTTAACTTTTCCACTCATAAACTCAATAACACCTCTTTCATAACAGTAGGAACATTTTATTAAAATCGGTTAATCCGTTTATTATTTTAATTTCTAAATTTTCGCAATTCTTGAATCTTGCTATTTTTAATAACTTTTTGCCAATGCTTAGAAGAAGTGAATGGTAAATCGATTACGATTATGGTCGAACATCGATTTTCAGGGTCTAAAATCGATTTTTTCGAGATCGATTGTATACTCCGATTTTTATACTGAAATCGATTTTTGATGACGATTAATCGAAATAGAAATCAAATTCCGGAATTTTTAGTATTGTCTACGTTTTTGCTTTCATTAAATTTTACAATATATTAATCTTCAGCTGTTAGCGAAAAATATTCACGGAGGATCTCATTTTTTAAAGCGGAATTTTTTCAAACTTAAGAAATTTGTATAAAAAGTGATACGGTTTATAAAATGAGCACCTCTATATAAAGGAGTTTTAACACTCTTCCAAAATATGATTTTAAGCCGTAATTATAGCGTATCTGAGCCATTTCCTATATTTCCCAAAAATTCAAATCGATTATTAAAAAATCGATTATTGGGTTCGATTAATCGACTGTAAAAATCGAAATAAAAATGGTTGATCGAAAAGTCGAAAATCGATTATTAGCTTTTCATACCATTCACTACTTAGAAGTATAACTACATATAAAAACATTTTAATTTACTATATTTTAATATAAAATATAGTAAATTTGAATTTATCTTAGAAATATATTCTAATATATGTATATGGAAACTGAGATATACAAAAATCACCCTAATCATACCAACAAGTGATGTTTTTCTTTTCACATAATTACTTTTATTAAGTGCTGGTTCACACAAGTCAAGTTTATTGCGCAAGCCTTGAGATTGTAGATGAGAGAGGAGAGCAGATTGGAAAGATGTTTCCGTTTTTCTTCCTATCTCTTCTATAAACTCAAGCATTGCTCAAGTAAACTTATCATGTGTGAACTAGCACTAATATTCTCACCACTTTGGAAAAAGTGGAAAAAGGAAACTGCGCGAAAAGTACTTCAATGTTATTAGCATACAAGATACGCAGTCCAGAAATGACAAAGCAGCCGAATAAAGGCTGATGGTGTCATGTTATACAGTTCTCGGGTCCGTGTTAATTTTGGTACTGAAGGTGTCTCTGTTATTAGAATAACTCTTGTTTCTTCATTTGTTTGTTTTTCTCGGGCCAATTCATCTTCAGCTTTCAGAGTTACTAATGCTAAATTATGTTAATTTTTAACGGATTTCTGAAAATAAAACGAATAAATTTATCAACAAACTGAGACTTTTTAGGAATATGTTTGTTTACATGAAGTAATTCTATCATTTCATCGTGCGTTAAGGAGTTGCAACTTTACGAATTGACTGCATCTTCAAGGTTACAATCTTCAAATTCAGGGCGCTTACTGCGTAACTTAATCCGAAAACGGAAATGTTCGAAAATGTGTGTTCGAATCGAATTAGGGAGTAACCCCCCAGATTCCAAATAACTAAAACGGAAACAATTGCAGCGTTATATAAAGATTAAGATAAATTATTTTCTCCAATAACGGCAAGAGTCAAACAAATTTAGGACTTTTAAGGGTGAAAGTATATATTATCCACAAACTCGGAAAGAGTAGAAGTGGTCTTAATATAATTGATGTTGATTATTTCCCTTAAAATGTACCTTTTTCTGGACTTTCCCGAACTTCCGCTGCCATTACTTCCGTTTATTATAGCTGCTGTTGCTATCATCGCATTGTGGGATATAGCCGAGGAATCTCAATCATTATTTCGTTATTTTGTTTGTGTTATTTTCAATTTATTTAAACAATTTATTATAAAACAACACTTTTTTAAATAAATTTTAACATTTCCCGCGAACGCAACTTTGATTTATTATTATTATTCCTGCATTTGTACCTTTTGCAATGGTGTTGCTATCCTCGCATTGTGCGATATAGCCGAGGAATCTCTATCATTATTACTTATTTTGCTTGAGTTTGTGTTATTTTCAATTTATTTAAACAATTTATTATAAAGTAACACTTGTTTGAATAAATTTTAACATTTCCCGCGAATACAACTTTGATTTATTATTATTATTGCTGATTTGTACCTTCTTCTGCAATATTTTTGCTATTCTCGCATGTGCGATATAGCCGAGGAATATTTATAATGTTTTTTTGCTTGAGTTTGTGCCATTTCCAAATTATTTAAACAATTTATTATAAAACAACACTTTTTGAATAAATTTTAACATTTCCCGCGAATACAACATTTGTAAACAGAAATTGCAAATATTTTGATATATTACCATATTATTGTACTTTTATTGCTGTGCTAATAATAAAATGCTGCCAATCTGGCAACTTTATACTCCAGCGGCTCATCTGGCTCACGTCAAACACAAAAATACACACACACCGTGTATTTCTTATGGGACTTTTTGGTTTGAAGACCCCCCATTTTTCATAACGAAAAACTTAATATAAAAAAAATCGCAATGCTCATTTTGAGCGGGCGCTGCTCATAGTGTTGCCACTTAACAAGTGGCAACACTACCATAGTCATGTCACTCACATACCGCAGAACAGTGGCAACACTACCAACAACAAAACAATAACAAACTATTGTGAATATTTTACAAGTCATCACGTCACCCCCAAAACAACAGAAAAAGAAATGTTTTGATTTTTTCTCCTGTGTTTTGTTAAAAAAACATCTTAAAATTTAATAAAACCATGAAATTAGCCACAAATTTAAATCAATTGTGGTCTAAGAAACGCAGCAATAGTGATGAAAACTTGTGTACTTACTTATTTTTTGCCGTACTGAGGATAGTGTTAGTATTTATACCCCAATTGGGCTATGTGCATCCCGATGAATTTTTCCAAACTGTGGAAGTGATAAATGGTGAGTAGTTATAAAAATATTAATAATTAATATAAAATTATTATCATTTTCATTTAAAGGTGATCATTTTCGTTTGGAACATGTTAGAACCTGGGAATTTAACAACACTTTGCCGGTGCGCAGCATAACCCTACCTTTTATTTTGTTACGAGTGCCCTGGAGTTTTTTGGAATTCATTGCTGTGTACTTTAAAGAATACCTCAACCTAGATCTATTGGTTAGTTATACTTATTTAGTATTTCCTAGACTAATCTATTGTATATTGTCGTTTGTTAATGATTGGTCTTTGTATCGCGTGTGCTGTTTGTATAGTTTGAGATATGAAATACGACTATTGGCTTTGGGCAGTAGTTGGGTTATGTTGGTATTTGGTACCCACACCTTTTCCAATACCCTGGAAATGGCTTTGTGCTCTATGCTATTGTATTTGGTGGCCGAATGCATGATTACCACAAATACGGTGGTGTATAAAAAAGAGTTTTTGGAGGAGAAATATGATAAAGCCGCCTCTATAGGGGAACGTGTTAAAATATGGAAACTTAAGACAGCCTTGCCGGCCCATAACTTCAATAGAATGTTCGCCATGTCTTCTATATGTGTGGCGGGAGTGTTTAATCGCCCTACCTTTTTGCTGTTCGGCTCCCCCATGGTTTTCTATTGGTTATTGAGAGGCATGGGTACCAAGACGGTTACATTTACCGATTTTCATTTACGCATGATTTTGTTTTGTTTAAGTGCCATACCTTGTACCGTCCTGTTTATTTTATGCGATTCTTTGTACTATCAACACTTAACGGCCGGAGAAATACAAACGATGCATATAGGCATAGATAATTTTGTGTTTACACCTTGGAATTTTATTAAGTACAATTTAGACTCTAAGAAGACAGCCGAGCATGGTTTACATCCCAAATATATACATTTGTTTGTCAACATACCGTTACTTTATGGCATATTGGGCATAATTGCCTTGGTTTCATTTGCCCATATGATGATACGTTTCTTTCGTGCAGAATATCAGGGTCTACCCAGAGCCCAAAGTATAGTGGGTCTTATGTCGGGGGCCATATTTATTCCCTTGTTCTTTCTTTCCCTAATTAATCATCAGGAGCCTAGATTTCTAATACCCTTTACATTTCCCATTATATTGTTACATGGTCCCAAACTTTTAACCGGTTTTGCGGCTCATTATCCCTTTCGCATAGAACATCCGGCTCTAAGGCTTTTATATGATAAGTTTTTGTGTTCTAAGGTATCCTCCATGCATGTCTTAAAACTATGGTATATTAGTAATATAGCTCTGACGGTATTCTTTGGCTTTGTGCATCAAGCGGGCATATTTCCTATGACCCAATATTTCGAACAGGCGGTTAAAATGAAATCACCCGATCAACATTTTCATTTAATTACCTCTCATACGTATATGGTGCCACTGTCCTTTATAAACTTACCCAGTTCCCAGCTGGTACATTTTAATCGTCAAACCAAACAGCGCTATAAGAAACAAAAAGATTTTTACCTATATGAATACGGTAATATGGATTTGAAAAATGTTATTTCAAAACTTAAACTTATTATAGCCAACAATGAATTGAAAAAGGAAAGAAAACGTTTGAGATATCGTGTTTTCCTGGCGCTGCCATCTTCTTTAAGCGATGATCTCAATTATGTGTTGCAACAAAGCAACTCCTCCTATCTGTTTTATGATCTCAAACGTGTGTTTTATCCTCATCTATCTACCGAGGCTTTTCCACAATTCCTAGGCCGTCATCCGGGTATAATAGACCCGCCCCATTGGTCTGAAGATAATCTTAAGGGTTATTGTAGTTTAGAGCAAGAGCCTGAGCTAACATTCTCCTATATTAGTAAACAGTTTTCTTCGTTTGTACATCAATTCGGTTTGGCTTTATATGAGTTTGAATTGAAACGTAATCGGCCCAAGATAAGAAATTCTGTGACAAATGGCAAATGTTATAACTGAGTTTAGGGGATGTGAATACATGTAGATGTGAGTTTTAAACCAAAGATTAAGTTTAGTTTTTGTTAAAAAATATTAGTTTAATTTATGATATTTAGAAGCCTTTGACAGATAATAATATACATAGAAAGGAAGGAGAGAGCGATAACTAAACAAAATTATTCTCTTTTCTTACATATGACTGCTATAATAACAAAACATTCGGTTTTACGCTCTCACTTTTTGTATGGTCTTTCTAAGGCCTTTAACACAGATTATTACAGATATGAAACAAAGACAGTTCTCATAAAAGTAATATCGAATCGTATGGTTATTTTGATGTTCAACAACCACTTTTCAATGGTTGTGGTCATAGAGAAAATATATATATATGTATACTCAAACAAAAAAATTACTCAAAAAAGTTACACATACGAGTGTTGTTTTTGTTTTCACATAGTTTTGTTTACTAATACATTCTCACCACTTAGGTTTTTGACAACTGAGTTAGGTCTTTGACAGGAGAGTCTCCGATCTATGTGTATTTATCTATGGTTGTGTTTTGCAGATCGAGAGAAAAAAATACAATTTTCAATAGGCAACGAGTGTGATATATATTTGTGCTTCTTTCCAAATCACAACCATTTTGAGATTTTCTTTTGACTGTTTTCTGTTGCCATATTACTGGAAACAGCTGATTTATATCTGTGTCATCTGTGGCCTTTAATTTCGATTTGAAACATTTTTGATACGACATTCCTGGAATTATATCATATGGCACTTTTTTTTAAATCTTTTTTATATTTTTGTTTTTATATCTGGATTTTTTTTATTACGAAATAATTATATGCTTTTTATAATGTTATATTTACACTTGATTTATATATCTTTCTTACAATTTTATTAAAGTTTTTAGGTTTACAAATAAACCACGTAATCTCTTATTGTTCTTAATAAATAACGAAGCAGTAATTTTTGCTTATATTTGGCATATTAAATAAACTACTGAAATGTGTTTAAATGTATTTCACCATCTTGGTGAAAAGTCGTTAACGTTATGACTTAACAAACATAGTCTATGGACGTTATGACACCCCAAAAATTGCAAAATATCCATGAGAACAGTGTCAACAGTATAAACATCATTTAGTAAAGAGGGTATTTACTATTCTTATGAGTTTAAATCCCTGATTCGGACCGAAGACAGTCTACACAGGATATTTGTAAAGCGATGTAATCCAGCCCGCACCATAGTTAGAACCTGTTGAGTATATACTGCTGAATGTATGTATCCTGCCATTGTGAACCAATAAACCACTGGAGTCTTATCTATCGAACAATTTATTTATAATTCCGCGACAAGAGAATATAAAATTGGATCTGGCCTTTCACAAGGAAGTGTTCTTGGACTTTCTACGTAATTTCGATATTATTAGCTCGCACGAAAACCTACACATAGCATTTAGTCAAATATATATAGGCAAATCCTGCGTGACAAACGTTTCATTTGTACACGTTTTCATATTTAAATATGAAAATTTTTTGGTTTTTCAAATAAGATACCTCTAACGTATACTATACGCTATAGAGAGATTTAAGTGCAAATCCAAATGGCGTAATATATAAGCTTTTAATAGCTATTTGTTGCAAAATAATTGATCGCAAAGTTTTGTGACGTACGTTACAAAAAATGTAAATAACTTTAAAAGTTGAAGTGTTTTTTTTTTTCGTAATTTTAACGAATTTTGAATAATAAATCACACAAAATCTTATTCCTAAAAGAAAGATGAATGAAAGAGAATTCTAATAAAACTTATTGGCATGAACAAAAAATTTGCCATTTTCATAAAAAGCCGAGAACATTTGTGTGACGCACGTTACGTGACGCTCTTTACAAATGTTCCAGTAGCTTGAAGATTCTCACAATTATATTAATCTACTGCACCTTTTCCGAAACTACTCAAAATTATTTAAATTGAGTGTTCAAGAATATAGCTGTCGATCGAACTATATTGTTAACACTTAAATAATGATATGAACACATTCAAAAATAAAAATTTGTTTGTATAATATTAAGATATCTTAGCTAGTGTTGGATTTGGTAATCATTTTTGTATGAATGACCATTGAAATACATTTAGTTTATATATACAATACAATATACATATCTAGTCTAATATTACAATTAAAAAAATTTCAAATTTGATCAATTTAAATTTTTTTTTTGTTGTTAGACTGTTTCTGGCACTTGCCCATATGAAGAAGCTTCCTTAGATGTGTGGATATGTGACTGAAAAAGGGGAGAATACGAGTGAATTAGTTAAAAAGTAAACATGTTATGTTTGACACTAAGGAAGACATGGGCTATGTTGGCTTTGAGGGCCGCTGTGCTTATTCGCATAGACCTGCCACTTAAGAAAACCCTACATGAAAAAGTCTACCGGGTTCAAATCGCACGATATTGGTGCACATCAACTCCACGTGAGATGGCCATGACCTCAAATCGCTAGTGCAGAATATTCAATGTTGCATGTGCTGTGTGGCACGTAGCGCTGTCCTATTGGTGTCCATATCATCCAATTCAGGACATAATAAGTTGGTAATCATCGACCTATATCAATTTGCACGTGTTGTTGAACGCTACATCCGTCCATGGTGATTTGGCAAAACAAACTGAATTTATGCCAGCCAAGTTGGCTGACTCTATCGCCAAAAGATTCTCAACTCAACGAAAGCTATATCCGCTGAAAGTTTCTTCTCCACGAAAAAACGTTCAAAGAGAGCAGACCTGTTACAACAAGGATTGGATAAGCCGTTAAGATTAGGCATATTTGTTCAAAAAGGCAATACTTATTGTTAGGTATGAGAAGACATAAGTTGGATACAGCAAGAACTTTTGACGACAGCTGACCTGTTACAGCAACAAGACTTCGAAAAGCCGATCTATACGATTCAAGTTTTACTCGTTCAAAGTTTGTCAACTCAGCTATAGCTATTGTATATCAACTGGAAGATTTTTGTTGGGCCTAAGGAAATAAGGCATATTTAACTGCTTCAAGGATTCATCAGCTAATATACGTATATATTAGCTTAATCTAAATATACTTAGATTGTCGGTGTACGTACGAGTTCAAAAAATTCGGATTGTTTACTTACTGAACGAAAGATATCTACAAAGTTTCAATAACTGTTTTTCGGACTCATCCATAAGCTAGATGCAGCACTCTTATTGCCGTGTACGATGTTAAATTCAAAGAACACTTAAGGTTAGTAAAGAATTCTTATCTTAAAAATAAGTAAAAGTGTTACATTCTTCTATACCCACCACCAATATAAGTAATACGGCCACCTATTGTGCGTTTTATATAACAAATATTTATGTGGTTATCCGATTTGGTTAGTTTTATATTATCTATAACTAGTAATTTCACATTGCTAGAGTATAATGTATTTCTCAGAGGTGGGCCTTTTATAGGAGCTACATATAATTATAGATCCATAATCACATGTGTATTTAAGTGTTTTTTTTGTAGTACTTATATGGGAGTTATTATCAATTATGGATCGATCTTCATAAAATTCGATACGACGATTTATATATATATACTAGGATCGCTCGGTGGTCGAAATTCGACCACTTTTAAACCGCTTTTTACCACTTCTATAGAAAGAATTTTGAAACAATTTTTTATTTTGTACATATCTAGAGAAAATAACTTTTTAAACCATATATGTTTCATTAATATTGGTGGACAATTTCAACCTGATATCGATATTTGTAAGAGATTTATCCAAACAATATTACGTTTTATGATTTTTTTACATGGAACTTATTTTTGATGAATTTTGCATGGATACTGTTATACTATAGAGTTATATTCCGGGATGAAATTTGTATGGGGGCTGGGAGAAATCATTGACTGATTCTTACCATTTTCAACACAGCAAGGCTTTTTATCAAAATAAATATTTTATGATATTATTTGTAATATAAATAAAATAGCAAAACATTTTCGAAAAATATCTGGAAGTTGTCTCAGATTTTGGTTTATAATTCTGGTTTTACTTTACCGATTTTGACCATTTTCAATTCCCAACATTTCTGATCAACAAAGAGTATTTCGTCCCCGTACGTCCTTTCCTCGAGGGCTTATCGTGCCAACAAAAGATAGACAGATGGACAGACGGACGGACATAGGTAGATCGCATACGTTTTGTTTCTACGACCAATATTTCGATATGTTAGAAACAGATAACAAACTCAAAATACTCCCCGTATTTTTTGTTAAAGGTCTCCTAAATCTAAAGTTTAGTTTAAATTGGAAGTGGTGTGCACTATGTGCACTTCCACTTGGTTACATAAATTTGTCCATTGTGATTCCCTACAAAATTCAGTTTCAGCAAAAAGTATGCCAAAGTATAAATAAGGAGACAAGAAGAAAATAAAAAAAAAGAAAGATAGTGTTTTAGAAATAACAAAAGGAGAAACATAAAGAAAAATTCAAATCTGCGTAAAGTGGGTTAAACTGGTTACAGATTTGAATTCACCTATTCCCCTGATAAAACCTAGTATTTTACCCAATTTACAACCAGCAACACTCCCAAGTTTTATCTAGAAATCTAGTACTTAGCCATTTAAATCTATTACTCTGTAGTCTCGGGCTACGGCACATAATGTGCTCTACTGCCTCCAACTCCTCTACATCCCCACACACTATACAAAAATCCTGTGTGCTATTATGCCATTTACCAGTTTTGGATGACAAACCGTCGTACTATTCCAGGATTGGTTGGTGGAAATCTAGTACTTAGCCATTTATATCTATGACCCTATAGTCTCGGGCAGCTTCACACTCCGCAAAAATCCTTTGTGCTATTATCCCATTTACCTATAAAAGCTCCAATTGAACAGTGACCGGTTGTCACTCCTACAAGAATTCTGAGACTACGCCTATCTAACCTTGACATTCCATCCTTCTATTGCAGGATGGGTTGGTGGAAGTCTAGTACTTAGTCATTTAAATCTATGACCCTGCAGTCTCTGGCAGCTGCACATAATGTGCTCTACTGCCTCCAACTCCTATACGTCCCCACACACTCTACAAAAATCCCATTTACCAATTGAACAGTGACCGGTTATCACTGCTTCTAGAATACTGAAACTTCTCCTATCCAACCTAATTAGTGTTTTGGTTGCGTTTGCATCCAGTTTTGTCCAAAAGGCTTTAGACACTTGACAATCCGTCCTTCTTTGCCAGGATTGGTTGGTGGAGTCACAGAATATTTCAAAGATTAGCCTGTAGTAGTGACAAATAGTAGGTCTTATTCTAAGGTCCAAATCTGATCCATGTCTGGCCAGTTCATCTGCTACCTCATTTCCCTATATGTTACATTGCCCTGGTACCCAACACAATCTGATTGTGTAGCGTACTAATAACTCTTCAAGAGTTCTCCTGCAGTCTGCCACTATGCCATTGGGTTATGACGTATCTTTTGATAGCGGTTTTTGTTTTTAATAATTTATATGACATTTTGGAGGGTACATATCTGTCATTTATTCTCACTTAACTATTGAGCATTATATTGTAAACCAAAGTATAACGTTTCTACCTTGTAATGATTGTATCATGGTGTAAACAACAAAGTTTTTTTTGCTTCTAAAATGTCGAATTTTGTGCCAACAAAGCGTCATATGTGGGAAGTTTTGCTTTACTTCTTTAAAGAAAGTGTCGCTGAAGCACACCAATTGCTCACCGAAGCTTATGGTGAATGCGTTTCATCGGTTTCAATGTGCGAAAGATGGTTTGTGCAGTTAAGAAGTGGCGATTTTGACACGAAAGACAAAGATCGCCCAGGCCAGCCAAAAAAAGTTTGAAGACCTAGAATTGGTGGCATTACTCCATAAAGATTCTTGTCAAACTCAACAAGAGCTTGCAAAATCATTGGGAGCTATTCAAGCGGCAATTTCAAAATGTTTACCAGCATCAGGATTCATCCAAAACATCGAAATTGGGTATCATATGAATTAAAGCTGAGAGACCGTGAAATACGATTTTGTATGACCGAAATGTAGCTTGAACGTTATAAAAGAAAATAATTTTTGCACCGAATCATTACTAGGATGATCCATTACAATAACCCGAAGCGTAAGATATCGTATGCGTAGCTCGGCCAACCAGCAGAATAGACACCAAAGCCAAATATCCAAGGCGCTAAGGTAATTCTCTGTATTTGGTGGGAGCAAAAGAGTCCTATCTATTATGAGCTGCTGAGATCTGACCAGACCATCACAGGGAAGCTTTACCGAATGAAACTGATTCGTTTTAAGCGAGCATTGGCCGAATAACGCCCAGAATATGCGGCCAGACATGAAACCGTAATATTCCATCATGACAATGTTAGGCCACATGTAGCAATACCTGTTGAAAACTATTTAGAAAGAAGTGGTTGGGAAGTTTTGCTTCACAAGCTCTTTAGTCCAGACTTTACTCCGTCTTTATTTTACAAATAGTAGTATTGTTTGGATCAATGCATAACGCTCTCTAGGATACGCTTCACTTTGGAACAAAGTATCCGAAATTGGCTTGATTCGTTCCTGGCCTCAAAAAATGTGCAGTTCTTTTGGCTCGGAATCCATATGTTGCCAGAAAGATGGGAAAAGGTCATAGCTAACAATGGCCAATACTTTGAATACATTTATATTGTACAAATTTTTCAAAATAAAAGCTAAACATTTGAAAAAATTCCGCATTTTTAAGTTACACAACCAATAGAATGTATTATATGACATTTCAGAGCCTTAAGTGCCGCCTGACTGTCTACATAAATTGTCACTACAGACCTCTCTGTGACTATGCTTCCAGATCGCGAAGTTCTCTGGCTGGAAGACGTTGTATTCGTCAGAGAGTCTGTATTTCTGAATAATGAGTCTGAAGTTAATTTTGTTTAAATTGTTAAAAAGAAAATAAAACATTCTTTTTGATTTTACGATTTAAAGAATTTATTTTGTTTATTTCTTTATTTTTATTTTGTATAGTATAATTTTAGGTTTACTTATTATTTTCATAATTTGATTTGTTTTCATAAATGTTTTTTTTTTTGTTCATCTTATTTTGTTATTTGTTTAATACAATTATAAGTTATACAATTTATTTAGGCATTTGATAGTTTTATTTGAATTTATTTGAAATGAGCATTACATTTAGATTTCTGACTTTTATTTAATATTTTAAGATAATTTATTGATTTAAGTGTATTACTTGTTAGTTGTTTTGATTTGAATTTCAAAAATGAAAAGATTTGTAATAATTTTCAAAACTTACTACTATTTCAAATTGAAAATTATGGGTTTTTTTGTTTTCTATATATTATTAAATTTGATAAACAAGATGAGTTTATTTGAAATGTTTAATAAAAATAGGTTTCATTATGTATTTTTTTTTGCCGGAAATGTATTAAAAAAGAAGGAAATTAGGTTTTTTTATATTGAAATATAAATTAATTTAAAGTTACTAACCATGATTCAAAAATATTTTCTTTTTTTTTTTTGGGTTTTGTTGTGTATTTTAAATATTTTTTTAAAAATTTCTAATTTTTTATTATTTTATAAATATTTAATTAATTATAATAAAAAGTGTTAACATTTGTTGGGATTTTGTTTATGTTAAATATAATTTAAAGTTTTCTTTTTATTTATATTATATAAGTAAAGAGCAAAAAAAGTATTTTTTTTTATTATTATTAGAGTACAGTTTATGTAATATTTTATATATTTTGTAATATTTGGTACCCTTTTTCTTTGTCTCTAATATTAGTTATATTAATTTATTTAAATATTTAAGTGTATATAAAGTTTTGTTGAATATTAAAGTCTATAATTTTTTTTTTTATATTACGAGTGTATTTTACCTTTTATTAGAAGAAAATATTTATTTCTTTTGGCTTAAACTTAAGATAGTAGGTACTAATGCTCCGAGTTCTTTTTGTTTTTATTGGTTTCTTTATTAAATATTAATAATATTTTATATTAAATAGTTTTTTGTTTTTCATTATTAGTTTAGTTATAAATATAGCTTTGCTACTAGTATTTAATTATATTTTATTTATAAAGTAAGTTCTAAATTATATTTATATGTATGTATGTATATAATGAATGTTGTTTTGTTGAAAATGTTCTTAAATATAGTTTAGATAAGGTCTTTTTTTAGTTTAACAAATTTGAAGTAAAAAAGCGAAACATTTGAAATAGATTTCAAAAAGTATCTTTAAAATAAAAGTACCTTTTAAATAAAAGTACCTTTTAAATAAAAGTACCTTTTAAATAAAAAGTACCTTTTAAATAAAAGTACCTTTTAAATAAAAGTACATTTTAAATAAAAGTGCCTTTTAAATAAAAGTACCTTTTAAATAAAAGTAATTTTTAAATAAAAGTACCTTTTAAATAAAAGTACCTTTTAAATAAAAGTACCTTTTAAATAAAAGTACCTTTTAAATAAAAGTACCTTTTAAATAAAAGTACCTTTTAAATAAAAGTACCTTTTAAATAAAAGTACCTTTTAAATAAAAGTACCTTTTAAATAAAAGTACCTTTTAAATAAAAGTACCTTTTAAATAAAAGTACCTTTTAAATAAAAGTACCTTTAAAATAAAAGTACTATTTAAATAAAAGTACCTTTTAAATAAAAGTACCTTTTAAATAAAAGTACCTTTTAAATAAAAGTACCTTTTAAATAAAAGTACCTTTTAAATAAAAGTACCTTTTAAATAAAAGTACTATTTAAATAAAAGTACCTTTTAAATAAAAGCACCTTTTAAATAAAAGTACCTTTTAAATAAAAGTACCTTTTAAATAAAAGCACCTTTTAAATAAAAGTGCCTTTAAAATAAAAGTACCTTTTAAATAAAAGCACCTTTTAAATAAAAGTACCTTTTAAATAAAAGTACCTTTTAAATAAAAGTACCTTTTAAATAAAAGTACCTTTTTAAATAAAAGTGCCTTTAAAATAAAAGTACCTTTTAAATAAAAGCACCTTTTAAATAAAAGTACCTTATAAATAAAAGTACCTTTTAAATAAAAGTACCTTTTAAATAAAAGTACCTTTTAAATAAAAGTACCTTTTAAATAAAAGTACCTTTTAAATAAAAGTACCTTTTAAATAAAAGTACCTTTTTAAATAAAAGTGCCTTTAAAATAAAAGTACCTTTTAAATAAAAGCACCTTTTAAATAAAAGTACCTTTTAAATAAAAGTACCTTTTAAATAAAAGTACCTTTTAAATAAAAGTACCTTTTATATTAAAGTACATTTTTTATTAAAGTACCTTTTAAATAAAAGTACCTTTTAAATAAAAGTACCTTTTAAATAATAGTACCTTTTAAATAAAAGTACCTTTTAAATAAAAGTACCTTTTAAATAAAAGTACCTTTTAAATAATAGTACCTTTTAAATAAAAGTACCTTTTAAATAAAAGTACCTTTTAAATAAAAGTACCTTTTAAATAAAAGTACCTTTTAAATAAAAGTACCTTTTAAATAAAAGTACCTTTTAAATAAAAGTACCTTTTAAATAAAAGTACCTTTTAAACAAAAGTACCTTTTAAATAAAAGTACCTTTTAAATAAAAGTACATTTTAAATAAAAGTACATTTTAAATAAATGTACCTTGACGTAGATTTAGTTGTTATAAGAGGTCTGCTTGCGTCGAAATTTCATACCTGGTGAAAAAAAATACTTCCGGTTTATAGGAGGAGCGAAACGTTGTAGATTTAGTCACACGTCTCAGCTAAGCTCAATAAGTCGAGTTCACTACGTTCTCACGAAAATTGTTTCTTCGTTCCGGAATGATTATCCACTGTATTTTAACCCAAGTTATTTTTTTCACCAGGAACGAACTATCGGCGAAGTCCACTTGTTCAGATGCTGCTAATCCAGCAATAACTATACGTTGTTTATATCGCATTTGATTTGATATCTTTTTTACTGACTTAAGTTAGATATATCATCTTTTGACTGCAGTCTGTCATTGTTGAGAAATTGAAATAGAACATACTCTGAGAAATTGGAGCTAAAATACTATTTTATAAATTTCCAAATGTGTCTACGTTTGTATTTCCTTAAATTTGGAAATATTAGCGAAATAAATTAGTTTTTTTGTTTGCAGTAAAACTCAAAGATATTTCTTAAATATAATAGAAGATTTAAACAGATTATAGAAGTGCATCTAGATTACCGGGGACTACATGTCACCAACTTTGGTGTTACAAAGGAAGTTTAGGGTCCTTATACCAGAAAGGGATGAGTAGATAAATCAAACATGGTGGCAGGATTATGCCGATTAAGTGTGGTTTAAAGAGGTTTCGAAACAGGCTAATGATGACACTGGGGCTGGTATTTATGAGTCCAATTTTCAATGGGGTATCCCAATGGGTACATTTCCATCAAGATATCAGGTAGAGATTTACGCCATATGCTCTAATAAATGTTTAAGAAGGGGACCAAGGAATATTTGTTATGTCGGATAGCCAGGCTGATATTAGAGTCTTATCATCATATGGAGTGAGGTATGGTGGTTTATGGACTGTTGGATAACTTTGAATGAACTCGGTGTGCACAATGAACGTCTGGCCAATAGGGGCGCTCGTACTTTGGCATCCCATCTGGATACATTACGGAACGTATTCGTTCTTGGGTTGAATCAGAATTTGCCCGACTTTGGGGTAATTTACCAGGACTTAGACAGTCCAAACGTTTCATTACTCTATCCAAACGTAGATCTTAGTTGTTGCTATCGCTCGGATAGGCTGACTTGAGAATACTTACTGGAAATTTCTGAAAAAAATGTTTCGAAAATTTAAAAAAAAAATTCCCGGGAAAATGTTTGGTGAACAAAAATGTGGTGAAAAAAAATGTTTTAAAAAATTCAATGAAAAAAATTTTGGTTAAAAAAAAATTTGCGTAAAAAAAATTTTGTTGAAAATTGTGGCCCGAATTTATAGATTTTAAATATCAATCTAAGTTGTACTACTCATACATCTTAGTGATGATCCAAAAACTGATTTTTAAGGAATTGGTGGTATTTGTCCATTGCTTTTAGCTATTTAGGACAGTTGGTAGTTTTCAAATGATTCTGTTAGGTTGTGAATCTTGTATTTACTGGTAGAAAGTTTTACTTTTATTGTTTTTAAAGTAATTATTTTAAAATGGTTTAATTTCCTTAATATAAACATCGAAATATTTTAAATTAATTCCTTTTGTTGCCTCTATTACCGTTAATTTGTAAACATTTTTTTTATTATGCTGCCTAAAAGTATGCTTAACATTTTTTTTACACATTTTGCTTTGAGCTGTTTTCTTTAGAAAAGGTTTAGGATCTTTAACAAAGAGTGTGAGGTTTAATTAATTTTTAAATAAAACATATTTTGTGTTATGCCAACCTAAAGAATGCTGAAATGTATGTATGTATGTTAATTTTTATTTACACTTTAAATAAAGGAAAATGGTAAATGATTTTTTTTCATTTGCTAATATTTCCAGGAAATACTTGTGCTACTATTTTATATTGTTTTTTTAGTTTCAAAAATATTTATTTTATCCCTTTTTATGGGTTAAATGTTTTGAAATTTCATGTTTAGCAGCTTAAAATTATGCAAACATTTTTGTTGTTAATATTTCCAAAAAGTGTGCTGTAGTTTTTTTTGTTGTAAGCAATATTATGCGAGCAACAAGACAAATTATGTTTTAAAGGGTAAAATTTTAAAAATTGTAGGTTGAAATTAAAATTTAAAGTGAATTGTTTTGGATGATTGAAAATTCTTAAGTTAAGGAAGAAATTTTATGAGCGCTAGCCTTTTACTAGAGTGCAGTGATCTGCCCTAGTCATTAGTCATTTCCACTCACGTTTGGTTGTCTTAGAAAGCTTTTAAGACTTTGAAAGTTTTAATAGATTTTTCAGAATTTAAATTCAATTCCCTAATGTTTAGTTATTTATGGATTTCTAACACTCATAAAGTAGTTTATTTATTTTATTTGATAATAATTTATGTTTCAATTTTCTATTTAAGGCTTAAAGTATGCAATAGTTTTTGGTGTAACCTCCTAAAGTTATGCCATATTTATTTTTCTATAATATTTTGAAGACTTGTTTTATAATTTCTTTTAACTTAAATTATTTTTTTTAGTTTAGTTTTGTTTTTCTGTTTATTTCACATGTGGTACTTGTAGACTCCTATTAATTAATTTAGTTATTGCTTAAAAACACCAAAATAATTACTTTTTTAAAAAATTTAAGTTAAATTCTTAATAATTTACTTTTTAATTAAAAAAAAAAATTTTGTTTCAAAACTTGTTCGTTTTTTCCTTATTTAATACTCGCTTTTTATAATGCAGGGGCAGACATTATTTATAAACGAGTTTTAAGTTTATTTTTTAAAATTTTTAATAGTTTTATTACTATTTTTCAAGCTCCCTTATAAGGAGCTTTTTTCCAATATATTTTTTCTTATACTTAGTTAAGAAAACTATGGTTTTAGGGAAAAGAAGTTTAAGAGAAGTTTTGAAAAATTGTTTAAAGTTTAACATACTTTTTTAAGGATATAATTATACCTATAGTATAAACATTTTAGAAGGAAATAGTTATTAGTTTAAAGCTTATGTATTAAAGTAGCTTTGCTTAGTTTTAGTTTATTCAAAATAAGCTTTTAAGCTGCTTGTTTGCAAACATATTTTAAAGCAAAGAAATTTCTAGAAAGTATAATAGAAGGTTTGAAATTTGAATGTATTTTGAGCTTCAGTTAAGTTTATGATGGATGTAAAAGATTGGGAAATTATCTAGAAAAATAGGATTTAAATTGGTCTTTTTAATATAGTAAGGTTTTATTTAAAATTGAATTTGGTTATAATCAACAGAACTAGAACAGAACTAGAACAGAACTAGAACAGAACTAGAACAGAACTAGAACAGAACTAGAACAGAACTAGAACAGAACTAGAACAGAACTAGAACAGAACTAGAACAGAACTAGAACAGAACTAGAACAGAACTAGAACAGAACTAGAACAGAACTAGAACAGAACTAGAACAGAACTAGAACAGAACTAGAACAGAACTAGAACAGAACTAGAACAGAACTAGAACAGAACTAGAACAGAACTAGAACAGAACTAGAACAGAACTAGAACAGAACTAGAACAGAACTAGAACAGAACTAGAACAGAACTAGAACAGAACTAGAACAGAACTAGAACAGAACTAGAACAGAACTAGAACAGAACTAGAACAGAACTAGAACAGAACTAGAACAGAACTAGAACAGAACTAGAACAGAACTAGAACAGAACTAGAACAGAACTAGAACAGAACTAGAACAGAACTAGAACAGAACTAGAACAGAACTAGAACAGAACTAGAACAGAACTAGAACAGAACTAGAACAGAACTAGAACAGAACTAGAACAGAACTAGAACAGAACTAGAACAGAACTAGAACAGAACTAGAACAGAACTAGAACAGAACTAGAACAGAACTAGAACAGAACTAGAACAGAACTAGAACAGAACTAGAACAGAACTAGAACAGAACTAGAACAGAACTAGAACAGAACTAGAACAGAACTAGAACAGAACTAGAACAGAACTAGAACAGAACTAGAACAGAACTAGAACAGAACTAGAACAGAACTAGAACAGAACTAGAACAGAACTAGAACAGAACTAGAACAGAACTAGAACAGAACTAGAACAGAACTAGAACAGAACTAGAACAGAACTAGAACAGAACTAGAACAGAACTAGAACAGAACTAGAACAGAACTAGAACAGAACTAGAACAGAACTAGAACAGAACTAGAACAGAACTAGAACAGAACTAGAACAGAACTAGAACAGAACTAGAACAGAACTAGAACAGAACTAGAACAGAACTAGAACAGAACTAGAACAGAACTAGAACAGAACTAGAACAGAACTAGAACAGAACTAGAACAGAACTAGAACAGAACTAGAACAGAACTAGAACAGAACTAGAACAGAACTAGAACAGAACTAGAACAGAACTAGAACAGAACTAGAACAGAACTAGAACAGAACTAGAACAGAACTAGAACAGAACTAGAACAGAACTAGAACAGAACTAGAACAGAACTAGAACAGAACTAGAACAGAACTAGAACAGAACAGAACTAGAACAGAACTAGAACAGAACTAGAACAGAACTAGAACAGAACTAGAACAGAACTAGAACAGAACTAGAACAGAACTAGAACAGAACTAGAACAGAACTAGAACAGAACTAGAACAGAACTAGAACAGAACTAGAACAGAACTAGAACAGAACTAGAACAGAACTAGAACAGAACTAGAACAGAACTAGAACAGAACTAGAACAGAACTAGAACAGAACTAGAACAGAACTAGAACAGAACTAGAACAGAACTAGAACAGAACTAGAACAGAACTAGAACAGAACTAGAACAGAACTAGAACAGAACTAGAACAGAACTAGAACAGAACTAGAACAGAACTAGAACAGAACTAGAACAGAACTAGAACAGAACTAGAACAGAACTAGAACAGAACTAGAACAGAACTAGAACAGAACTAGAACAGAACTAGAACAGAACTAGAACAGAACTAGAACAGAACTAGAACAGAACTAGAACAGAACTAGAACAGAACTAGAACAGAACTAGAACAGAACTAGAACAGAACTAGAACAGAACTAGAACAGAACTAGAACAGAACTAGAACAGAACTAGAACAGAACTAGAACAGAACTAGAACAGAACTAGAACAGAACTAGAACAGAACTAGAACAGAACTAGAACAGAACTAGAACAGAACTAGAACAGAACTAGAACAGAACTAGAACAGAACTAGAACAGAACTAGAACAGAACTAGAACAGAACTAGAACAGAACTAGAACAGAACTAGAACAGAACTAGAACAGAACTAGAACAGAACTAGAACAGAACTAGAACAGAACTAGAACAGAACTAGAACAGAACTAGAACAGAACTAGAACAGAACTAGAACAGAACTAGAACAGAACTAGAACAGAACTAGAACAGAACTAGAACAGAACTAGAACAGAACTAGAACAGAACTAGAACAGAACTAGAACAGAACTAGAACAGAACTAGAACAGAACTAGAACAGAACTAGAACAGAACTAGAACAGAACTAGAACAGAACTAGAACAGAACTAGAACAGAACTAGAACAGAACTAGAACAGAACTAGAACAGAACTAGAACAGAACTAGAACAGAACTAGAACAGAACAGAACTAGAACAGAACTAGAACAGAACTAGAACAGAACTAGAACAGAACTAGAACAGAACTAGAACAGAACTAGAACAGAACTAGAACAGAACTAGAACAGAACTAGAACAGAACTAGAACAGAACTAGAACAGAACTAGAACAGAACTAGAACAGAACTAGAACAGAACTAGAACAGAACTAGAACAGAACTAGAACAGAACTAGAACAGAACTAGAACAGAACTAGAACAGAACTAGAACAGAACTAGAACAGAACTAGAACAGAACTAGAACAGAACTAGAACAGAACTAGAACAGAACTAGAACAGAACTAGAACAGAACTAGAACAGAACTAGAACAGAACTAGAACAGAACTAGAACAGAACTAGAACAGAACTAGAACAGAACTAGAACAGAACTAGAACAGAACAGAACTAGAACAGAACTAGAACAGAACTAGAACAGAACTAGAACAGAACTAGAACAGAACTAGAACAGAACTAGAACAGAACTAGAACAGAACTAGAACAGAACTAGAACAGAACTAGAACAGAACTAGAACAGAACTAGAACAGAACTAGAACAGAACTAGAACAGAACTAGAACAGAACTAGAACAGAACTAGAACAGAACTAGAACAGAACTAGAACAGAACTAGAACAGAACTAGAACAGAACTAGAACAGAACTAGAACAGAACTAGAACAGAACTAGAACAGAACTAGAACAGAACTAGAACAGAACTAGAACAGAACTAGAACAGAACTAGAACAGAACTAGAACAGAACTAGAACAGAACTAGAACAGAACTAGAACAGAACTAGAACAGAACTAGAACAGAACTAGAACAGAACTAGAACAGAACTAGAACAGAACTAGAACAGAACTAGAACAGAACTAGAACAGAACTAGAACAGAACTAGAACAGAACTAGAACAGAACTAGAACAGAACTAGAACAGAACTAGAACAGAACTAGAACAGAACTAGAACAGAACTAGAACAGAACTAGAACAGAACTAGAACAGAACTAGAACAGAACTAGAACAGAACTAGAACAGAACTAGAACAGAACTAGAACAGAACTAGAACAGAACTAGAACAGAACTAGAACAGAACTAGAACAGAACTAGAACAGAACTAGAACAGAACTAGAACAGAACTAGAACAGAACTAGAACAGAACTAGAACAGAACTAGAACAGAACTAGAACAGAACTAGAACAGAACTAGAACAGAACTAGAACAGAACTAGAACAGAACTAGAACAGAACTAGAACAGAACTAGAACAGAACTAGAACAGAACTAGAACAGAACTAGAACAGAACTAGAACAGAACTAGAACAGAACTAGAACAGAACTAGAACAGAACTAGAACAGAACTAGAACAGAACTAGAACAGAACTAGAACAGAACTAGAACAGAACTAGAACAGAACTAGAACAGAACTAGAACAGAACTAGAACAGAACTAGAACAGAACTAGAACAGAACTAGAACAGAACTAGAACAGAACTAGAACAGAACTAGAACAGAACTAGAACAGAACTAGAACAGAACTAGAACAGAACTAGAACAGAACTAGAACAGAACTAGAACAGAACTAGAACAGAACTAGAACAGAACTAGAACAGAACTAGAACAGAACTAGAACAGAACTAGAACAGAACTAGAACAGAACTAGAACAGAACTAGAACAGAACTAGAACAGAACTAGAACAGAACTAGAACAGAACTAGAACAGAACTAGAACAGAACTAGAACAGAACTAGAACAGAACTAGAACAGAACTAGAACAGAACTAGAACAGAACTAGAACAGAACTAGAACAGAACTAGAACAGAACTAGAACAGAACTAGAACAGAACTAGAACAGAACTAGAACTGAATTATAACCAAAAGTTCTCTCATTTAAAGCTTTTCTTTAGTGATTAATTTTAAATCATAGGGAAACTTAGAGGCGAGACTCCAAAGAGCTTTTTCTTAGAAAAGGTCAAAAAGATTTCCTTTTTACATATAATTCTGCTAGAATAACAAAATACGTGTTAATTTACCAATACAATCTCATAACTTTACACTACGGACTTGGGTTCGAGACAGAGCTGTAAATGAATCATTCTTTTTCGATTTTAATTCGTTACGAATTAGCTTAATTTTGAATTAATTCTTTTCACAACAAAAAAGAATTGAAATATGAATCAATTTAAACGAATTAGGCCGAAATTAATTTCAATTCATTTCCAATTCAAATGAAAAATGAGTTGCAATTCCTTTCCAATTCGTATGAATTGATTTTGAATTCATTCAAATGAATTAAAACAATGAATTGCAATTCACTTTAACAAATTCATTTGAATTAGAAACGAATCGCAATTCCTTTGAATTGGAAATAAATTGAAATTCATGTTAACAAGTTCATTTGAATTGACTTAAATTGTTTATGTGAAAATAATTAATTCAAAATTTGCTAATTCAGTGCATGAATGAATCGCGAGTTAATTAAAAAATTAATGATTCATTTACAGATGTTGTTTAAGACAATTGTATTTCAACTTTAAATTTACTTCCTAACTTTTAGAATCCATTATTTTTCTATTTCATGTATTTTGAAGTTTATCTTGGGAATATTTTTTTTTTTTTTAATTTTCTTTGTTTGTTTTAGAGTGATGTTAAAGATATGTATTTGATTCTGTTCTATATAGCAGTTCTAATGGATTTTTTTTTGTATTTAAATTGTTGCTAATGTTCTTATCAGTTAGTTTCTTTTATTTTATTCTATACGATGTAGCGCATATTGCTTTGGTTTTGTAAAGTAATAAAGTTTTACTGAATTTTTACAAAGTTTTATTTGTTTTTCAATGAAATTTGTTGCTACATTTTTTAGTTAGGAATCGACAATTATGAATGACTATTAATGTTAAGTGTTTAAGTGATTTAAAATGAAATAAAGCCTTAAATTAGGCCTAGATTTAAAAGTTTTATATATGTATGTAAAAGCCTAAATATAGGCTAAAGCTTTTTAATGAAAATGTTCAAATGGAGTTGTTATGGTGTGAGAGAATTTTATGTTATAAATACAAGAAGTTATATCATGATGATTATGCTATGTTAATAAAGCTTACAATCTATGGTTTTATAAGTATAAAAAACTGTTTTAATTTAAACTAAATTAAAAAGAAATTACTGTTTTGATGTTTATAAAATAGTTTAAACACAACTAAATTTAATTTCATTGTAGGAAAATTTTTATATTGCTTTAATTTTACGATATGTGGATAAAATTTAGCAAAAGCTTTTCCAAACATTGAAATATTGAAACAGAATCTTTAAAAAATCAATTATTTAACGGAAAAGCTCGAAAGCTTTTAAAAAAATAATATAAAAGTAATCCTTAAAATAAATACAAAAATTAATGTATGAAATTAAAAGATTTTACAAAAATATTAATAACTTAAAAGCTTTCGAGTAGTAACATCCAAAAAGCTTTTAAGTTATTAAATAAAGTTCTAATAAACTCTTATGATTTAAAAAGAAAACTGAAAATATCTCACATAACTATTAATAACATAAAAGCTTTTAATGTTAAAATAACCGCAAAGGCTTTGAATTTATCTCATAGAGCTTTAGAAACCATTAAAATGCTAAAGATTTATTAATATTTTATTAAGCTATTAATACGAGTACATATGCTTTCAAATAAATTGCTTAAGAATGAAAGCTTTAAATTAAAAGAAATAAAAATTAACTCAAACCTTTAACAATTCAAATTGAAGCTTTTAAGTGACCAGATAGATCTTTAAAAATATGACTTAAAGCTTTTACAATTAAAATAAAAGTAAAAGCTTAATAAATAAAGCTTTTTAAACTTAAAAAATGTCGAAAAGGCTTAAAGGCTTATATTTAAAGTTTTTTTCAATATGAAACAAAATGAGAGATTTTTATACAATATGGACTAGGTAAGAAATTCGACAAAATTAAGAACATTAAAGGAGAAAAAGCTTTTCAAAGCTTTAAAGGAAAACTTTAAAACAATAAAAATAATTCAATAACTTTCAAACCAAAAAAATGTTTAACTCAAAATAATAAAAACAAAACCATTTATAACAAAATATCTTTTAATTGCAAATTTATTGTTTGTTTGTATGTTTTGTTTTTAATAATATATTTTTTACTATAACTTAAAACTTAAATAATATTGCTTTGTCTTTTTATTTCGAATAAAGTTCTTTTTCTTTTGTTTGTTTTTAAAATAATACAAATACATATTTATACTTAAAAATAAAATAAACAATATCAATAGTTTTTTTTTTTTTTTGTTGATAATTTTGGAGAGAGACCAATGTTGTGTTTGCTTTTTTTTATACTTCAAACAAACTTTCAATATCCTTAAATTTCTGTTGCCAGCTTTTTACAAAATTTCACCCATTGGACTTGACTTATTCAGACTAAAGGTTTTGCTGTTATTCACACAAGTAGTTTTTGTTTGTACCTAGAGTTTTTACCGTTTGTTTTAGATTCTACTGGTTACAGGCTTATAGTGGAACCACATAGTCGGGATTCATGTAGGAGAAACCTACAAATTCGGATTGATCTAAATTCATCATGAATACTTTGTCAGTGGGTGTTAGATCGGTTTTTTCCGAAGTGAATTGTTTATCGAAATTGGAGACATCTTTGCGGTGTTTCTGGAAAAGAACAAACATGGTTAAAGCTCATTAATAAATCAAAATTAATCTGTAGAAATATATCTTATACAGACAATTTCTATAGAAATATGTCTTATACGGACTCTTTTCTATTGAAATATGTCTTATACAGACACTTTTCTATAGAAATATGTCTTATACAGACTCTTTTCTATAGACAAGTGTCTTATACAGACACTTTTCTATAGACAAGTGTCTTATACAGACACCTTTCTATAGACAAATGTCTTCTACAAACACTTTTCTATGGACAAATGTCTTCTACAGACACTTTTCTATAGACAAATGTCTTATACAGACATTTTCTACAGACAATTGTCTTCTACAGACACTTTTCTATAGACAAATGTCTTATACAGACATTTTCTACAGACAAATGTCTTATACAGACACTTTTCTATAGACAAGTGTCTTATACAGACACTTTTCTATAGACAAGTGTCTTCTACAGACACTTTTCTATAGACAGGTGTCTTATACAGACACTTTTCTATTGACAAATGTCATATACAGACACCTTTCTATTGAAATATGTTTTATACAGACAAATGTGTCTTATACAGACACTTTTCTATTGAAACTTCTCTTATACAGACACTTTTCTATAGAAATATGTCTTATACAGACACTTTTCTATATAAATATGTCTTATATAGACACTTTTTCATAGAAATATGTCTTATACTTAAACTTTTCTATAGAAATATATCTTATACAGACACTTTTTCATAGAAATATATCTTATACAGACAATTTTCTATAGAAATATGTCTTATACTGACACTTTTCCATAGAAATATGTCTTATACAGACAATTTTCTATAGAAATATATCTTATACAGACACTTTTTTTAGAATATGTCTTATACAGACACTTTTTCATAGAAATATGTCTTATACTGAAACTTTTCTATAGAAATATGTCTAATACAGACACTTTTCTATAGACAAGTGTCTTATACAGACATTTTTTTATAGAAACATGTCTTATACAGACACTTTTCTATAGAAACATGTCTTATACAGACTCTTTTCTATAGAAACATGTCTTATACAGACACTTTTCTATAGAAACATATCTTACACAGACACTTTTCTTTAGAAATATATCTTATACAGACACTTTTTCATAGAAACATGTCTTATACAGACTCTTTTCTATAGAAATATGTCTTATACTGAAACTGTTCTATAGAAATATGTCTTATTCAGCCACTTTTCTATAGAAATATGTCATACAGACACTTTTCTTTAGAAACATATCTTACACAGACAATTTTCTTTAGTAATATGTCTTATACAGACACTTTTTCATAGAAACATGTCTTATACAGACTCTTTTCTATAGAAATATATCTGACACTATTCTACAGAAATATGTCTTATACTGAAACTGTTCTATAGAAATATATCTTATACTGAAACTTTTCTATAGAAATATGTCTTATACATACACTTTTCTATATAAATATGTCTTATACAGACGCTGTTTCATAGAAATATATCTTATACATACACTTTTCTATAGAAATATGTATTATACAGACACTTTTCTATAGAAACATGTCTTATACAGACTCTTTTCTATAGAAATATGTCTTATACATACACTTTTCATAGAAATATGTCTTATACAGAAACTTTTCTATAGAAACATGTCTTATACAGACTCTTTTCTATAGAAATATGTCTTATACAGACACTTTTTTAAAGAAATATGTCTTATACTGAAACTTTTCTGTAGAAATATGTCTTATACAGACACTTTTCTATAGACAAGTGTCTTATACAGACACTTTTTCATATTGAAATATGTCTGATACAAACTCTTTTCTATAGAAATATGTCTTAGACTGATACTTTTATATAGAAATATGTCTTGTACAGACACTTTTCTATAGAATTACGTCTTATACAGACACTTTTCCATAGAGATATGTCTTATACTGAAACTTTTCTATAGAAATATGTCTTATACAGACACTTTTTCATAGAAATATGTCTTATACAGACAGTATTTCATTGAAATATGTCTTATACAGACACTTTTCTATAGAAACATGTCTTATACAGACTCTTTTCTATAGAAATATGTCTTATACAGACACTTTTTTATAGAAAAATGTCTTATACTGAAACTTGTCTATAGAAATATGTCTTATACAGACACTTTTCTATAGAAAGATGTTTTCACAGTCACTTTTCTATAGAAATGTGACTTTTTTAGTTACTTTTCTATAGAAAAGTGTATTTTTCACTTGCAAACTTACAATTTTTGGTTTAAACGGTGGCTGAACTTCACGATTTTCTATCTTCTCCCAGTCTATGCGTCTAAAGAAGGGGTGCAAACGCACGTCTTCCTCACCAGATGAACCACAGCCCAAACGTTTGTTAGGTTGTTTAGTTAAAAACTATAAGAAACAAACAAATTCAGAAAATATGCAGAATTTTTAAAAAAATTAATACAAAACTTACGCCTTTACAAGCCTCTTTGGCCTCTTTACTTAAACTCTTGGGATAGGAAACATTATGATCGGTTATGGCGGCAAACAACTCCTCCTCATCCTCACCATCGAAGGGTGGCTGGCCGACCAACATTTCATACAGTAAAACACCATAAGCCCACCAATCTACTGATTTGCCATAAGGTTGATATAAAATAATCTAAATTTTTAAAAGAGAAAAAATCATAAAAAATTAGTTTTTAAATAGAAAAATAAACTTTTACCTCTGGTGCTATATAGTCTGGGGTGCCACAAAATGTTTTTGTTGTCTTATCACCTAAAATATTCTCTTTACACATGCCAAAATCGGCTATCTTCACATGACCATCCGAATCCAATAAAACATTGTCCAATTTCAAATCTCTGTACAAAATGCCCTTGCTGTGCAAGAAAAACAAACCGGCTGCTATTTCGGCAGCATAAAATCTAAAAATTTAAATAAGATTTTTATTATAAATATGTTTTTAAGAGAATTTCTTAAAATCAACTTACACAGCCACCGGCTCTTTGAATTTGCCAAACTGTTGTATTTGAAACATTAGATCACCACCATTAACATATTCCATAACGAAAAATAAACGATCCAAGGTTTGGAAGCAGGAATGTAATTGTACCAAAAACGGGGGCTTTTCACCCAATGCCAACACCCGCTTTTCAATCATGGTACATTCGACATCATCGTCTTGTATGATGACATCTTTTTTTAGAATTTTAATGGCATACAATTCCTCGGTGCCTTTGCGTTCAGCCAGCAAAACCTTTTAAAAGAATTTGGAGTTATTAGACCAAAAAAGAGCTTTTTGCAAAAAAATAGTTTTATTACCTTGCCGAATGAGCCTTTGCCTAAAACTTTTATAAAATTAAAATCAGAAGCTCTTATCATATCAGTTTTGGTGGCATTTTGATTTGTTTCCGATCGCATAACCATGGGTTTTCTTTGGGAAGATTTCTTTAAAATAATATATAAATAAAGCTTTTTCTTTCATTTCGTTCAATTTGTATGAAACTTACTCTCATTTGCGATTTAAGTTTGAGTAAATCTTGTGTAGCATCAGCACATGGCACATTGTAGTATTCACCCTCCTCTTGGGTCAGCAATTTGAACCAGCCATTGGCGGGATTCTAGCAAAAAAAATATAACATTTTAGTAATCAAATGAATTGTTAACATAAAATAAGTTCTTAAATAACTACCTTGATTATTTCCGATATGCCAAATGATAAAGCACCCATGAAATCATTGCGTGAGGTACGATCCCAGTCCCAAACTTCTATTAAAACACGGCGATCTTTGTCCTCAGCTTTAAGTTCACTAAAAAAATGATACAGAAAGATCAATATAGTAACAAATTTTAGTATAGATAACTTAAAGCTCTATTTAGCTTTATTTATAAGTTCCATTAAAACAGTGATAGCTGTCAATTCTATATATAATTCGAAAGATTTGGTAAAATATTACATAATTGCTAAAATTTACCAAATAGCTTTATAATTAAGCCTTTTAAAGTTTTTAAATTCTGCTGTAGAAGCTTTTGTTTAAGATATTATAATTATAAAAAACTTTTAAAATTTTAAGCAAATGCTTATGAAAGTTTTAAAGTAAAAGCTTTATAAATTTTTCTAATAATGCATTAAAGTATCTAACTAAAACATTTTTAAGTAAAAGCGTTATAAAGTTGTTTAAAGCATTTAAAAAGCTTTAAAGAAAATATGTATGTAAGTAAAAGCTTTCAATACAAAAGATTTTGAAGTAAAAGCTTTATAAAAAATATTTTTAAATAAATGCCTTATAGAAGATATTTAAGGAAAAGCTTTATAAAGGTTAAAATATTTTTTATAAAAGATTTTTAAAAAATTTTACGTAAAATCTTTATAAGCAGATTTTTAAGTAAAACCTTTGTAGAAATTTTATAGAAAAATTTATTTAAAATATTTAAGTAAAAGCTTTTAATGTTTTTAAGCAATAGCTTTTTATGTAAAAGCTTTATAGGACAGCTTTTTATGTAAAAGCTTTATTTCTAAACGTATTTAGATTATTTCAGCAATAGCTTTTTAATGTTTTTAATCAAAAGATTTTAAAAGTTTTTAAGAAAAAGCTATTTAAAGTTCTTACGTAAAAGCTTTATAAGGCAGATTTTTAAATAAAAGCTTTATAGAATTTTTATTGCTAAATGTATTTAGATTATTTAAGCAAAAGCTTTTTAAATTTTTTAATCAAAAGCTTTTAAATGTTTTTAAGAAAAAGCTATTTAAAGTTTTTACGTAAAAGCTTTATAAAGCAGAGTTTTAAGTAAAAGCTTTGTTGAAGTTTTATTTCAAAATTTATTTAAAGCAAAGGCTATTAAATAGCCTTTGCTTTAAAAGATTAAAGAGCTTTTGCTTAAACAATTTAAATAGATTTTGAAATAAAACTTCAACAAAGCTTTTACTTAAAAATTTTCAGCAAAATATATTTAAATTTTTTACGTAAAAAGCTTTTATGTAAAAGCTTAATACAACTTTTATTGCTAAATGTATTTAGATTATTTAAGCAAAAGCTTTTTAAAGTTTTTAATCAAAAGATTTCAAAAGTTTTTAAGAAAAAGCTATTTAAAGTTTTTACGTAAAAGTTTTATAAGGCAGATTTTTAAGTAAAAGCTTTGTAGAAGTTTTTAATGTTTTTAAGCAAAAGCTTTTTATAATTATTTTAGCATGAGCTATTTAAAGTTTTTACGTAAACGCTTTAAAGAACAGCTTTTTATGTAAAAGCTTTATAGAACAGCTTTCTATGTAAAAGCTTTATAGAACAGCTTTTTATGTAAAAGCTTTATAAAAGTTTTATTGCTAAATGTATTTAGAATATTTAAGCAAAAGCTTTTTTAATGTTTTTAATCAAAAGCTTTTAAAAGTTTTTAAGAAAAAGCTATTTAAAGTTCTTATTTAAAGCTTTATAGAACAGCTTTTTTTGTAAAAGCTTTATTATAGTTTTACTGCTAAATATATTTAAAAAATTTAAGCGAAAGCTTTTAAAGGTTTTTAAGCAAAAGCTTTTTAAAATATGTAAGTGAAAGCTTTTTAATAATTAAAAAGCTTTTAAATACTTTAAGTAAACAAATTTTTTAAACTTAAAGTAAAAGCTTTGTAAAGTTTTTAAGAAATACTTTAAGCAGAAGCTTTAAAGATTTTTTTTTTGAACTAATTATTTTTTAAAAATCATTTAAGATAGACTTTAAACAGAAGTTTTATAAGGATTTTATGCAAAAGAATTTTAAAATTTGGAAGTTTAAGCTTTATAAAGTTTTAAAATAAAAACTTTATAAAACATTTAAGTAGAAACTTAAAATATTTTTTAAACAACAGCTTTTAAGTAACATATTTATAAAGGTTTTATATAAAAGCTTTATAAAATTTTAAAATAAAAAGTTTAATAACTTTTAACTAAAAGATTTATTAAGTAAAAGCTTTAACAACATTTATAGCAAAAGCTTTTTAAGGTAAACAAATTACTAAGTTTTTATATAAAAACTTTTAAAAGCCTAGTTGTAAAACATAATTTTTTAGAAGGTTTGCAAAACTTATAAGAAAAATTTAACACTTTGAAATTCTAAAAAGCTTTAATTTTTTTTTTTTTTTTTAATTTCTAAAACATTTAAAAACATCCTTAAAACTTTTTGTAATAGAAAATTTATGTATAAAACAAATCTTTGTTTTATACATAAAGCTTCATAAAGCTTCAAACAAAGTATTAGCTAATTATATTGATAAATAATTAAAAGCTGATACTATATTAATATATAATTTTAAACATAAAGCTTTTAATAAAATGGAGTTCCATTATAGTAAAAAGTGAAAAAAAGCTTAAAAATTTGATGCAAAGATTAAAATTTAAAAATTAATTTCCAAGAAATCTGAAGCTTTGTGAAATTTTTTTATTAAAAGTGTCTCATATCTATGTATCTATGTATCAATGATTGTCATTAAGAGCTTTCATATTATAAACATATTATACATTTATACAGGAAACATTTCAGTTTCTCCAATTTTATAAATAAAGCTTTTGAAACAAATACTTCAATATCTTTCTAAAAGCTCCTTTAGAGCAAAAGCTTAAAAACTTTAAAATTATTTAGTTCAAATTCATAGCTTGACCTTAAGCTTTGACTCAATTATTATAAAACGAGAAGATTCAAATGCATTTCAAAATATCTGCTTTTAAATACATATTTTACTTACTATATGATTGTTTCATTCCATATTGGATTCAATGATGCCTTAATGGTGCGTGTCTTCTTTTTGCCTTTATCATGCTCATCGGGTATTAATTTAACTTTAACATATGGATCACTTAAGCCATTTGGATCCATTGGAATGAGATTACGACCTTCTTTGACTGTTGTTACAGAAGAAAATAAAAAAAAAAAACAACAAAAAATAATAAAGGAAATTTTAAACTTATTTGTTGTAAAATGGTGGTGTTTAATAAAAATATAATCTCTGTTGAGATTTATATTATTGCAAAAGTTGTTATTGTTGTTTTTGTTTTGTTTTTGCCAAAGCTTTTGCAACAATAGCATTTCTGTGTTAACAATAAAACTTTCAATTTGTGTTTTTTGTTTTAGTCTCTGGAGTGGGATTTGTATGGTTTTGTAGAGAGTTTTGTGGAGAAATAATGTAATGTTTTTAAGGGAAATAAAATTTGTATAAATCAAAGAAAATATATGACATAGAGGTTTCTTTAAAATTGAAGCTTTTAAATTTGTTTAACTTTGGCTGGTTTATTTAAGTCTTAATCAATAAAGTTTCGCATACTTTTGGTTTATAAAAAGACTCCCAGATGCAGGCTTTAAATTTGAAAATTATGTCAGCCAAAAATTATGCTTTATTTATCTGTACATTTTCCTCTGAAATTAAATAGCTTCACTCAACTATTTCTATACCTAAAACTGTGACCATCCCTACTAAACATTACTTTTCATTTATCCAGCATAAGTGATTACATCTGCTCACAGGGACTTCATTAGATTTAATGAGTGTTAACTTCCTAAGCTTCATAGCTTAGATAACTTTCATTTCATATTTTAATGTCTTATTAAATTAACCATTTGTGCAAAAATTTTCAGTTGAGTTCAGTTCAGTTCTACTTACTCTGTACGGTTAGAGTATTTTCCTTAACAACTAATTCCAATAGAATGCGTCCACGTCGTTCAGTGTGATCACATCCGCATAAGCTGGGCACGTTCTCTTTGCAACGTGCATGTACGTTCATGTCACATGCTATTTAGTTAAACATTTTGTTTTTCGTTGTTGTGGTGTTTCAATGCAGAAAATGTTTAAAAATTAAACAAAAAAAACAAAAAAAATAAATATAAAAGAAAAATATGCATTTAGTTTAATTTGATATTGTTTTGTTGTGGAGGAATTTTAATTGTTAGAGAGAGGTTTTAGCTTTTATACACAGTTTAGTTGGTTGGTTTGGTTTGGTGGGTATAAAGTAGTAAGTAGTTAAAGTAGGTTTTTGGTATTAAAAGAAAGTGTAGTTTATCTGAGGGATGATTAAGAGGACATTACAGGACTTAAACACACACATACATATATACACAACACAAACACACTCACTCAGAAGCTGAAAACATACAAACATATAAACTTTCTTAGATTTTCATTCATTCTTACATAAAATGAATTACATATTCTTTCTTATCCACACATTAAACAAAAAACATTTTTTACTTACCTTTTGTTCAATTAGAAATTTAACAAAAATTCATTAAACTTACCTTCATTTTAATACAATCATCTTTTGCTATTTTTTTTTTATATAATTCAACTTTTTCTTTCTATCTAATTAGGCATTTTTTTCATTTTGTTAAATTTTAATAATTACGTTTTTGTATAGTACGCCGCAGACTATGCAGCAGTTTTATTTGTTTATTAAAGTTTTTCACTGATTTTTATTTTGCGTGCTGACCTTAATAAAGTTTCTATATTTTGTTTAATAAAAATAAAGCAAAAACTGCCTAATTAAAAATACAGTTTTAGTTTTTATTTCGTTTTGGTTCTATAATGACCCCTAAACTAAGGAATATTAATTTTAAATTAATCTGTAGAAATAAATCTAACAAAACTAGAACAGAACTAGAACTAGAACTAGAACAGAACTAGAACAGAACTAGAACAGAACTAGAACAGAACTAGAACTAGAACAGAACTAGAACAGAACTAGAACAGAACTAGAACAGAACTAGAACAGAACTAGAACAGAACTAGAACTGAACTAGAACAGAACTAGAACAGAACTAGAACAGAACTAGAACAGAACTAGAACAGAACTAGAACAGAACTAGAACAGAACTAGAACAGAACTAGAACTAGAACAGAACTAGAACAGAACTAGAACAGAACTAGAACAGAACTAGAACAGAACTAGAACAGAACTAGAACAGAACTAGAACAGAACTAGAACAGAACTAGAACAGAACTAGAACAGAACTAGAACAGAACTAGAACAGAACTAGAACAGAACTAGAACAGAACTAGAACAGAACTAGAACAGAACTAGAACAGAACTAGAACAGAACTAGAACAGAACTAGAACAGAACTAGAACAGAACTAGAACAGAACTAGAACAGAACTAGAACAGAACTAGAACAGAACTAGAACAGAACTAGAACAGAACTAGAACAGAACTAGAACAGAACTAGAACAGAACTAGAACAGAACTAGAACAGAACTAGAACAGAACTAGAACAGAACTAGAACAGAACTAGAACAGAACTAGAACAGAACTAGAACAGAACTAGAACAGAACTAGAACAGAACTAGAACAGAACTAGAACAGAACTAGAACAGAACTAGAACAGAACTAGAACAGAACTAGAACAGAACTAGAACAGAACTAGAACAGAACTAGAACAGAACTAGAACAGAACTAGAACAGAACTAGAACAGAACTAGAACAGAACTAGAACAGAACTAGAACAGAACTAGAACAGAACTAGAACAGAACTAGAACAGAACTAGAACAGAACTAGAACAGAACTAGAACAGAACTAGAACAGAACTAGAACAGAACTAGAACAGAACTAGAACAGAACTAGAACAGAACTAGAACAGAACTAGAACAGAACTAGAACAGAACTAGAACAGAACTAGAACAGAACTAGAACAGAACTAGAACAGAACTAGAACAGAACTAGAACAGAACTAGAACAGAACTAGAACAGAACTAGAACAGAACTAGAACAGAACTAGAACAGAACTAGAACAGAACTAGAACAGAACTAGAACAGAACTAGAACAGAACTAGAACAGAACTAGAACAGAACTAGAACAGAACTAGAACAGAACTAGAACAGAACTAGAACAGAACTAGAACAGAACTAGAACAGAACTAGAACAGAACTAGAACAGAACTAGAACAGAACTAGAACAGAACTAGAACAGAACTAGAACAGAACTAGAACAGAACTAGAACAGAACTAGAACAGAACTAGAACAGAACTAGAACAGAACAGAACTAGAACAGAACAGAACTAGAACAGAACTAGAACAGAACAGAACAGAACAGAACTAGAACAGAACTAGAACAGAACTAGAACAGAACTAGAACAGAACTAGAACAGAACTAGAACAGAACTAGAACAGAACTAGAACAGAACTAGAACAGAACCTAGAACAGAACCTAGAACAGAACCTAGAACGGAACCTAGAACAACCTAGAGTAGAACTATAATAGTTTACTTTTTATACCCTTCACCTTCGTGAGAAGGGTATATATAAATTTGTCATTCCGTTTGTAATTTCCACAATATAATTTTCCGACCCTATAAAGTATATATATTCTGGATCCTTATAGATAGCGGAGTCGATTAAGCCATGTCCGTCTGTCTGTCTGTCTGTCTGCCCGTCTGTCTGTCTGTTGAAATCAATTTTCTGAAGACCCCAGATATCTTCGGGATCCAAATCTTCAATAATTCTGTCAGACATGCTTTCGAGAATTTTGCTATTTAAAATCAGCAAAATCCGTCCATAAATAACGGAGATATGAGCAAAAATCCGAGACAACCTCTGAAAATTTCATCAAAAAAAGACAATTTATTGCATGCTTTGACAAAAAAGCAACAAAACATATGTGTGTTGGATTCATTGTGTGTTGGCTTCATGCTTTGTGTATTTTGTTTTTTTTTTTTTTTTGGTGTTTCACAAAAAAGCAACAAAACGTACATATGTTTGGATGTTTGTTGGCTTCATTATTTTGTTTTTTTTTTTTGGTGTTTCGTTTGGCGTTGTTGTTTTTGAGAAGGGTATATATAAGACTGTTGTTTCGTTTGTAACTTCTACAATATAGCAATTAAATGTAAAATTTTTAAAAGTTTTCTTGATATATTTAGGATGATATACGCTGAAAATAGGCAAGTAATGCATCCACAACAAAGGTGAAGGGTATATAAGATTCGGCATAGCCGAATATAGCACTCTTACTTGTTTCAAATAATATTTATATCATCGATAATGTATTAAAGCTAAATAATACATTTTTCATTTAGTTTTCCTTAATTTTTTATAACCCTCAAGTAATAATGCCGTGAAGCTATGAGTTTATGCGATTTTTTTTTTTAATATACTTTAGTTTCAGTAAAGACTTTTATTAAAAGTTTTAGAAGACCAAACTTAACCAACCTTCATCTGAAAAATACACCAGTGTTTTTATTAAACAAAAACTTTTAAGCTTATAATAATCTCCTTGATTTATGAAATCCCTTCTTCTACATCTCATAAATAAAATAACATGCTGCTAAAATAGCAGCCCCTAAAACTGGCCACAATTTCCTTTAGCTCAATGATTACTATAGGTACATGCTTGCCTACTTTACGCCTTGTTCTCTGTAACTACCTATATTTTCTATTTTCAGTTAGAAAAAATATTTATTTAAACAGTTTTCCTAAAAGAAAAAACCAACTACTCCCACAGTTTTGTAGCAACACATGGTCAAGTTATTGATGGACGATGGACAAGGATTTGTTTGTATTTTATTGATTTTGTTAAGGATTATTTGGTACTTTATTAAGATAAATTAAATTGAGAAATTTGTAACAAAAGATTGACTGTATGAATGAATGTATGAAGGACAAGTAATTTTTTGAAATGAAATAAGAACAATTTTCAACATGATTTTGTCTCAAGGAAACAGATGAAGCCTATGGAGAGGGAATAGGAGAAAAAAGAGCAATTGTTAGGCGGAAGTTTTAGTAAAATAATGTTGAAGTTAATATTTTTTTTTTTTTTTTTTTTTTTGTAGGACAAATATTTCAGTTGTATGTCATTTGTGGTTTAACACATTTTTCCAGTTGAATGTACAAATGGATGAGTGAAGGAAAGAAATTGAGTTTCAGGCAAAAATGTCACAAAATACAAATAGGAAATTGAGAGTTGAAATATGTATGAAAAACAGGTTTTATATATATAAATTTAAGGCAAAGATAAAATACATTTGGGAGGAAAGAAGCCCTAAGGGTAATAAAAATTTAAAGTGAAATTTAAAATAAATGAAGACTAATTCTAGCCATTTAGTCAAATTAAGTTTTTTTTTTAAATGGTAAACAAGTAAAGCCTAACTTTAGGAGCTAAATGCCAACTTCTAACAAAATATATTGCCTATAATTAGGCATTTTTATTGTTATGAATTTAAGCCTTCTTTAACCCATTTTTCTGTTAGATATTCCATAGAATTTCCATCAATTAATATAAATAAATAACATTTTTATTGTGTTGTCCATAAATTTTATATTGATTTGTGTATAATCAAAATGGAAATAATGTAAACACACGTCCTTTTTAATTACAACATTTATTGATTATAAATTTAAACATGAAATTGTGTATGAAACTATACATACATCTTTATATTAAAACATTTTTGTCACATACATGATTAAGCAATAATTTTTCAAAAGAGCGAATAATGAATAAAATAATTATAAACACACGTAGCTGAAAATATAGTATATATAGTGTGTATAAATTTATATAAAATAAAACTGACATAAACATACGACAGGTAGTGGCAGGCAGTAGGATGTAGAAAGAATACAAGAGTTTACAGATTTGTCAGCACCCAAAAGTAGGCAATAAAAAATTTGTACATTTTAACTTCTTTTAGTTTACAGATTTTCTAATGCCTAAAAATAGGCAAAAAATTTTATTATAATAATATTCACATTTAAAACGATTACCAAAAGGAATTTAACTAAAATTATGTTAAAATTTTGTCACACCCTTTATAAAACAGTGTATATATGTAGCTATGTGTATCTGGCTATGATTATATCAATGAGCGTAATTATATTTCATGGTCTCACATACTATCTCAAACAATTACTTTCACTTCTGCCATAGCGGCCGTAATTAAAATTCAATTTTCAATAAAATTTCGTAATTTATTACATTGACATTATAACTACTTATGATCATATAATCTGTACATGCTCATAACGGGGGAAAAAACCAGCAAAAAACGTATTGCAAAAGGAAACCCAAATAAAAACACATTTGCTGTACATATACTTATAGTATGCTAATAATTGCAGCCTTAAAGTATGCAACGGTTTTTTGCTGTTTGCAATAATATTGCTTATTTTACCTTGACAGAAAGTATGCTTTAATTTCCGTTATTTAAATTGGAAATATTGGCAAAAAATAAAGCAATGTAACGTAGCATAATGAGATTTACTCGTATGGGTTTTTTCAAAACATTACTAGAACTAACAAAATTATTTTTGCAGCTTTGAAATTATTAAGAATTAAGGACTACTACAATTATACAATTGAACATTATTTAAGACATTTATAAAGAGTTTTTCTCATATCCAAACAAGATGAATAAAGTAAATCAACAAAAATTTAATAGACATTGTTTAGATTTATATGTAATTTAAAAACACTTTAGTGTAGCATACAATTGTGGGTTTTAAAGTCAATTTAAAAAAATAGCTATTTTCAAAATAAACCGCTAATTTCAGAAAAATAATTAATTCACAATTAGAAGCTATTTAAAAAAAAAAAAAAAATTAAATTTTACAAAAATCGCTAAATTCTCAATTAAACGCTAATATAAAAAAATCGCCAATATTACAAAAAATATAAAACAACTGATAATTAATACAAAAACGTTATTTACAGAAAAAAGTCGCTAAATAATAATTTCAGAGCAAAAACTGTATTTAACAAAAAAAAAACACGCCAAAATAACAAAAATCGCTAATTTCAAAATGAAACAGAAATCTGACAAAAATTTCTTAATTCACAATTGAAAGCTATTTTTACAAAAAAAATTTTAAATTTTACAAAAATCGCTAAATTCTCAATAAAACGATAATATAAAAAATCGCCAATATCACAATAGGCAATTTTATAAAACAACTGATAATTTAAAAAAAATTAACGTTATTTTCAGGAAAAATCGATAAATAATAATTTCAGAGAAAAAAACTGTATTTAGAAAACACGCCAAAATAACAAAAATCGCTAATTTCAAAATGAAACAGAAATTTGACAAAAAATTCTTAAATCACAATTATAAGCTATTTTTACAAAAAAAAATTTGAAATTTGACAAAAATCGCTAAATTCTTAATAAAACGCTAATATACAAAATTGTCAATATCACAAAAAATAGGCAATTTTATAAAACAACTGATAATTTAAGAAAAATAAACGTTATTTTCAGAAAAAAATAATAATTTCAGAGGAAAAACTGTATTTAACAAAAAACACGCCAATATAACAAAAATCGCTAATTTCAAAATGAAACAGAAATTTGAAAAAAATTCTTAATTTACAATTAAAAGCTATTTTTACAAACAAAAAACTTACAAAAATCGCTAAATTCTCAATAAAACGCTAATATAAAAAACCACCAATATCACAAAAAATAGGCAATTTTATAAAACAACTGATAATTTAAAAAAAATAAAAGTTAATTTCAGAAAAAATCGCTAAATAATTTTAGAGAAAAAACTGTATTTAAAAAACACGCCAAAATAACAAAAATCGTTAATTTCGAAATCAAACACAAATTTTAGAAAAAATCGACAACTTCACAATTAAAAGCTTTTTGTACAAAACAATCTATAATTTCACAACAAATAGCTATTCTAAAGAAAATCGCCAATATCACAAAAATCGCTAATATCAAATAAATTAGAAAATTTTATAAAACAACGGATGATTAAAAAAAATTAACGTTATTTTCAAAAAACTGAATATATCACAAAAAAAAAAAAAAAATCACCAATTTAGTTTTTCCTAAAAAAATCGCAAAATTCGAAAAAATCACTAAATTGAAAAGAAATTTCACTAATTTTATAATTAAATGCTAATTTTACCAAATACCGCTAATTTCACAAATAAATCGCTATATTAGCAAAAATCGCAATTTTCACAAATAAATTAGACAAACACTTAATAAAAATAAATGTTATTTTCTGAAAGAAATCACTAATTTTACAACAAAACGCCACATTTTTAAATAATATGATAATCTCAGAGAATAATCTGTATTAAAAACAAGTAAGAGAGCTATATTCGGCTCTGGCGAATCTTATATACAGTTCACCAAATAATACTTTAAAATAAAATTAAAAAAAAAAAAAATTTTAATATTTTTTTCGAAATTGTTTTTAAAAAGTTTTTTCAAATATTTTTTAAAAATTTTTTTATGACAAAAAAAAGTTTTTTGTGAAAAAAAAAATTCGGTTTAAAAATTATTTTTCCCGATTTTGACCCATTGTAGGTCCAACTTACTATACTTATATACATCATTGCAATGGAATTTAAAATATCTATCATAACATATCCTTATTGTGTATATTTATGATTTAGTAATCAAGATATAGATCAAAAATAGGCCAAAAATAGAGGTTGTCTCGGATTTTTGCTTATATCTCCGTTATTTATGGACGGATTTTGCTGATTTTAAATAGGAAACTTCTCGAAAGCATGTCTGACAGAATTATTGAAGATTTGGATCCCGAAGATATCTGGGGTCTTCAGAAAGTTGATTTCAACAGACAGACAGACGGACATGACTTAATCGACTCCGCTATCTATAAGGATCCAGAATATATATACTTTATAGGGTCGGAAAATTATATTGTGGAAATTACGAACTTATTCATGGAGTAATTCCTCACATTCTTGGTCTTCAAATTATTTAAAAAAATTATACAGAGATATTTCTTATATATAAACAAAATGAATTTTAAAATTTCCCAAAAATTTTTGAGTTTTAAATGTCATTTGAAAATACTTCAGTGTAGCATACAATTGTGGGTTTTAAAGTAAACAAAAAGTGTTGCGTACAAGTATTAAAATCAAAATATTAAATGTCACTTTATATGTGGAAACTGTAGTAAAACATGTGGGTTTTGAGAAACAAAAATAAATTGTAGCATACAATTGTGGGTTTTGAAAAATAACCCAGATGTATAAAGCAATTGTGGGTAGTAAATCTCCTATTAAAGCATACATTAAGAGTGTTTTAAAAATACTTTTTTTACATGCAAAATTATATACACAGAGAAAACAGATTCGTATTCACAACCGAATTTGGCGCCAATCGAATTTTGTCGGTTGCATGAACTATCTCATAATTCGATTCAGACTACTGTTTATATGGTAATCACAACTGTTAATTAAAAATTAATTCGGTTGGAATAATCAGCAATTTATATATACTTACATTAGACTGGCCCAATGAAAAAATATTTTTTTTATTATTATTAAATATGTATTATAATTTATTTATTGCAATTTTTATATCATACATTAATATAGATAAATATGTTCAATAATTTACTATACGTTTTCGTTTATGTCGTAATTCAGATAACATTTGATTTACTTGAATGCTGCAGTTCATTCACTACACATACATGCTCCTGGACACCGGTACAGAAATTACCAAATAATTCAGATTATACCACGTATCAACACTGAGACTTGACGGCGAATGGCCACGTACCATAACGATATTGATCTTTACGAAAGAGATGCTAAAGAGAATTTACAAAATAATTAAATCATTAAATAAGTGAATGATTGTAACAAAACGGTTAATTATATTGTAAGTTCATAATTTCCTTACCGATATTCGTCCTTTTATCTCTTGGACACCTGTCAGACATTTAACTTCCAGACATTAAAACATGAAGAAGCACTTGGAAGTATGTATAACGACCTCCTTTAGTGAGGAATTCTCCAACTGGATAATTTTGATTATCACATGACCATAATTCATTGGTAAACATGGGAAAGGAACGTGTTTTTGTTGAATTAAGTAAATTTTGTTTACTATTTAGAAGAAGGATTATGATTAAGTCTACCTTACCGCAGGTCTACCGATAAAACATAAAAAATTGGCCAATTTTGCGTTAGTCCATAAAATCTGTAAAAAAAATGCAGTGAAAAATGTTAAATTCATATTTCATAAATTATCCACTTACCGGCTTACTTATCATCCTAAGACCGAATGTTACGCTCTGTTTTTTATTAATATTTCACTTTTAAGTGTGTGTACAAAATTTTTCTTTAATTTATTATTTATTTTTCGAAAACTGTCAAACAAATTTTATAATTTCTATAATCAACATAATCATTTGTCGGTTGGTATCACCGAATGTGTTTTTTTGATTTTATAACCGAATTTATTGGCTATTGTAACTGAAAACGTCAGCCATCTCTACCGAATTCCTTAATTTAATATTTACCAGACGCAAATTGATTATGTTAACTAATAATACAATTATAGGAACCTCAATTTTATTACAATTATGATTTTTCACTTACAAATAAAGATAATCTGTTGAATTTATAAATTTTTAATGACTACAACACAATATTGATTAATTCTACTAAATTTTCATAGTTGCAACTGTTTTACAACCAATCCTTTTTCTGTGTGTATTAAAGAGTTACATATTTATGTTACTAAATTTTGGAAATTAATAACAAAATTTTAAGCTTCTAAAATTTTAGCTTAAAAATTTCTCTTAAATTAATCTAAGTATTAATGCTCGTATGCTTTACTTTAGCAGTAATTCAGGGCAACTGCTTTGTGTTGGTTTTTATCACATTTTTATAAATTTTCCTATCTTTTTTTGATATTTCATCATTTTACTTGTGCACACACACGACTTTAAATAGTAGTGAAGGTTTTTCTATAAAATTTTACGCTTCTTTTTCTTGTTTACCCCTTTGGTCTGCTCTCTTTTGTGGTAGAAATATAAAAATAGATTGATTTTTTTGTTTTGCCCCCCCCCAACAATATACACTATAAATATAAAGTATTTGTGTTCTTTTCTGTGTTATTTGTTATACAATTCATTCATTAAAATTATATTGTATGAAATTCAAACGTTCATTTGTTATATGTAGTAAGTTTGGTTGAACACAAGTTTGTGAGTTACTAAATAGAAAAGGTCTGGTGTTTTCAATTAGTTACAACATTTGTAACATAGGAGATTTTAAAAAATGTACAGAATATGCGGTCAGACATGAAGCCATAATATTCCATCATGACTACGCTCGAACACATGTTTCAATACCGAGTAAAAAGTATTTAGAATGAAGTGGTTGGGAAGTTTTGCTCCAAATCTTGAAGCGTCCGCCTTCTATTTGTTTCGAACCATGTAGAACGCTATCTCTGGAACAGAGTATCCGAAACTGGCTTGATACGTTCTTGACCTAAAAAGATGAGCAGTTCTTTTGGCTCGTAATCCATATGTTTGCCAGAAGGATGGGAGAAGGTCATAGCAAACAATGGCCAATTTGAAATAAAATCTAAAAATTTTAAAAAATCTTGCATTTTTAAGTCATACACTCAATACCAAATCTCACAAAAACTTTATTTTAAAATAAAATTTCTTTATAAAAGTCTTTAGTTTCATAAAAATCTTAAAAACACGCAAATTTTCATAAAAAAATTAGTAATTTCTAAAAAACGCAAAAAAAAAAATCATAAAAATCGCTAGTATACAAAAAACGCCAATTTTAGAGAATTGTACCAAATCTCAAATTTCATAAAAATCTTAAAAACATGCAAAATTTCAGAAAAATTTTTAATTTCTTAAAAAAACGTCAAAAAACATTCATAGAAATCGCTAGTATGCAAAAAACGCTAATTTTTAAATCTTAGAAAAACACGAATTTAAAATAAAATTTCTCTATAAAAGTCTTTTAAATTCATAAAAACACGCTAAATTTCACAAAAAATTTTAATTTCTTAAAAATACACCAAAATAAATATCATAAAAATCGTTAGTATACAAAAAACGCCAATTTCATAATTTTACCTAATCTTACATTTCATAAAACCATAGAAACACACAAAACTTCACAAAAATGTGTAATTTCTTAAAAAAAACGCCAAAAATAAATTTTTTAAAAATCGCTTGTATACAAAAAACGCAAATTTTTTAATTTTACTAAATCTCAGATTTCACAATTTTACCAAATCTCACATTTCATAAAAATCTTAAAAATATGCTAAATTTCATAAAAATCGATAGTATACAAAAAACGCCAATTTTAAAATTTTATCAAATCTCAGAAAAACATGAATTTACGATAAAATGTCCCTATAAACGTTTTTTACATGCAAAATTTCACAAAAATATATAATTTCTTTAAAAAACCGTTAAAATAGATTTAATAAAAGTCGCTAGTATACAAAAAACGCCAATTTTATAATTTTACCTAATCTCAGAAAAACTTTAATTTAAAATAAAATGTTCATATAAAAGTCTTTTAAGTTCATTAAAATCCTAAAAACGCCACAAAAATGTCATAAAAATCGCTAGTATACAAAAAACGCCAATTTTATCATTTTACCAATTTTTTTAAAAAAATTAAAAAATTAAAAAAAAAAAATAAATTAAAAAAAACCGGGAAAATATTTTTTAACCCGAATACTTTCTCACAAAAAACATTATATACAGTTCTGTCATCAATGTGACAAAACATTTCTGGAGGATTCTGAAGGAAATTCTACACTTTTAGTTATTTAACAAAGTTTTGTCATAAATGTGACAAAACAGTGACATACAAAATTAAGCTGCCTCTAATGTTTTCAATAAAATTATAACAAATACGTAACAATTTAATTATATTTCTAACAAATTTACTGTTCTTAAAAACTAATAATTTTTTTCTATTTTTCTTGTCTTTTTAGGTAAGTTTCTGGCTCTTTATTTGGTTCATTTAAAAATATGTTTAAAAAAAATGTTGTAAGTAGCACTATTTCTAGAAAAATATTTCGAAATCAATGAAGATGGTTGGACAGTCCAAAGTGTAATTCTCTTTACTCTTTAACATAGTCTGATTTTGAGGTTAAGGAATTAGCAGATGATCACTGAGATTCGAAGGATCATTTTTGAAAACAAAGTCTTCAGAAATGAACAAATTGTTTAGACAACTTTGAAACAGCTTTTTCCAGTAAAATTATTGCAAAATAAATATTTTTGCTTTAAAAGCTCAATATTTACCAGATCACTGAGATTCGAGGACCATTTATTATACAAGCCTTCAACTATAGCAATTAGTTTAAAACTTGTTTTTTCCCCAGCGAAATGGAGCTTTAAATTAGATTTAATTATTTCATTAATTTATTGAAATAATTCCATTAATATTTGAAATGAAATTATTGAATTATTTTATTGAAACAAAATAATGAAATTATTTCATTAAATTAATTAAATAATTTCATTATTTTAATGAAACTCATTATCTTAATGAAATAGTTTCATGAATTTAATGAAATAATTTCATTATTTTGTTTTAATAAAATAATTCAATAATTTCATTTTAATTGAAAGAATTTCATTATTTTAATGAAATAATTTCATTAGTTTAATGAAATTACTTTATTCAAACAAAATATTGAAATTATTTCATTAAATTAATTAAATTTTTTCATTAAAATAATGAATTTCATTAAATTAATGAAGTAATTTCATTATTTTAATTAAATATTTTCATCAATGATATAGTTTCATTAAATTAATGAAACTATTTCATTAATTTAATGAATAATGAAGAAAAGTAAAAGTTTAAATTTAGTTATTTAATTACTTTATTGAAACAAAATATTGAAATTATTTCATTAAATTAATGAAATAATTTCATTAAATTAATGAAGTAGTTTCATTATTTTAATGAAATGCATAATTTTAATGAAATTCATTATTTTTATGAAATTCATTATTTTTATGAAATTCATAATTTTAATGAAATTCATTATTTTAATGAAATTCATTATTTTTATGAAATTAAAATTCATAAAAACGCAAAAAAAATATTCATAAAAATCGCTAGTATAAAAAAAACGACAATTTTATAATTTTACCAAATCTCACAAAAGCTCGAATTTAAAATTAAATTTCCCTATAAATTCATTCTTTGAAATTCATTAAGATCTTAAAAATGCCAAAAAAAAATTTCATAAAAATCGCTAGTATACAAAAACGCCGATTTTATAATTTTACCAAATCTCAGAAAAACATTAGTTTAAAATAAAATTTCCCTGCAAAAGTCTTTTGAATTCATAAAAATCTTAAAAACTCCCAAAATTTCACAAAAATCTGTAGTTTCTTAAAAAACGCCAAAATAAATTTCATAAAAATCGGTAGTATACAAAAAACGCCGATTTTATAATTTTCCAAATCTCAAAAAAACTCGAAGTTAAAATAAATTTCCCTATAAAAGTCTTTTAAATTCATAAAAAAACGCCAAAATAAATTTCATAAAAATCGCTAGTATACAAACAAAAAAAAAAAAAAAAACGCCAATTTTATTATTTTACCAAATCTCAGAAAAACTTTATTTTAAAATAAAATGTCCCTATAAAAGTCTTTTAAATTCCAAAAAATAATAAAAACGGCAAAAAAAAATTATAAAAATAAATTTTCCTATAAAAGTCTTTTAAATTCATAAAAACGCCAAAAAAATCATAAAAATCGCTGATATACAAAAAATCGCCAATTTTATAATATTACTAAATCTCACAAAAAATCGAATTTAAAATTAAATTTCCCAATAAAAGTGTCTTAAATTCATAAAAACGCCAAAAAATTTTCATAAAAATCGCTAGTATACAAAAAGCGACAATTTTCAACAAATCTTACAAAAGTTCGAATTTAAAATTAAATTTCCTTATAAAAGTCTTTTAAGTTCATTAAAATCATAAAAACGCCAAAAAATTGCATAAAAATCGCTAGAATTTATACAAAAAAATTACCTATAAAAGTCTTTAGTTTCATGAAGATATTAAAACCAGACTAAATTTCACAAATATGTTTCTGTAATTTCTTATAAAAAAACGCCAGAATGAAATTTCACAAAAATAGCTAAATCCAAAAAAAATCTCTTCTTTCACAAAATAACAATGGTATTGCCAACAATCAGTAATAATGTTCTAATAAAAATCTGTATTTTCAAAATAGCTGTTTGTTTGGTCGTTCCCTACCTCTCTCAAATTCATTACTTTACTTTCCACTTAAGCTAAAATATTGTATTTATAACATGCCACACAAATATTTCCACTTCAAAGTGTTGAATAATAGCGTGTTTTTTTATTTACCGTTTTTTCTCTCCCTCTCTTTGCCATTTTTTTTTTGTTTGGTTTGTTTAAATATAATTTATTGTTGCATACTTTCAGTTGATGCTTTTACAACTGCTACTATTGCAGTTCATCAATCTTGTATGGTTTAATGCTGTTGGTTGGCGTTGTTGTTGCTTCAGCTGTTGTTTATTTTATATTATTGAGATTTTGTGTGTGTGTGCGTGTGTGTGTGGTGGCATGCAACAGCGTTACTGACAAATAGTTATTTTCTTTTTTTTTTGTTCAGGCAATTTAATCAAACAAAAAACAAGGAAAAAAAATATATGTAAAAGAAATACTTTTATTCATTAATTTTACTTTTCAATTTAAATAAAATACAGATGAAAATCAAAAGAAGTGGAGGGATAGAGGGTCAGTATACGCAGGTGTTGAAGCTTTACAATTTCATGTTGAGCTTTGTGTGAACAAAATAAAGGATTTTTCTTATAAATCCCATTTACAGTTAACAGCATTAAATGTTAAAGAATTTTATAGTCAAATGGTCTCGTTTGCAAAAGAGCTGATAAATTTATAAAAATAAAAATAACCATTGAGTTTATTGAATGATTTCCATAGAAAATTTATAATATAACACATTTCTGAGGAGCTTGATAATAAGAAAAGTAATATTGTTTATTAAGAAAACCATTAAGGTGCCAGTTAGGTAATGAAGTGTTTCTTTTCATAAAACAAACTTTTCTAAACAAAAATTTTAACTTTAGGAAACTTTAAAAAAATCTTTATGCCTTAGTTTATAATTGCATTAAGACTTCGATTTTTTTTTAAATTAAAACTCGATCTGGCACACAACAGCCGTTGTTATTTTTGCTCCAAAAATTTCCATATTTTTTTCCACATAAAAACAGAAAATGCTTCATTTTTTATTTGTTCGGTAGCTGGTATATTTGTATAACTTAATTTAAGCGGAAAATTGTTGCAAATACACACACACACAAACACACACATGCAAACATTTATATATGTGTATGTATTAACACACAATGTCCTGTGGCTGCTTGTGTGACTACGCGCTTTGGAGTGAATAATATTCTCTCACAGCTTATTTTTTGCATGTGTTGTATAAAGTTGTTGGTAACTTATTGTATATATAGCAAATTATATATACGTATAAGTGTTTTTTTTTCTATGTTTGTGTATTTTAGTTATATTTTACTATATACACATTTAAATTTTGTTTATGGGATTTATATGCATGTATTCATGTACGAGTATGTTTTAAATCTGTTTGTTATCCTTTTTTTTTCTCTCTCTTCATACACACTCAATGTTTATTTGTGTATAGTATAAGGGACTACAATAGAGACAAAACAAAAAACAAAAGCATCAGTGGTAGCAGTATCAGCAAACAACATCAGCTAAACAAATCACATGCTTTTAATGTTGATTTTCTATTGTATTTGTTTATAAAAAAAAACAACAGCATCAACACAAAGTTATGACTGTATGTGCTGTTCTTATATATTGTATTTATGAAACTTTTAACATGTCCTTCAAATTTATCACAAAAAATTGTTTTTCTATTAACGAAGTCAATAAGAAAAGTTTTAGCGAAGTCAGAGAGATTTTTTTTAGCTTCTAAGTTTGTGTTACTATTAAACTAGAAATAGCTGGTTTAATATAAGTAGACGAGACTATAGACTAGACTATAGAGAAGACTATATAGACGAGATACTATATAGACGGGATACTATATAGACGAGGGACTATATGGACGAGAGACTATATAGACGATAGACTATATAGACGAGAGACTATATAGACGACAGACTATATAAAGGAGAGACTATATGGATGTTAGACTATATTATAGATAACAGATTATATAGGGGAGAGACTATATAGGCGAGATATTATATAGACGAAAAGCTATATAGGCGAGAAACTATATAGACGATAGACTAAACAGACTACTGACTATATAGACGAGAGACTATATAGATGGCAGACTATATAGATGACAAACAAAAAATACGTGAGACTATATAGTCTAGTCTAGTCTCTAGTCTAATCTCTAGTGTAGTCTCTAGTCTAGTATCTAGTCTAGTCTCTAGTCTAGTCTCTAGTCTAGTCTCTAGTCTAGTCTCTAGTCTAGTCTCTAGTCTAGTCTCTAGTCTAGTCTCTAGTCTAGTCTCTAGTCTAGTCTCTAGTCTAGTCTCTAGTCTAGACTCTAGTCTAGTCTCTAGTCTAGTCTCTAGTCTAGTCTCTAGTCTAGTCTCTAGTCTAGTCTCTAGTCTAGTCTCTAGTCTAGTCTCTAGTCTAGTCTCTAGTCTAGTCTCTAGTCTAGTCTCTAGTCTAGTCTCTAGTCTAGTCTCTAGTCTAGTCTCTAGTCTAGTCTCTAGTCTAGTCTCTAGTCTAGTCTCTAGTCTAGTCTCTAGTCTAGTCTCTAGTCTAGTCTCTAGTCTAGTCTCTAGTCTAGTCTCTAGTCTAGTCTCTAGTCTAGTCTCTAGTCTAGTCTCTAGTCTAGTCTCTAGTCTAGTCTCTAGTCTAGTCTCTAGTCTAGTCTCTAGTCTAGTCTCTAGTCTAGTCTCTAGTCTAGTCTCTAGTCTAGTCTCTAGTCTAGTCTCTAGTCTAGTCTCTAGTCTAGTCTCTAGTCTAGTCTCTAGTCTAGTCTCTAGTCTAGTCTCTAGTCTAGTCTCTGGTCTAGTATCTAGTTTGGTCTCTAGTCTAGTCTCTAGCCTAGTCTGAAGTTTAGTCTCAAGTTTAGTCTCTAGTCTAGTCTCTAAACTAGTCTCTAGTCTAGTCTCTAGTCTAGTCTCTAGTCTAGTCTCTAGTCTAGTCTCTAGTCTAGTCTCTAGTCTAATCTAGTCTAGTCTCTAGTTTAGTATCTAGTCTAGTCTCTAGTCTAGTCTCTAGTCTAGTCTCTAGTCTAGTCTCTAGTCTAGTCTCTAGTCTAGTCTCTAGTCTAGTCTCTAGTCTAGTCTCTAGTCTAGTCTCTAGTCTAGTCTCTAGTCTAGTCTCTAGTCTAGTCTCTAGTCTAGTCTCTAGTCTAGTCTCTAGTCTAGTCTCTAGTCTAGTCTCTAGTCTAGTCTCTAGTCTAGTCTCTAGTCTAGTCTCTAGTCTAGTCTCTAGTTGAGTCTCTAGTCTAGTCTCTAGTCAAGTCTCTAGTCTAGTTTATTCTCTAGTCTAGTCTCTAGTCTAGTCTCTAGTCTAGTCTCTAGTCTAGTCTCTAGTCTAGTCTCTAGTCTAGTCTCTAGTCTAGTCTCTAGTCTAGTCTCTAGTCTAGTCTCTAGTCTAGTCTCTAGTCTAGTCTCTAGTCTAGTCTCTAGTCTAGTCTCTAGTCTAGTCTCTAGTCTAGTCTCTAGTCTAGTCTCTAGTCTAGTCTCTAGTCTAGTCTCTAGTCTAGTCTCTAGTCTAGTCTCTAGTCTAGTCTCTAGTCTAGTCTCTAGTTGAGTCTCTAGTCTAGTCTCTAGTCAAGTCTCTAGTCTAGTTTATTCTCTAGTCTAGTCTCTAGTCTAGTCTCTAGTCTAGTCTCTAGTCTAGTCTCTAGTCTAGTCTCTAGTGTAGTCTCTAGTCTAGTGTCTAGTCTAGTCTCTAGTCTAGTTTATTCTCTAGTCTAGTCTCTAGTCTAGTCTCTAGTCTAGTCTCTAGTCTAGTCTCTAGTCTAGTCTCTAGTCTAGTCTCTAGTCTAGTCTCTAGTCTAGTCTCTAGTCTAGTCTCTAGTCTAGTCTCTAGTCTAGTCTCTAGTCTAGCCTCTAGTCTAGTCTCTAGTCTAGTCTCTAGTCTAGTCTCTAGTCTAGTCTCTAGTCTAGTCTCTAGTCTAGTCTCTAGTCTAGTCTCTAGTCTAGTCTCTAGTCTAGTCTCTAGTCTAGTCTCTAGTCTAGTCTCTAGTCTAGTCTCTAGTCTAGTCTCTAGTCTAGTCTCTAGTCTAGTCGCTAGTCTAGTCTTTAGTCTAGTCTCTAGTCTAGTCTCTAGTCTAGTCTCTAGTCTAGTCTCTAGTCTAGTCTCTAGTCTAGTCTCTAGTCTAGTCTCTAGTCTAGTCTCTAGTCTAGTCTCTAGTCTAGTCTCTAGTCTAGTCTCTAGTCTAGTCTCTAGTCTAGTCTCTAGTCTAGTCTCTAGTCTAGTCTCTAGTCTAGTCTCTAGTCTAGTCTCTAGTCTAGTCTCTAGTCTAGTCTCTAGTCTAGTCTCTAGTCTAGTCTCTAGTCTAGTCTCTAGTCTAGTCTCTAGTCTAGTCTCTAGTCTAGTCTCTAGTCTAGTCTCTAGTCTAGTCTCTAGTCTAGTCTCTAGTCTAGTCTCTAGTCCAGTCTCTAGTCTAGTCTCTAGTGTAGTCTCTAGTCTAGTCTCTAGTCTAGTCTCTAGTCTAGTCTCTAGTCTTGTCTCTAGTTTAGTCTCTAGTTTAGTCTCTAGTCTAGTCTCTAGTCTAGTCTCTAGTCCAGTCTCTAGTCTAGTCTCTAGTCTAGTCTCTAGTCTAGTCTCTAGTCTAGTCTCTAGTCTAGTCTCTAGTCTCTAGTCTAGTCTCTAGTCTAGTCTCTAGTCTAGTCTCTAGTCTAGTCTCTAGTCTAGTCTCTAGTCTAGTCTCTAGTTTAGTCTCTAGTCTAGTCTCTAGTCTAGTCTCTAGTCTAGTCTCTAGTCTAGTCTCTAGTCTAGTCTCTAGTCTAGTCTCTAGTCTAGTCTCTAGTCTAGTCTCTAGTCTAGTCTCTAGTTGAGTCTCTAGTCTAGTCTCTAGTCAAGTCTCTAGTCTAGTTTATTCTCTAGTCTAGTCTCTAGTCTAGTCTCTAGTCTAGTCTCTAGTCTAGTCTCTAGTCTAGTCTCTAGTCTAGTCTCTAGTGTAGTCTCTAGTCTAGTGTCTAGTCTAGTCTCTAGTCTAGTTTATTCTCTAGTCTAGTCTCTAGTCTAGTCTCTAGTCTAGTCTCTAGTCTAGTCTCTAGTCTAGTCTCTAGTCTAGTCTCTAGTCTAGTCTCTAGTCTAGTCTCTAGTCTCTAGTCTAGTCTCTAGTCTAGTCTCTAGTCTAGTCTCTAGTCTAGTCTCTAGTCTAGTCTCTAGTCTAGTCTCTAGTCTAGCCTCTAGTCTAGTCTCTAGTCTAGTCTCTAGTCTAGTCTCTAGTCTAGTCTCTAGTCTAGTCTCTAGTCTAGTCTCTAGTCTAGTCTCTAGTCTAGTCTCTAGTCTAGTCTCTAGTCTAGTCTCTAGTCTAGTCTCTAGTCTAGTCTCTAGTCTAGTCTCTAGTCTAGTCTCTAGTCTAGTCGCTAGTCTAGTCTTTAGTCTAGTCTCTAGTCTAGTCTCTAGTCTAGTCTCTAGTCTAGTCTCTAGTCTAGTCTCTAGTCTAGTCTCTAGTCTAGTCTCTAGTCTAGTCTCTAGTCTAGTCTCTAGTCTAGTCTCTAGTCTAGTCTCTAGTCTAGTCTCTAGTCTAGTCTCTAGTCTAGTCTCTAGTCTAGTCTCTAGTCTAGTCTCTAGTCTAGTCTCTAGTCTAGTCTCTAGTCTAGTCTCTAGTCTAGTCTCTAGTCTAGTCTCTAGTCTAGTCTCTAGTCTAGTCTCTAGTCTAGTCTCTAGTCTAGTCTCTAGTCCAGTCTCTAGTCTAGTCTCTAGTGTAGTCTCTAGTCTAGTCTCTAGTCTAGTCTCTAGTCTAGTCTCTAGTCTTGTCTCTAGTTTAGACTCTAGTTTAGTCTCTAGTCTAGTCTCTAGTCTAGTCTCTAGTCCAGTCTCTAGTCTAGTCTCTAGTCTAGTCTCTAGTCTAGTCTCTAGTCTAGTCTCTAGTCTAGTCTCTAGTCTCTAGTCTAGTCTCTAGTCTAGTCTCTAGTCTAGTCTCTAGTCTAGTCTCTAGTCTAGTCTCTAGTCTAGTCTCTAGTCTAGTCTCTAGTCTAGTCTCTAGTTTAGTCTCTAGTCTAGTCTCTATTTTGGTCTCTAGTCTAGTATCTAGCCTAGTATCTAGTCTCTAGTCTAGTATCTAGCCTAGTATCTAGTCTCTAGTCTAGTCTCTAGTCTAGTCTCTAGTCTAGTCTCTAGTCTAGTCTCTAGTCTAGTCTCTAGTCTAGTCTCTAGTCTAGTCTCTAGTCTAGTCTCTAGTCTAGTCTCTAGTCTAGTCTCTAGTCTAGTCTCTAGTCTAGTCTCTAGTCTAGTCTCTAGTCTAGTGTCTAGTCTAGTCTCTAGTCTAGTCTCTAGTCTAGGCTAGTCTCTAGTCTAGTATATTTATTTGTTTGATTTAAGTTTTTATTTAGTAAGCACTTTTCAAACTGCCTGTGATTACAATTTTGCACACATGTCTATGCATGAGTAAATATTTATATATTATTTTTATATGTTTTTTCATTTGTTTAACATTATAATGACTGTTTTTTTCCCCCCATAACTAAAGACCTTTAACAATAACTACAAAAATAAAGTAGTCTAAACAACAGCAGCAGCAACAACTACAAGAGGTTGCCTCTGAGAAATAAAAGGATAATCAGCATAAAATCTAAAACAGCAACTAGAAATAGGATGATGATTAAAATTGTTGTTGAATAATATGAATAACATGCTAATGCTGGCTAAAAGAATATCACAAATTAATAATTTCACAAAACATTAAAAATGTATGAGAGTGTGTGTTACAGACACATATGTAGAAATTTGAATATTATAATATCTCTGTGGGGTTTTTTTTTCAATGTGGCTTTGAAGTTTCAAGTAAATTTATTTAAAAGCTAATTTAGGTTTTCTCAAAATTTTGCTATTTAAATAGAAACTTAAAGTTTTTGCTATTTTTAAGGATATTAATGAAATATAGGTGAACTGAGAGACTTATAACATTAAGCAGGTTTTTGTAGACTTTTTTGGTGGATATGTTATAAAATTATGTAGGAAATGTTTTGAGTAGTTTTTCCTTACAATTGTACAATTATTGTATGGAGTGGTTTAAGGTAGGCACAATTTTTATTACTTAGGTATTACAAGAATTCTAATTTGACGCAGTAATAAATTCAGTTGTTGACGAAATTATAAAAGAAATAACAGTAATAAAATATGTTTTTTTTTGGGTCTTTTATTAATATCTTTATGGTAATTTTTATTTTTAATCTTACCTCTTTATTATTTAGATTTTTTCTATGGGCTATAAATAATTTGCGGATAAACATAAAGTATTTTTTTTTGTCATATGTACATTTAATGGTTGGTTTTTTATATTTAAGACTGGTTCATTTTTCGCAAATTTTTACGTGACCTTTTTCTAGATTACACTTACATGTACTTTGCAAAAATTCATACTTACCGGCCGCTAAAATGGAGTTCTTTTTCAGTCTCCCGGGAGCTATAGGTAGCAACATGTAAAAACATACATACATACAAACACACAAGCTAAAATAAAAAAATAACCGACTTAAGCTCTAACAAGTCAATTACACGCACACCATCACAACATTTCTCTCACAATCACTCTCATATTTGCATGCAAAAAAAAATAAAAAAATTAAAAAAATTACCTTTATAAACATGTAAAGCAATATGGAGGATGTAGTATAATAATAGTAATGATGTTGTTGTTTTATGTTAATGATCATTTAAACCACAATATAAATGGAAAAATGATGTATGTGAGTTTCACGCCATATTATTTACTAACAACAACAACAACAACAGTGAAAGAAAATTGCCCAAAAAACAACAACAACAAAACACCTCTACTAGCAAACATTACAATAGTAACAACAACAACAATACATATAACCAGTATTCTCCGTTATGTATGTAGGTAGATGAGTAAACGGGAGAGGGTAGTATGGGAGATATTGTTTGGTTGGTTTACTCTCGGGTTGTAGCCATTTTATTTTTTGGTTTTCTTTGTTTGTTTGTTTGTTTGTGTGTTTCCACGAAATGAGTAAAGGTGACATTAAAACCACTACCACTACCAACAACAACAGTAATAATAATAACAGTAATAGTAACAACAATAACAACATAACGAGTATTTGACAAAGGAAAGAAAAACCAATAGAAATGAAACCCATTTACCAAGAAAATGAAAACAAACAAGAAAAAAAAAACAAATAATAATTTCAGTATCCCGAGAATTGCAGTTGACACAGTGTGACAATTAATAAAGGAGACTTAATAATTTTAAAGACTTTTAAAAAAAATTTTAAAATTGAGAGAAAATAATAATGGATTTTAATATAAGTTGTTTAATAAACAACTTTAGTTATTTTTCACAAGGACTTTAAATAAAAAATATTAATATTTTGTAGCAGTTTTTGTAGTTAAAACTTTTAGCTATTAAATGGGAGTTTTTTTAATATGAATTTTTGCAATGAACAAAAAAGTTAGAAAATTTTTAAAAAAAATTATTAAAATGTTGGTTTTTTAAATATATTTCTGAATATTTCACACTGTTTTTTAACAAATAATGATATTATTTGTAAGATAAATTATTATGATTGTTTTGCCATAACTACAAATTTTCAATACCGAAAGTTTTGGTCAAGTTTGATGGCATATTAAAAAAACACATATTAAAATTTTGGAATATAAATTACTTTTATTAATATTTTACAATATTATCTATTAGATGCAGCAACAATTTGTTGGAATTTTTTGGATGGCAAATTAATTTTATTAACATCATATATTATTATGTATTAGATACAGCAAAAATTTGTTTTATTTTTTGCCATTGCTAAAAATTTTCAGTACTTTTACTTTTTGCTCATTTTTGTTAAGAACAAAATTTGATGGCAAGTTTGATGGCATACTGAAAACATATATATTAAAATTTTAAAAAAGTTATAACATTTTCTGTTAGCCTGATCAATTAGCTATCAGTTAAAGAAAATATATTTTGCGATTTGTTTCTTTAACTAAAAATTTTCAATACAAAAAGTTTTTTGCAAATTTTTGTTCAGAGAAAAAATTTGTGCAAGTTTGATGGCACATAAAAAAAATATGTATTTAAATTTTAAAAAAGTTATAACTTTTTCTATTAGCCTGATTAATTAGCTATTAGATAAAGAAAACATATTTTGCGACTTGTTTCTTTAACTATAAATTTTTAATACAAAAACTTTTTGCTAATTTTTCTTAGATTTAAAATTGTTCAAGTTTGATGGCATATTAAAAAATATGTATATTAAAATTTTGAATAATTTATAACTTTTTCTGTAAGCTTGATCAATTAGCTATCAGATAAAGAAAAAATATTTTGCGATTTGTTTCTTTAACTAAAAAAATGGCCATAAAGAAAATGTTTGCCAAATTTTGTTAAGATTTAAATTTGTGCAAGTTGGCATATTAAAAAATATATGTATTAACATTTTAAATAGTTTATAAAATTTTCTGTTAGCTTGATTAATTAGATATCAGATAAAACAAACAGATTTTGCGATTTTCATATTTTAAATAACTGTTTTAATATAAAAACTTTGAGATTTTTTTTTTTTATAAAAAATTTAAAAAAATGTTTATTATGTTTCCTTAAATCTTTGTCACACTGTTTTCCCAACTGCATATGTTGTATAAGGTGGATATATTGTTTGTTTTTTTTGTTTGTATCCCTCAGCCATTTCAAACAGTTACAACAGTTACAACTATGGCTAAACAACTAAACACATACTAAACCAACACTTAAGCTCAAACACACACACATCTCATACACTCCATAAAACAAGCACCATTTCCTCTCTCACACACCAACACACACACACACTCTTCCCAAACACTCTCATTTCTTTAGATGCATATTTAAACGACCACTAAGACAATACAATACAATAAATAAGTGTTATTTTGTGGATGTAGTGGTGGTGTATTGTTGGGGTTATAAATGTTGTTTGGTATGCATATATATGTAAATGGTATCAGTGACACCAACACCACCACCAAAAAAGAAAAAAAAAGAAGAGAAGAGAAATTTACCTCGACATTTAAGACCTTTATGTGTGATACCGTGTAATAGAGAACCGCAATGATCACAAAACATCGGTGACAGGAATGTTACGTTCTGCCATTTGTGTGGCATCTGATGGGCCTAAGGATAAGGTGAGAAAACTAATGGAAAATTAACACTCTTTTTCGCTTTGGTTTTGTTTTAATTCACACTACACAGCTACTTAAACATTATTTTAAATTAGACTATCTCTTTGGAACCTTTGAACTTTTACAGCTTTAACTATTAAGAGTTTATTTTCTTTGATAATTTAAGTTATAAAATAATAAGTTGTTTTTTTTGTTTGTTTTTTTTTTTTTGCTACAAATTAAGACACTTAATTGGTGTAGAGGACATTAACATTTTGTTTACAATTTTAAATGGTGGGTGTGTTTTATTTTTTTTGATTGCTCAAATTAAAAGTGCCAAGTGAATGTTTTAAAAATAAATTTTATAAAATTTTGTGGAATAATTTGAAATGTAATGAAATCAAGGTCTGTCTCATTAATGAGATTTGTCATATGCAGTTTCATTGTTATCGGCTACAATTTCAACAAAGTTTTCTAACAAGTTCTCATTACTTTGAAAATTAAGCATAAATTATTTATTTTTTAGCTTTAATAAATAGCTTTTAAAAAAGGGTCAAAGGTCATCTGACTTTCTGTTTAAATTTCTGAATACTACAGGACTTCAAAAAGTCCTACCATTGAAATTGGTCTTGGGTGTACGATTGTAGAGGAAATTGTACTGTAAAAAGATCGAATAGGTCTATTATGGTTGTTAACCTTACTAAAGTAGCATTATCAGTTTCCAAAATGGAATTATAGATAGCAACTGGCAGCTATCATTTTCTGTTGCTAAATTGGCATCCATAATTTTGCTGTTGCCCTCTGAGAATGCAACTGAAGTTCGGTTGCCTTACATAATCGAGTCATAAGATTCCAGCTAAAATTTTAGTTAATAAATACCTATGAACAAACCAAAAATTGCAGGCAATAAAGAACAAACATCGATCTTCGATCACAGCAATCATGTTAGCAAATAAACACCTAAACAGAGAAAACAGATTCGGAGTAGCAACCGAATTTGTTGCCAATCGAATGATTCTGTCTTAGTGAAGGAATAACAGAACTTTGGTTACTTCAAACGAAATTCTTCTTTATCAGCTGATTTTCTGTTGATAGAACCGAAAAATTCTATATGTACAACCGCATCATTCGATTGGAAACTAATTCAGTAGCTACTAGACGGAGAAAACAGATTCGTAGTAGCAACCGAAGAATTTGTTGCCATTGGAATGATTCTGCCTTTTACAATTTGAAGGGGTAACAAAACTTTGGTTGCTCTAACAGAAATTCTTCTTTACCAACTGATTTGCTGTTAATATAACCGACAAATTCTATGTATACATCAGCATCATTCGATTGAGAACTAATTCAGTAGCTACTACGAATCTGTTTTCTCTGTGTACGATTAAAGTTAAAACTATAGTAAAGAAAGAACTACAATCAAAGCCAAAATTGTCTTTTATAAAAACAATTGATTGAAGATATAATTAGATTTAAAAAGAACTTTACATCAAGCTAATATTTAGGCTCATAAAGCTAAAATTAGACTTAAAGAAATTGCTATGATTGAACTTTTAATTGCAGCTTAAGTTAGAGTTTAAAATGAGCTACAATTAAAGCTAAAATTCGTCTTTAAAAAGGGTTTTCCATTAAGGATTTCCGAACTTTGACAGTTGGTAGCGGTCATGTTGTTGAAGTTATATATTTAGAATTGGCTATAATTTATTAAGTTTGTTTTGACTAATCATCATGCAAATGATAAAATTGTTTTATCAAACTGTTTGTGTTTCATCAAAAAATCATCATCAGCCACGACGCCCATTTCTGTATGAATTGGTACGTGAACAAACGATACCAATCTACATGAGACCTAAGAGCGTCTAATAAATCTACCGAAATAGTCACTGTTTGGTGTGGATTTTGGGCTGACGGTAAGGACAGACCATCTTTGTCAACAGCGACCGCTAAAGGTCGATCATTGCCAACTTCTTTTGGTTCTAATGGACACAAAGCTGATACCTTATTGAACATTCTGCACGTTTGATTTGAGGGCATGGTCATCTTACATGGAGGGGATGTGAACTGGCCATCGAGATCGTGCAATTTGATCCCGTTAGACTTTTTCTGGTTGGGCTTTCTTATATCGTAGGTCTATGCGAATAAGCCACAAACCACAGCGGCCCTCAAAGCATACATAGGCATGTAATCAGTGAAATTTAGCTTGATTTATGTGCCAGAGTCATGGAAAGTTGGACATTTCGGCTGCGTGAAATCCAGCGAAGACTCGGCGGATATTTCCAAGAAGCTTCGATAAAAGCTATGACCTTGAAAAGATCTACAAACGAAGCTAAGTTTTGACATTGAAAAGATCCACGATCGTAGCTAATTATTGGCCTTAAAAAGATCCACGATTAAGGCTAAAATTGTACATGATAAAGAAATTTGACTTGGAAAAGTGCTGCAAATCAAGTTAAGATTGGGCTTTAAACAGAGCTACGATTGAAGCTCAAATTTAACATTAAAAATAACTAATATTTTTCTTTAATTAGAACTATGATTGAAGCTAAAATTGGACTTTGGATGGGAATACAAATGAAGCCAAAATTCTACTTTATATAGATGGAATTAAAGTTAAAACTGAAAAATAAAATAGAAAGGAATACAAATGAAACCAAAATTCTGCTTTAAATAGAGATGGAATTACAGCTAAACCTGGAATGTAAATAGAGCATCGATTTAAGCTAAATTTGGCTTCAAAATGAGCAGCTTAAATTGAGTTCTAAAATTAACTACTATAAGCTTAAAAAACAGCAACATTTTAACTTAAAATTGGGTTTCAAAAAGAGCTTTGGTTAAAGTTGAAATCGGACTTTAAAAATAGCTAAAATTGGGTGTATGAATACGGGTTTTGAGTTTCTCAACTTATAAGGATTGAGATCCTAAAATTCTACACACACGTCTTTCATTAAATTTTTTTTTTTGGATCAAGTTACCTTTGAAAAGCATGTCAGTTATTATGTTTAATGTTAATTATGTTTATTTGTTGTTAATCTGATTAAAATGAGTGACCAGAAAAAAGTATTTTTTTTAACAAAACCCAACTTGGTCCTACAAAAAGTTGGCCAAACAATCAAAGGTCTGCTATCAAACTGTTTCCAATGTTATTAAACAGTATCAGGAGAACTTGTCCGTTGATAGAAAACCTGGTTCAGGTAGAAGGAATGGTTCACATGATGTTTCTAAAGCCAAAAAAATAGAAAGCATTTCTAAACGAGCTCCCAACACCGCCGATAGGAACGCAGCCCGGTTAGCTCAGTACTCGGACTATTTGGTAGTTAAAGCCAATGATGGTTTAAAAGCATACAAAGCTAAAAAAGTTCCTGACAGGAACTTTGACTGATTGACTTTAAATCACGGAAGTTAAAGTCAAATTTTATACAAAAAATATACCTGGTGCATAATGGATGACGAAACGTGTGTATGGACAATTTTTCGCAGCTTCCGGTTCAATATTTTAAAGTTGCTGATGCTCGAGGGAATGTTGTAGAAAAGTTTAGGACCCAAAAGCATAAAATTTTCCCAAAAAGTTCTTTGCATGGCAAGCAATACTCAGTTGGGGCAAAAGAAGTCAAACATTTGTTACAAAGGGCTCTACAAATGCCGAAATTTACATCAAGGAATGTCTACAAAAGAGGATGCTTCCATTCATAAGACTTCTTAATGTGTCCATTTATTTTTTACCTGATTTGGCATCAGTCACTATGGAAAGAAAGGTCTTGAGTGGTACAAGAACCATAATGTGGTATTTGTACCAAGGGACACAATTCCTTCAAACTGCCTGGAGCTGAGTCCAGTGGAGAGATATTGGGCTCTTGTTAAAAGAGAATTGAAGAGCACAAAAAAGTTGTTTAAAAGTCTAGTAGATTTTAAACGAAGATGGACTACCTGTTCGAAGAAAGTGACATAAAGCACTATAAAAACCATAATGGAAGGGTTTTCGAAAAAGTTTCAAAATTCATCATTAGTGATTAGAACTATAAAAATTATATTTTTTTGTAATTTGTAATAATAATTTTAATCAAATAAAAAAAATCAAAACTGTAAGTTTAGTGGTTTAATTTTTATTAACATTTATGTATGTTAAGGATTTTTCCATCTCAGTCCTTACAAATGTTTCAAAATAAAACCAAACATTCATAGAAATACAAATTTTAAACTAATTTCGATTGAAATTGGTCCTTAAAAAGATCTATAGTTGAAATTAAAGTTAGTCCTTAAAAAGACCAAAAATTTAAGCTTTAAAGGACTAAGATTGAAGGACTTTAAAACGTGCCTTGATTGAAGCTAACATTTGGACACTGGATGATCTACTTTGAGTAGAGCTACGATTGAAGATAAAATCAGGCTTTCATTAAAGTTTCGACTGAACTTAAAATTTATCTTCAAATAAAGCTAAGATTAAAGCTAATATAAGTTAAAAATTTACCATTTTGAAGCTTCGTTTTAACCTAAAATTGGAATATAAAATGAACTGAAGCTGTGGTTCATAAAGTGCTATAAATGATTTTAAAATTGTAGTATATAAAGTCCTACGACTTAAGCGAAAATTGTAGCTCATAAAGTTCTATGATTGATTCATATAATGCAAATTATTTAATTCACTTAAAGTTCTTTTACAGTTTATACTATGTTTAGACATGCATTCTTAATTGTCTCTATTTAATTTTAATTGCGCAATTAAATTTAGTGTTCACACATAGATACACAATTTAGTTTACTCCATTAGCATTTGGCCACAAGTCAAGTAGACATTCTTCACTGGCCTCACTGTACGCTAGTCTCTTCCTCAATTCAATTTGAGAAAGATATACATAATTGACTTTATTTAACTATTTATTAATTATTAAATTTGATAAGAAAATTTCTTTTTATTTCTTTTTATACCCTTCACTATTAGTGGCAAGGGTATATATAAGTTTGTCATTCCGTTTGTAATTTCTACATTTTTCTTTTGCGACCCCACAAAGTATATATATTCTGTATCGTTATAGATAGCAAAGTCGATATAGCCATGTCCTTCTGTATGTTGAAATCAACTTTCCGTAGCCCCCAAATAACTTACAACCATAATTCATAATACATCAATACATCGGGAATTCTTCCGGCTCGGTCGCCATTTAAAGACGAGAAAATCGGCCCATAAATGGCTGAGATATAAGGAAAAACCGGGACAACCTCGATTTTTTATCCATATCTGGATTACTAAGTCATTAATATAGACAATATGGATATCTAATGATAGATATTTAAAAGTCCATTGCAACGATGTATATAAGGCTATAGTAAGTAGGACATACAATAGGTCAAAATCGGGAAAAATATTTTTTATCCCGAATTTTTTTTACCAAAAAAATTTTTTTGTCATACATTTTCTTTCACTACTAATTTAATTTTTTTTAAAAATTAAAAAAAAAAAAATTTTGAAAAAAAATATAAAAAACAATTTTGAAAAAAAAAAAATTTTAATTTTGTTTACCTGAAAATATTTAAAATTTTTATTTTAAAGTATAAGTATTAATTGTGCAACTTATTAATTGAGTTCTTGTATGATAAATTGAGCTCAATTAAGGCCTTAATTGTGTAAATGTTCTTAATTGCGCAATTAAGGTGCATGTCTGGACTTAGTATTACACATTATGAATACTCAATTTTAAACAACTCAAGTTCATTACCCCCTTAAATATAAGAAAAAATTAATATTTCTGAAAACTTTGTGAACTTTTGTAATAACAGGCCAAAAGTTTAAAACAAATTGTGTCTTTTTACCTAGCTTTAAAACTTTAAAGCCCTACCTGCCAACAAAAAAAAAGTATTTTGTTATAAAATTAAAAAAAAGAAAAAACCAAGTAATTGATTACGTGCTTAAGGCACGTATACACCTGCTTAACATACAGCAAAAAAAAAAAAAAAGAGAAACAAAATTGACTTGTTGCTAATGGAAAATAGAATTTTCTATTATAAAGTACATGAATGTATAGAGCAAAATAACATTTTATAACAATAATACTTATTTAGTTATAATAATACCCGTAATACCAGTACTAGTGTAATAATAATAATAATAATAAAATGTTTTATGCAATTTTCCGCCCATAAAAGAAAATTAGTAATAGTGAAGAGAATACACATGTTAAGGTTTCATAACACAGCTAGAACTGAACACCTTAGAAGCTTAGAAAATAATTTACAAAATATAACAATTACACATATAACACGTCTACTCTTTAGGTTTAGAGTATAGGAAGACGTAGAAATCTATTATATATTTAAACATAAACTAAGACCCCTTGACAATTGATTTCCTTACTACTTATACGATTTTCATTTAAATCTACATTTACTTACACACAAAATGCCAATACAAATACATTATTACACACATTTATATACTAAGGATGTATATACAAATGTCCCAGCAGTTTTAGGAAACTGTCCCGAACTGGAGAGTTTAACTATCATTTAGCGTGACAACTAGTTACATAACTGGCTATGTTGACTCTTTCTGTTTGCAATGATAGCTGGCATAAAGTAGTCATTGCTGGGGTAAGCTCAACGGCGCACAGTGGTATGGCTTCATACATTTTTATGCAAAAATTATAAGGAGTAGTCGTAGAGCATTGAAATTTTGCAACGAGATTTATATGGACAAAATTAAGAAAAAACTGATATTTTATAAAAATCGTCCACGCCCAACGCCTACTGCCCATACAATCCAACTCGATTTTTTCGCATAAAATTTTTCCTATCCAAGTAAAAGTCTAGAAATTTGGTACATACATTTTCTTATACAAAAAAAGAACGCACAGTAAGTTTTATTAAAATCGTCCACGCCCAACGCCTACTGCCCATACAATCCAAATCGATTTTTTCGCATAAAATTTTTCCTATCCAAGTGAAAGTCTAGAAATTTGGCACATACATTTTGTGAAACAAACAAAGAACGCATGCCGAGTTTCAATAAAATCGGTCACTCCAACCGCCCATGAAACCCATAAGAATATATTCAATAAATAACTGGCCTAAAAGTATGCAATATTTTGTTTGGAAACATTCTATGGCAAGTTTCATGACTTTTACCAGAAATTTTAAGTTTTCATCCTGTTCCGATAACTTTCGAGACATATATATTTTTTTTAAACGAAACAAAACACTTCCAAGTTTCATTTAATTGAAACAACAGCTTGAGGGAAAGTGGGACTACATTATTTTTTTTTCCATGGAAAATCAAAAATAAAATAATTTTTAGAGGTTTATATATTTAAGCATATCTTCTAAACGGTTTATGATATCTCCATAATTTGTTCATTTTTATTATTTTTCAAATATGTTTAAGGTAAATGTTATTATCAGGAAAATTATACTGAATTGCGTGAAAATATAAGCAAATTTTTGCTTAACACCCTTGCATAAACTTTACTTAAATTTTTTTAAAATAAAATAAAATTTTTCTTAAAACTGTAAGTGCACATTTCATCTTTAAATATTTCTCTACAAAACTGCATCATTAGATTTTTGAAATCGAGTGGTCGGAAAATAGGGTTTTTGACACCAAAAAATCACTCTGTGCGGCGTAAACACGTGTCTTAATACGTTACAAACTTTTTTTTATGCTCTAACACTAACTACTTATAATCTTTCAAGAAAGGTTCTCAGCTATGCCACGTATTGTGTAGTAGACTCTCAATAAATGCTTCTGAAAGAGCAGGGAAGCCTTATGGTGTGAATGAAACCACGAGCAGCTCGCGGCAACCACCCATAATCTCCGGAAGTCACCAAGAATTGTTAGTATCAGCAGAGAAGCCTGATATTTAATTTCATTCCTACGCAGCTGTAAATGGGATATTTCAGTTTCTTTTTATGAAATTTTCCATAACCAAATCGCAAAGTGGCTGCCCTATCTTTCACGTGGCCCCAAAGGAACAAGTCGCAAGGTGTTAAATCAGAAGATCTCGTTGGCTAATTGTGATCATCTCTTCGAGAGATAACACGGTCCGGAAACTTTTCCCGTAAAAGAGCAATGGTTTCGTTGCTTGTGTGACACGTAGCGCCGTCTTGTTGAAAGTAAACGTAAAGATCAATATCATCCAACTCCGACCATAAGAAATCATTAATCATCTCTCGATAGTGCAATCCATTCACCGTAACTGTTGATCTAACCTCATTTTCGAAAAAGTAAGGTCCAATGACCCCGCCGGACCATGAGCGACTTGCACGGATTTTATTCTTCACATCACTAACTTGTCCCAACAGCTCGAATTTTTCTACCAACTTCTGTATTGTGGTCCGACAAGGTGCTTCACAACGACCCAAAAGCGCTTCAGTTTTGGGAACTGTGACTGCAAGATTTTCACAATTTTTGTAGTGAATTTTAATAATTTCAATGCATTGTTGAAGCGTGTATCGTTCCAATTTTAGGAACGTCGTAGTTTCTACTTGTCAAATGTCAAAGAATAAAAGCTTCACCTCTTGTTGGAAAACCCTTTATGTCACGTGGTGCTTTATTCCATGACTCGCATCCATACAACAGTGTGGATTTTACATTCGAATTAAATATCTTTAGCTTCGTCCTTCTTGATATAAATGAGTTTCACACTGCTTTGAATTGGCCGAATGCTTGCCGGGTTTAGTTAATGCGGCTGGAGTTGTCGGCTTTGGAACCTCCACTTTTATCCAATATGCTTCCCAGGTAACAGATTCTACTTAGTCGAGCAATTAATTCTAAAGGGTTACTATTTTCTCATTGTTTAAACTACACTAATACCCCGGTTTGCGTCGCTTCGTTCTGTGTCGTTTCGAAGTTGCGTCTTTTTAAAATTTCTGTGATTTCGTAGTTGCGTCGATTTTGTTTCAGTTTGCGCTGCATGGCTTCGATGTTGAGTCGTTAGTGCTTCGATTTGCATCGTTTTTGTTTCAGTTTGCGTTGCATGGCATCGAAGTTGCGTCCTTAGTACTTCGATTTGCGTCGTTAATATGAAAATTTTTATATGGAAAAATCTATTTTTTCAGGATAAATTATGAATCCAGGAATCAATTAAGTAAAAATCAATACAAATTTATGGAAAATCGTGCTTCGTTTTGCGTCGCGTTCTTCCAGGCCCAAGTGTATTAGTGTATTTTCAATCCAATGTGTGATGCAGTTTCCTGGACTAGTTAGAACTTAGATTGCATGTCTCATAAGGTGTGTGAAAGTAGGCAAATATTACCAGCGTAGTCAAGGCCCTCCAGTCTGGCTTCCTTCATATCATAGATGAGGAATCCAGTTGCTTTATCCATTACTATGTCAAGTACGCAGCTAAAAAGCAGAGGAGATTATACACAACCTTGCCGTACACCGGGGTTAATGTTTATTTTGTTGCTTAGTTGTTTTTCGTGAAGTATACGACAGCTAGCGTTTTCATATAGACCTTTGATGAGACTTAGTAGCTTACCAGCTACACCTTTACATTCGAATGCCTTCTCAAAGTCTATAAATGTTAGGTACAAAGGTGATCTCCATGCTACAGACTGCTTGCTCTATGATCATTCTTAGGCTGTTAATATGATCGACACAGGATTTGCGAGCACGAAAACTTTCTTGTCCCTTTCTAAGCTCAGGAAGGAGAGAAGAGTGCAATCACCTTGTTGATCATACTCAAGTGATGAAACCTTCAGAAATTTCCAGTGGGAAGCGTTCCATATGCCAGAATTGGTTAATAATTGGCGTGAGTAAATGGGCATTCGTTATTGCTTCTATTTTTAACAGCTCTGGGAAGATATTGTCTATACTAGGCGATTTGTTGTGTTTCTGGAATTTTATTGCTTTGCAAACTTCAGCAATATTGGAACAAACGAATGTGATTCACAGCTGCATACTGAATGCTGTATGGGAAGGGACGACGACAACATAAATAGTTGTATGGATTACTTCCTAAAGTTTAAGTTGTTGTTGTTTGGATGTAACGAGTTCTCCAGTATAGTTTTTCAATGGATGCACAGAGGGTTTAGAACTGTTAGTTACTTTCTTTGCCGCACGTACACGATACGTTTCGGCAGCAGGCTGCGCCTCTTTAGCGATATTGTTAAGCCAGTTTCGTTTGTCACGTCGGGCACTCCGCTTGACTTCTCGTTTGAGGCGAATGTGAAACTGTTGACACACGTTCTGCTGTTATTAATCGAGGCTTCAGCCTCCTTTCTCTCCAACACCAGTTTCCAGGTTTCATCACTAATCCACTCTTTACGGGAGTTGTTCCTAAATCCCAGGTGATTGTCTTGAGGATTTGTTAATATCTCTTTTTTTCCTCCCAGCAACGATTTCGATTATTATTATTGTTGTTCTGCAGCTATGTCTTCAATGCTAACGTGAAAGAATTTTCAATTGTTGAATCTTTGAGTTTATCAACGTTATATCTTCTTTGAAAGATTTGTGTGTCCTTTTTAATGGCGGTAATACTTAGGCGGATTGTTTGTATTACTATGTGCTGATCGGCTCCTCTTTTATTACGCAAAATTAGTTATCTTACTAGCTATTTAAGTGATTACTTGATCAGCTACATAACTAGTTATTTGGCTGCTAAGTGCTGGTTCACACACGTCAAGTTTAATTGGGCAAGGGTGGGCGAACGTTCTAATCCACATTGACTACCTTCAAAAGTATAAAACAATCAATTGCGAATACTATGCCTAATTTAATCAGGATTTGAAGAAAAAAACAACCGCATTTGATCAAGAAAAAAAGTTATTTTTCATTAAAACAATGTAAGCGAGCAAACTTGTTCAGTTTCAGTGGGAAAAATCTATGAATTTGGCTATGAATCGCTCCCTCATTCGTCCTATTTTTCGGATTCAGCCCTGAGTGACTATTTCTTGTTTCCAAACATGAAGAAATAACTCGGCGGAAAGAGATTTGACTCCAAGGATGAAATCATCTCACAAACAAATACCTATTTTTATGACCTCGATAAATCTTATTTTTTGGCAGCGATAAACAAATTGGAGAAACGTTGGACAAAGTGTATAGAGCTCAAGGAAGACTATGATTAAAAACAAAATGATTTTTTAACCAAAAATCTGTGTTTCATTCAGAAAGTCACGGAGTTATTGACCCGCCCTTTGTTAAGTTTATTCGAATTACTCACAAAAAAGTGCAGTACAAAATAAACATTTAAAATGACTACATTCTAGATTACTTGGAGACACTTAAGAGACTATTGTCTTCACGCTACATTACCTGACATGTATAAAATAACCAATTGACTACTCTGTGCACTACAAAGAAAACATTCTTCTCAAATGACTTAAAATATATAAATTGGAGTCAGCCAATTGACAATTACTGTCTCTAAAGGATACATTGACTACTTTTCTTAACTGCTGGGGTATATAACTAGTTATGTATTTCCTCTGCAATATAATTGATGGCACAAATATGTATTTGTATTTTAACTCCTGTGTCCTAAACCAGTTGGAAATTTCCTGTAGATTATCCTACTTGAAAATTTGTTGTTCAAACTTTCTTTTGAAATTTTGACTTTTCTTTTTTTTTTTGTTATTATCTTTGGCATTTTTCTTTAACAAATTCAAAAATATAAAGTTGAATTCAAAACTGGCAGGTTTTTTTTGTATGTATGGATTTGTATAAGTATTTATGTATTAAGGTGTAGGTAAATAATAAAAATTTGCTTGTATGTATAGTTAATCTCATATGTGTGTATGTGAGTGTGTGTGTTTGTGTAGAAATATCTGTGTATTTATAGTATTTGTTTAAATTACCTTTTTCTTGTTTAACAACAGGTGTGAATTGAATTGGTATTTTCACAAAATACCATGGAAAATCAAAAGGTTATAAAAGTCATATACTAAATGGGTATTAACACTTGTTTTACACCGCAGGGGTGTTACAAGGTATTGAAAGATATTTAGCAAAAGGTTTAGAATTTAAGCAAAGTAGTTTTCTACATAAGCAGGCAAAATTTAATAGGCATTAGCCAGATTTATGATAGAAGCTGAAATTGAACTAAAAAAGTTTTTTTTTGCTTCGAAATTTTGTACCTTGTACCGAAAATTTGAAAAAAGTGTCGCTGAAGCAGACCTATTGCTCACCAAAGCTTATGGTGAATGTGTTCCATAGGTTTCAATGTGCGAGAGATGGTTTGTGAAGTTCAGAAGTGGAGATTTTGACACGGAAGACAAAGATCGCCTTGGTCAGCCAAAAAAGTTTGAAGACCAAGAATTGGAGGCATTACTCCATGAACATTGTTGTTAAACTCAAAAAGAACTTGCAAAATCATTGGAAGCTAAACAAGCAGCAGATCTTAAAACGTTTGTGAGCAGCAGGATTCATCCAAAAGCAGGGAAATTGGGTACCAAACGAATTGAAGCTGAGATACCTTGAAAGACGATTTTGTATGTCTGAAACGCTGCTTGATGGCTATAAAAGAAAATCATTTTTGTACCTTATCATTACTTCCGATGGAAAATGGATCCATTACAATAACCCGAAGCGTAAGAGATCGTATGTGAAGCCTGGACAAACAGCCGAATCGACACCAAAGCCAACTAACCATGGAGCTAGAATTAAAGCTAAGAGACCTTGAAATACGATTGTGTGTGTCTGAGATACTGCTTGGACGCTATAAAAGAAAATCATTTTTGCACGGAATCATTACTTGCGATGAAAAATGGATCCATTACGGTAAACCGAAGCGTAAGAGATCGTATGTGAAGCCTGGACAAACAGCCGAATCGACACCAAAGCCAACTATCCATGGCACTAAGGAAATTCTCTGTATTTGGTGGAAGCAAAAGTGTGCTATCAATTATGAGCTGCTGAAAGCAGGCCAGGCCATCACAGGGAACCTATACCCAACACAACTGATTCGTTTGTAGAGAACATTGACGAAAAACGCCCAGAATATGAGGTCAGACATGAAACTGTAATATTCCATTATGACAACGATTGGCCACATGTTGCACTACCTGTTAAAAAGTATTTAGAATGAAGTGATTGGGAAGTTTTGTCTCTCCCGCTTTATAGACTAGACCGTGCCCCGTCCGTTTACTATTTGTTTCGATCGATGCAGAACGCTCTCTTTGGGATACGCTTCACCTTAGAATAGACTTTTCGAAATTGGCTTGATTCGTTCTTGGCGTCAAAAGATGAGCAGTTCTTTTGGCTCGGAATGCATATGCTGCCAGAAAGATGGGAAAAGGTCATAGGTAACAATGACCAATACTTTGAATACATTTATATTATACAAATGTTTCAAAATTAAAGTTAAAAATCCCGCACATTTCTAAGTCATACACCCAATTTAAACTAAAATAGGGCTTAAAAAAAGCAAAGACTGGAGCTAATATAGTCTTAAAACATAGCTACGATTGAATCTAAAAAAAGACTTTAAATATAGCTGAAATTATAGCTGAAGTTGGACCTTAAAAGTAGCTACGAAATGGGACTGTAAAAAGAGCTGCGATTAAAGCTAGAATTGGGCTTAAAAATACAGCTACGATTGAAGCTAAAGTTGGCCTTTAAAACGGGCCGTTCGAAAAGAGCAATGATTGTAGATAAAATCGGACTTTAAATGCAGCTATGATTGAAGATAAAATCAGACTTTACATGCAGCTACCTTTATAGAAGAGAGAGGAAGAAAAAGAGAAAAATCTTTCCATTCTTCTCTCCTCTCTCATCTACAAGCTCAAGGCTTGCGCACGTAAACTTGATGTATTTACTTCAATCGCAGCTAATTATGTATATTTACAGTTCAATTTTAGCTTCAGTCGTAATTTTTCCGAAATTCGAAATTCAGCTCCAATTTCAGTAAAAAATTACGACTAAAGCTAAAATTGGACTGTAAATATACATAGTTAGCTGCGATTGAAGTAAACACGTCAAGCTTACTTGCGCAAGTCTTTAGCTTGTAGATGAGAGAGGATTGAAGCTAACATTGGTCTTTAAAATGGTGAACAAGTTAAGCTGAAACTTGACTTTAAAATGATTCAAAATTGAGGCACAAATTTGTCGTCAAAATGATTCACAATTGTGGCTAAAAGTTGACTTGATTCACAATGACTTACAAATTAGACTAAAATTTAACTTCGAAAAGAGCTACGATTGAAAATCAAATTTAGCTTAAAATATAGCTACAATGTAAGCTTTTAATGGACTTCTAAAAGATCTACGATTGCAGCTGAAATTGGACAGTAAATATAGCTGCTATTGAAGCTAACTTTGGACTTTAAAATGAGCAACGAGTTAAGCTTAAAGTGGACCTTAAAATAATTCACAAGTCACATTTTAGACTTCAAAATTACTCACAATTGAGGCAAAAATGTAACTTCAAAAAGAGCAACGATTGAAGTTCAAATTCAGCTTAGAATATAGCTACAATTGTAGCTTACAAAGGGCTTTTAAAAGAGCAACAATTCAAGCTGAAATTGGACTTTCAAATAGAAGTATGATTGATATTGATTGATTGGGCTTCTAAAAGAGTTACGATTAAAGCTAAAATTGCACTTTTAAAAAGATTTATGGAGCTACGATTGAAGCCAAAATTCAGCATTAAAAAGAGCTACACTTAAGGCTTTTAAAAGAGCTACGATTGAAGCTAAAATTTAACTTTAAAATGAACTACGATGGCCAAAATTGGGCTTTAAATAGAGCTAGAACTTAACTTTAAGCAGAGCTAAAATTTAAGCTTAAATTGGACTATAAACAGAGCTACGATTGAAGCTTAAAATGGACTTTAAAATGTACTACGATGGAAGTCAAAATTGGGCTTTAAGAAGAGCTACGATTGAAGTTAGAATTTAACTTGAAATAGAGCTACGATTGAAGCTCAAATTGGACTTTAAAATGTTATACAATGGAAGTCAAAATTGGTATTTAAGAAGAGCTACGATTGAAGTTGATATTTAACTTTAATTAGAGCTACGATTGGTGCTCAAATTGGACTTTAAAATGTGCTACGATGGACGTCAAAATCGGGGTTTAAGAAGAGCTATGATTGAAGTTAATATTTAACTTTAAATACAGCTACCATTGATGCTTAAATTGTACTTTAAAATGTACTGCGATGGAATTCAAACTTGGGCTTTTACGATGGAAGTAGAAATTGAGCTTTAAAGAGCTACGATTGAAGTTTGAATTTAAGAACTAAGATGGAACCTTAAATTGGACTTTAAATAGAGCTACGATTGATGCTTAAATTGTACATTAGAATGTTCTACGATGGAAGTCAAAAATGGGCTTTTAAAAGAGCTACGATTGAAGTTAGAATTAAACTTTAAATAGAGCTAAGATGGAACCTTAAATTGGACATTAAATAGAGCAACGATTGAAGCTTAAAAGAGACTTTAAATAGATCAAAGATTGATGTTAGAATTTTACTTTAATTAGAGCTACGATTGCAGCTAGAATGATCTTTAGAACGAGCTCCGATTCAAGTTTAAAAGTAACTATAATTTCAGCTAAAATTGTATATAAAAGAAAGTTAAAATTGAAGCTGGACTTGATCTCTAAAAAGAGCTGCAATTGAATATTAAATTTTAGTACATAAAGACGTATGATTGAAACAAAAATTGGATTTCAAAAAGATCATCGATTGATCTAAAATTACACTTCAAAAAGATCAAAAATTTAAATCAACGATTGAGGATAAATTTGCACTTAAAAAGCATTAATGATTGAAGCTAGAACTGAGCACCAAAATGATCCAATATTGAAGCTGAGTTTGAACCTTAAAAAGATCCTTGATTTAAGTTAAATCTGAACTCTAAAAAGACCCGCTATTGAAGCTGAGTTTGGACTTTAAAAAGATCCAGAATTGAGGCGGAAATTACACTTTGAAATGAGACAAAATTTAAGCTTTTATTGGACGTATGCCTTAAAGAGAGCAAAGATATATAAGAAAATTTAACTTTAACAAGATCATCAATTGACGATCAAGAAATGAAGTTGAATTTGGACTTTGAAAAAGTCACGAAAGAAGCAAAAACTTTACTCGAAAAGTGTCCACAATTGAAGTTGAAATAAGACATTCAATGATCAATAATTGTATTTTAAATACGACTGTAGAAAAATCAATGATTGAACATTTTTAAAAACAATTTATTTAAAATTATTTTCTGTTTTTTTTTTGTTTTCCAAGGTTTTCATAGTGTTAATTCTATACTCAAATATTCATAAGCAGATATACAAACTAAACTTTGTATCTACAGACAATCAATCAAAATACTGTAGACAATTTGTAGATAGATACCAGCAAAATACAAAACTATTAATTTGTCTTTTCTATATGTATACATTGTAAATAAGTATATATATGTATGAATAAATAACAAAATGACTTATAATTAAATTTTATACGATAAAAGACAAATAAGTTAATTCTAAGAAAAATTTCCCACCCACCACACAACCTGCCGTAGATGAAAACACATGTTAACACCTACAAAAAAGTAATTAAACGTAAAGATTTAATAAAATATGCTGTGCGCGGAGGAAATATGTTTTTAAATTTTCCTCATAATTTCCTTAAAAGTTTAAATTGTTGCCAAAGTTTTTAATTTCTTTGGCCTACTTTTCTGTTTGTCGTTATTAATAAAATGTATACCTACTTATAGAATGTTTAAGGACATAGGGGATTGTAGGGAATTGTATAAGTGTCTAGCTGGCTTTGCTTTTTAATATTATTAGCAGGTTTTTTTTTATCTTGCCTGTGTTGGCATATTTTTGAATGACAGTTAAGCAGAATTTTCTAAACAATATGATGCCTATCAAGGTTGTTTTTATGATTAGTATTTTTTTTATTTTTAATATTTTGTTGTTTCTTGAGATTATATCAATGAACGTATGAGAAATGTGGGAAAACCTGTCAGTTTACATTGTGTTTAACAATGTTAAAAGCTTTAGCATACTTTTGAGCAAAAGTAGAAGAAATATATAAATCAACTAATATTGCATAATTTAAGGCGCTTTATATGCTGCTATAGGATTATAATGATGTAAGAGTTAAATATAATTTTTAGATTTTTTGCAATAAATATAAAATTTTTAGATTAAATAATATTATTAATTTTAGTCAATAGTTAAGCTCATAGTCTAGTCCATAGTCTAGTCTAGTCTCTAGTCTAATCTCTACTCTAGTCTCTTTTATAATCTCTAGTCTAGTCTCTGGTCTAGTCTCTAGTCTAATCTCTAGTCTAGTCTCTAGTCTAGTCTCTTGTCTAGTCTCTAGTCTAGTCTCTAGTGTAGTCTCTAGTCCAGTCTCTAGTCTGGTCTCTAGTCTAGTCTCTAGTCTAGTCTCTAGTCTAGTCTAGTCTAGTCTCTAGTCTAGTCTCTAGTGTAGTCTCTAGTGTAGTCTCTAGTCCAGTCTCTAGTCTGGTCTCTAGTCTAGTCTCTAGTCAAGTCTCTAGTCTAGTCTCTAGTCTCTAGTCTAGTCTCTAGTGTAGTCTCTAGTCTAGTCTCTAGTCTAGTCTCTAGTCTAGTCTCTAGTCTAGTCTCTAGTCTAGTCTCTAGTCTAGTCTCTAGTCTAATATCTAGTCTAGTCTCTAAACTAGTCTCTATTCTAGTCTCTAGTCTAGTCTCTAGTCTAGTCTCTAGTCTAGTCTCTAGTCTAGTCTCTAGTCTAGTCTCTAGTCTAATCTCTAGTCTAGTCTCTAGTCTAGTCTCTAGTCTAGTCTCTAGTCTAGTCTCTAGTCTAGTCTCTAGTATAGTCTCTAGTCTAGTCTCTAGTCTAGTCTCTAGTCTAGTCTCTAGTCTAGTCTCTAGTCTAGTCTCTAGTATAGTCTCTAGTATAGTCTCTAGTCTAGTCTCTAGTCTAGTGTCTAGTCTAGTCTCTAGTCTAGTCTCTAGTCTAGTCTCTAGTCTAGTCTCTAGGCTAGTGTCTAGTCTAGTGTCTAGTCTGTAGTCTAGTCTCTACTTTAGTATCTAGTCTAGTCTCTAGTCTAGTCTCTAGTATAGTCTCTAGTATAGTCTCTAGTCTAGTCTCTAGTCTAGTCTCTAGACTAGTCTCTAGTGTAGTCTCTAGTCCACTCTCTAGTCTGGTCTCTAGTCTAGTCTCTAGTCAAGTCTCTAGTCTAGTCTCTAGTCTCTAGTCTAGTCTCTAGTCTAGTCTCTAGTGTAGTCTCTAGTCTAGTCAATAGTCTAGTCTCTAGTCTAGTCTCTAGTCTAGTCTCTAGTCTAGTCTCTAGTCTAGTCTCTAGTCTAGTCTCTAGTCTAGTCTCTAGTCTAGTCTAGTCTAGTCTAGTCTCTAGTCTAGTCTCTAGTCTAGTCTCTAGTCTAGTGTCTAGTCTAGTCTCTAGTCTAGTGTCTAGTCTAGTCTAGTCTAGTCTAGTCTAGTCTAGTCTAGTCTAGTCTAGTCTAGTCTAGTCTAGTCTAGTCTAGTCTAGTCTAGTCTAGTCTAGTCTAGTCTAGTCTAGTCTAGTCTAGTCTAGTCTCTAGTCTAGTCTCTAGTCTAGTGTCTAGTCTAGTCTCTAGTCTAGTGTCTAGTCTAGTGTCTAGTCTAGTCTCTAGTCTAGTGTCTAGTCTAGTCTCTAGTCTAGTCTCTAGTCTAGTCTCTAGTCTAGTCTCTAGTCTAGTCTCTAGTCTAGTCTCTAGTCTAGTCTCTAGTCTAGTCTCTAGTCTAGTCTCTAGTCTAGTCTCTAGTCTAGTCTCTAGTCTAGTCTCTAGTCTAGTCTCTAGTATAGTCTCTAGTCTAGTCTCTAGTCTAGTCTCTAGTCTAGTCTCTAGTCTAGTCTCTAGTCTAGTCTCTAGTCTAGTATCTAGTCTAGTCTCTAGTCTAGTCTCTAGTGTAGTCTCTAGTGTAGTCTCTAGTCTAGTCCCTAGTCTGGTCTCTAGTCTAGTCTCTAGTCTATTCAATAGTCTAGGCTCTAGTCTAGTCTCTAGTCTGGTCTCTAGTCTAGTCTCTAGTCTAGTCTCTAGTCTAGTCTCTAGTCTAATCTCTAGAATAATCTCTAGTCTAGTCTCTAAACTAGTCTCTAGTCTAGTCTCTAGTCTAATCTCTAGTCTAGTCTCTAGTCTAGTCTCTAGTGTAGTCTCTAGTCTCTAGTCTAGTCTCTATTCTAGTCTCTAGTCTAGTCTCTAGTCTAGTCTCTAGTCTAGTCTCTAGTCTAATATCTAGTCTAGTCTCTAAACTAGTCTCTATTCTAGTCTCTAGTCTAGTCTCTAGTGTAGTCTCTAGTCTATTATCTAGTCTAGTCTCTAGTCTAGTCCCTAGTCTGGTCTCTAGTCTAGTCTCTAGTCTAGTCTCTAGTCTAGTCTCTAGTCTAGTCTCTAGTCTAGTCTCTAGTCTAGTCTCTAGTCTAGTCTCTAGTCTAGTCTCTAGTATAGTCTCTAGTCTAGTCTCTAGTCTAGTATCTAGTCTAGTCTCTAGTCTAGTCTCTAGTGTAGTCTCTAGTGTAGTCTCTAGTCTAGTCCCTAGTCTGGTCTCTAGTCTAGTCTCTAGTCTAGTCAATAGTCTAGGCTCTAGTCTAGTCTCTAGTCTGGTCTCTAGTCTAGTCTCTAGTCTAGTCTCTAGTCTAGTCTCTAGTCTAATCTCTAGAATAATCTCTAGTCTAGTCTCTAAACTAGTCTCTAGTCTAGTCTCTAGTCTAATCTCTAGTCTAGTCTCTAGTCTAGTCTCTAGTGTAGTCTCTAGTCTCTAGTCTAGTCTCTATTCTAGTCTCTAGTCTAGTCTCTAGTCTAGTCTCTAGTCTAGTCTCTAGTCTAGTCTCTAGTCTAATCTCTAGAATAATCTCTAGTCTAGTCTCTAAACTAGTCTCTATTCTAGTCTCTAGTCTAGTCTCTAGTGTAGTCTCTAGTCTATTATCTAGTCTAGTCTCTAGTCTAGTCCCTAGTCTGGTCTCTAGTCTAGTCTCTAGTCTAGTCTCTAGTCTAGTCTCTAGTCTAGTCTCTAGTCTAGTCTCTAGTCTAGTCTAGTCTCTAGTCTAGTCTCTAGTCTAGTCTCTAGTCTAGTCACTAGTCTAGTCTCTAGTCTAGTCTCTAGTCTAGTCTCTAGTCTAGTCTCTAGTCTAGTCTCTGTCTAGTCTCTAGTCTAGTCTCTAGTCTAGTCTCTAGTCTAGTCTCTAGTCTAGTCTCTAGTCTAGTCTAGTCTAGTCTAGTCTAGTCTAGTCTAGTCTCTAGTCTAGTCTCTAGTCTAGTCTCTAGTCTAGTCACTAGTCTAGTCTCTAGTCTAGTCTCTAGTCTAGTCTCTAGTCTAGTCTCTAGTCTAGTCTCTAGTCTCTAATCTAGTCTCTAGTCTAGTCGCTAGTCTAGTCTCTAGTCTAGTCCCTAGTCTGATCTCTAGTCTAGTCTCTAGTCTAGTCTCTAGTCTAGTCTCTAGTCTAGTCTCTAGTCTAGTCTCTAGTCTAGTCTCTAGTCTAGTCTCTAGTCTAGTCTCTAGTCTAGTCTCTAGTCTAGTCTCTAGTCTAGTCTCTAGTCTAGTCTCTAGTCTAGTCTCTAGTCTAGTCTCTAGTATAGTCTCTAGTCTAGTCTCTAGTCTAGTCTCTAGTCTAGTCTCTAGTCTAGTCTCTAGTCTAGTCTCTAGTCTAGTCTCTAGTCTAGTCTCTAGTCTAGTCTCTAGTCTAGTCTCTAGTCTAGTCTCTAGTCTAGTCTCTAGTCTAGTCTCTAGTCTAGTCTCTAGTCTAGCCTCTAGTCTAGTCTCTAGTCTAGTCGCCAGTCTAGTCTCTATTCTAGTCGCTAGTCTAGTCTCTATTCTAGTCGCTAGTCTAGTCTCTATTCTAGTCTCTAGTCTACTCTCTAGTCTAGTCTCTAGTCTCTAGTCTAGTCTCTAGTCTAGTCTCTAGTCTAGTCTTTAGTCTAGTCTCTAGTCTAGTGTCTAGTCTAGTCTCTAGTCTAGTCTCTAGTCTAGCCTCTAGTCTAGTCTCTAGTCTAGTCTCTAGTCTAGTCTCTAGTCTAGTCTCTAGTCTAGTCTCTAGTCTAGTCTCTAGTCTAGTCTTTAGTCTAGTCTATTTCATTCTAGGGAATTTAGTTGTTTTTTGTTTTGTATATCATTAACTTAAAATTTGACTCAGGGAATGATAAGAAATCTAGAAATTTAAATTTGTTATAGTTTTTTTTTTAAATTTTCTTCCTTATTATCCTTAAGTACATAGTGTTTTTTCTTATATATTCTTTTATTAATCGTTTTGTTGTGTTCATTCTTTACAATTTCTATATTCTGTTGCTTATTTCAACAATTGTCCTTTACCTTGTTGTGTTTGAGAATATTTCCTACTTATGTCTATCATTCAAACACAGTGTAAGGCCAAGGATTTAAAAATATATACAATAGCGTACAAAATCACGTTCAAGTTTACATATTTGTAAGTGGGTATGTAGGTATTACATTTTATTCTCTTCTAAATTCCAACCTACACCTCCATGATTTACTAACACTAAGTACAATCATGTAAATGTTTTTACTGAAAAAAAAAAAAAAACAATCTCTCATACATTTGTGTAGGTGAGTACATGACGTGTAAAAAAAAGCTTTAAAGAAAACAAGTTCGTTCATGGTTTGTTGTGTTCCCCCATTATTATTTTTTTTTTGTGTTGGAAAAACTGACAACATACATTAAATTTTGGATGAATTTTCTGTTTTCTTTTTTCGATCTCAGGCCAGCAGGGAATTGTTTGCAGAACACTCAAGGGGGTGGCAGGAGAAACATAATTACTGCTAAGAACAACAGATACATTTTTAACTTTTTTTGTATTTTTTTCGTTTTTTTGTAAACAATATTTGCCATTTCTGTTTTTTTTTTTTTTGTTTTTTTTTTACTGTTGTGTATTTTAAGGCTGTTATTGTAAGAACGATAAAGATAATCAGGATTTGAAGACGTAAAAAAGACTGCTGCTTATCGTTTGTTAGATGAAATAACAACATAAACAAACATGTCAAATGTTTGAGTTTTAAATTGTTTTGTAAGTATGAGCTCTCATGTATTTGTTTGGAAAAAATAAAAGAAAAATACCAAAAACAAAAATCGAGATATGGCTAAAATAAAATGTTATAATGCGTTTTAGAAATTCTTTTTAATTTTATATGCAAATAAATGTGTTTTAAAAAATATTATCAAAAATTTACATAAACAGTATTTAAATGTAAATAAATTTACATTTGAGTGGCTTAAAGAAGATAAAGAGAATAAATGTTGGGTATTTTTTTTGGGTATAAAAAGGTTAGTTTTGCTACCAAAGAGGACACAAATTTCCTAAAATAAAGGCATACTTAAAATTTAGGGTTTTTAAAACAAATTAAAATTTTTCATGTTAAAATGTTGAAGTTTGTTCGTTTGTATGTTGAAATCAACATTCCAAAGCTCCCAAATAACTTATATCTATGCATAATCGTCTTTAAAGGTCTATAGGCTTCAATTCCAATTTCTCTGCTTTTGGATGACTCCTGCTGTTCGCAAACATTGTGAGATTGCTGCTTGAGTATTTGCTAATGCGGTTGCAAGCTCTTGTTGAGCTTGACAAGAATCTTCATGGAGTAATGCCTCCAATTCTTGGTTTGCAAACTTTTTTGGCTGACCTGGGCGATCTTTGTCTTCCTTGTCAAAATCGCCACTTCGGAACAGAACAAACCATCACTTGTACGATAAAACCAAAAGCTTTGGTGATATTTTCAAAGCAAAAATAAACTTTGTTGTTTACACTATAATGTTCAATAACTAAGTGAGAATAAATGAAAGATATATACCCTTTAAAATGACATATAATTTATTAAAAACAAAAACCGCGTTGAAAAGATGCACCATCTATTTTAAATCATGCATTTTTAAGTCATTAAAAAATAAAACTTTGATTTTTCTAAAATTAATAAAAAAATGTTCTTGATTTGAAAAAGAAAAATATTTTATTTTAGTCTCTAGTCTAGTCTCTAGACTAGTTTCTAGTCTAGTCTCTAGTCTAGTCTTTAGTCTCTAGTCTAGTCTCTAGTCTAGTCTCTAGTCTAGTCTCTAGTCTAGTCACTAGTCTAGTCTCTAGTCTCTAGTCTAGTCTCTAGTCTAGTCTCTAGTCTAGTCTCTAGTCTAGTCTCTAGTCTAGTCTTTAGTCTAGTCTCTAGTCTAGTCTCTAGTCTAGTGTCTAGTCTAGTATCTAGTCTAGTCTCTAGTCTAGTCTCTAGTCTAGTCTCTAGTCTAGTCTATAGTCTAGTCTCTAGTCTAGTCGCTAGTCTAGTCGCTAGTCTAGTCTCTAGTCTAGTCTCTAGTCTAGTCTCTAGTCTAGTCTCTAGTCTAGTCGCTAGTCTAGTCGCTAGTCTAGTCTCTAGTCTAGTCGCTAGTCTAGTCCCTAGTCTAGTCTCTAGTCTAGTCTCTAGTCTAGTCTCTAGTGTAGTCTCTATTCTAGTCTCTAGTCTAGTCTCTAGTCTAGTCTCTATTCTAGTCTCTAGTCTAGTCTCTAGTCTAGTCTCTAGTCTAGTCTCTAGTCTAGTCTCTAGTCTAGTCTCTATTCTAGTCTCTAGTCTAGTCTCTAGTCTAGTCTCTAGTCTAGTCTAGTCTCTATTCTAGTCTCTAGTCTAGTCTCTAGTCTAGTCTCTAGTCTAGTCTCTAGTCTAGTCTCTAATCTAGTCTCTATTCTAGTCTCTAGTCTAGTCCCTAGTCTAGTCTCTAGTCTAGTCTCTAGTCTAGTCTCTAGTCTAGTCCCTAGTCTAGTCTCTAGTCTAGTCTCTAGTCTAGTCTAGTCTCTAGTCTAGTCTCTAGTGTAGTCTCTATTCTAGTCTCTAGTCTAGTCTCTAGTCTAGTCTCTAGTCTAGTCTCTAGTCTAGTCTCTAGTCTAGTCTAGTCTCTAGTCTAGTCTCTAGTCTAGTCCCTAGTCTAGTCTCTAGTCTCTAGTCTAGTCTCTAGTGTAGTCTCTAATCTAGTCTCTATTCTAGTCTCTAGTCTAGTCTCTAGTCTAGTCTCTATTCTAGTCTCTATTCTAGTCTCTAGTCTAGTCTCTAGTCTAGTATCTAGTCTAGTCTCTAGTCTAGTCTCTAAACTAGTCTCTAGTCTAGTCTTTAGCCTAGTCTCTAGTCTAGTCTCTAGTCTAGTCTCTGGTCTAGTCTCTAGTCTAGTCTTTAGTCTAGTCTCTAGTCTAGTCTCTAGTCTAGTCTCTAGTCTAGTCTCTAGTCTAGTCTCTAGTCTAATCTCTAGTCTAGTCTGTAGTCTAGTCTATAGTATAGTCTCTAGTCTAGTCTAGTCTCTAGTCTAGTCTCTAGTCTAGTCTCTAGTCTAGTCTAGTCTAGTCTCTAGTCTAGTCTCTAGTCTAGTCTCTAGTCTAGTCTCTAGTCTCTGGTCTAGTCTCTAGTGTAGTCTCTAATCTAGTCTCTATTCTAGTCTCTAGTCTAGTCTAGTCTCTAGTCTAGTCTCTATTCTAGTCTATATTCTAGTCTCTAGTCTAGTCTCTAGTCTAGTATCTAGTCTAGTCTCTAGTCTAGTCTCTAAACTAGTCTCTAGTCTAGTCTTTAGCCTAGTCTCTAGTCTAGTCTCTAGTCTAGTCTCTGGTCTAGTCTCTAGTCTAGTCTCTAGTCTAGTCTCTAGTCTAGTCTCTAGTCTAGTCTCTAGTCTAGTCTCTAGTCTAGTCTCTAGTCTAATCTCTAGTCTAATCTCTAGTCTAGTCTGTAGTCTAGTCTATAGTCTAGTCTCTAGTCTAGTCTTTTGTCTAGTCTCAAGTATATTCTCTAGTCTAGTATTTTGTCTAGTCTCAAGTATATTCTCTAGTCTCTGGTCTAGTCTCTATAAAAAAATCAAATTTAGATTTTTCCAATTATTTTATTTCAAAGCTATATTTTTTTTTTTAATAATTAAACAAACTTTTGATGTTTTTAACAATTTCTTTTCTTGATCCCTTGTCATTTAGCCTGATTGCCCTGCCTTAATAATTGCTCTATTTATCAAATCTATTTCGTTTATACTACACACATTATGTCTTTGCTTTATGTCAACTTGTCAGTTTCTATTTGTTTATCTCGATCTTCATTTCTTAAATAGTTTTCAATACCTCTACATGGTAAAATACATTTGCTGGAAGATATGAAAGCAAAAAAAAAAAACATCTAACGTTAAAAACTTTTTGACAGCTTCTGACTACTACAAATTGCTAACAAAAATTGTAAAATTTTCTTGAAAAATATGCTTTTTTCTCTCCCTCATATTTTTCCAGTCTTTACGAAACTAAAAAGAAAAACTAAAACTATTTATTGAATATAAGAAGAAAAAAAAGGAAAGCAAACAAACTCGGTACATTTGTAAACAGTATTTGAATTAATTTACTGCATGTAATTGATAGTTAAAAAGACAGCAGCAGTACAAACTCTTAAACTTTGATAATAAATAGTAAAAGAAAACCAACTTAGTTTTGTTGCACAACTAAAAATGCTGGTCTTAAAACTTGGGGATATATATGGCAAAAGCAATTGCTAAATGAGCTTCTAACTTAAAAAGTTATAATTGGTCAAAAGATTTTACTATTTTTTTATAAAGAATTTCTTATTTCTGTTACAAACAGTTTACTAAAGAATAACAGTACGTATGAGTATTATTACCAAATATCATATAATAAATATTACTTATACGTGTAGGTCTACACAGAATAATATTTATTATTTCTTAGTTTGTTGTTTAGTTTTTTGACAGGATCAATATAATAGCGAGGCTACTTTGAATTTTGAAGAAATGTATAAAGGGTGTTCCAAAATTTGCACAAGATTTTAATTGTGTGTTCATTAGAATCTTATTTTGTTATTAAAACATAATGTACTTAGAATAGGGTTGTGTATAAAATAGAACAAATGGAAAATGGTAATTGCTGGCACATATCCACTCTTCTGTAGAAAATTTACATTTAAATATTTTGCACAAATATGGTTGAATTTCGTTGATGTTGGTAGTTCAATTTCCTACTTCAAGACATGGTTGATTGTGGACTTGTTGTCACAGACCTTTGACTTCAAATGATCCCATAAAAAGAAATTCAATGGTGTTAAATCACATCATCTGAGGTGGTCATGCAATCAGAAAAACGAGCAAATATCTCATGCTGTAATTGAATTGTTTCAGGAGCATCATGGCATGCGGCTTTGACTTGTGGTAACCACTTGTCATTCACATCAATATCATGCAATTTAAGCTGAAAGAACTCTGTCATCATGTCTCTAATAACAGTCATTGCCTAAACAGCCTCGTTTTGAAAAAAATTCCTTAATGATGCCTCCAGCCCAAAATCCCTAATAGACTGTGATACTTTCTGCAGGCATTTGATTTTGGACAAACATATAAGAGTTTTCTACACACCAAATATGAAAATTTTTAAGGATTAACATCAAGCCATCGAGGGAGGTTAAAATAAGGTTCATGGCTTATAAAGAATTCGCTTGAAAAATCAGCATTCAATTGGTGATAATCAATAATCCATTTAAAAAACCCTTTTCAATTCGCTGTTCATGATTACTAGGCTTCATAACTGAATAAAGGATTAAGTCAATAGCTGGCTGGTAAATATCTCCTCTATCTCTAGTCTAGTCTCTAGTTTAGTCTCTAGTCTAGTCTCTAGTCTAGTCTCTAGTCTAGTCTCTAGTCTAGTCTCTAGTCTAGTCTCTAGTCTAGTCTCTAGTCTAGTCTCTAGTCTAGTCTCTAGTCTAGTCTCTAGTCTAGTCTAGTCTCTAGTCTAGTCTCTAGTCTAGTCTCTAGTCTAGTCTCTAGTCTAGTCTCTAGTCTAGTCTCTAGTCTAGTCTCTAGTCTAGTCTCTAGTCTAGTCTCTAGTCTAGTCTCTAGTCTAGTCTCTAGTCTAGTCTCTAGTCTAGTCTCTAGTCTAGTCTCTAGTCTAGTCTCTAGTCTAGTCTCTAGTCTAGTCTCTAGTCTAGTCTCTAGTCTAGTCTCTAGTCTAGTCTCTAGTCTAGTCTCTAGTCTAGTCTCTAGTCTAGTCTCTAGTCTAGTCTGTAGTCTAGTCTCTAGTCTAGTCTCTAGTCTAGTCTCTAGTCTAGTCTCTAGTCTAGTCTCTAGTCTAGTCTGTAGTCTAGTCTCTAGTCTAGTCTCTAGTCTAGTCTCTAGTCTAGTCTCTAGTCTAGTCTCTAGTCTAGTCTCTAGTCTAGTCTCTAGTCTAGTCTCTAGTCTAGTCTCTAGTCTAGTCTCTAGTCTAGTCTCTAGTCTAGTCTCTAGTCTAGTCTCTAGTCTAGTCTCTAGTCTAGTCTCTAGTCTAGTCTCTAGTCTAGTCTCTAGTCTAGTCTCTAGTCTAGTCTCTAGTCTAGTCTCTAGTCTAGTCTCTAGTCTAGTCTCTAGTCTAGTCTCTAGTCTAGCCTCTAGTCTAGTCTCTAGTCTAGTCTCTAGTCTAGTCTCTTGTCTCTATTTTAGTCTCTGGTCTAGTCTCTAGTCTAGTCTCTAGTCTAGTCTCTTGTCTCTAGTCTAGTCTCTTGTCTCTAGTCTAGTCTCTAGTCTAGTCTCTAGTCTAGTCTCTAGTCTAGTCTCTAGTCTAGTCTCTAGTCTAGTGTCTAGTCTTATCTCTAGTCTAGTCTCTAGTCTAGTCTCTGGTCTAGTCTCTAGTCTAGTCTCTAGTCTAGTCTCTTGTCTCTAGTCTAGTCTCTAGTCTAGTCTCTAGTCTAATCATAAGTCTAGTCTCTAGTCTAGTCTCTTGTCTCTATTTTAGTCTCTGGTCTAGTCTCTAGTCTAGTCTCTAGTCTAGTCTCTAGTCTAGTCTCTAGTCTAGTCTCTAGTCTAGTCTCTAGTCTAGTCTCTAGTCTAGTCTCTAGTCTAGTCTCTAGTCTAGTCTCTAGTCTAGTCTCTAGTCTAATCATAAGTCTAGTCTCTAGTCTAGTCTCTAGTCTAGTCTCTTGTCTCTATTTTAGTCTCTGGTCTAGTCTCTAGTCTAGTCTCTAGTCTAGTCTCTTGTCTCTAGTCTAGTCTCTTGTCTCTAGTCTAGTCTCTAGTCTAGTCTCTAGTCTAGTCTCTAGTCTAGTCTCTAGTCTAGTCTCTAGTCTTATCTCTAGTCTAGTCTCTAGTCTAGTCTCTGGTCTAGTCTCTAGTATAGTATCTAGTCTAGTCTCTAGTCTAGTCTCTAGTCTAGTCTCTGGTCTAGTCTCTAGTCTAGTCTCTAGTCTAGTCTCTTGTCTCTAGTCTAGTCTCTAGTCTAGTCTCTAGTCTAGTCTCTAGTCTAGTCTCTAGTATAGTATCTAGTCTAGTCTCTAGTCTAGTCTCTAGTCTAGTCTCTAGTCTAGTCTCTAGTCTAGTCTCTAGTCTAGTCTCTAGTCTAGTCTCTTGTCTCTATTTTAGTCTCTGGTCTAGTCTCTAGTCGAGTCTCTATTCTAGTCTCTAGTCTAGTCTCTAGTCTAGTCTCTAGTCTAGTCTCTAGTCTAGTCTCTAGTCTAATCATAAGTCTAGTCTCTAGTCTAGTCTCTATTTTAGTCTCTTGTCTCTAGTCTAGTCTCTAGTCTAGTCTCTAGTCTAGTCTCTAGTCTAGTCTCTAGTCTAGTCTCTAGTCTTATCTCTAGTCTAGTCTCTAGTCTAGTCTCTAGTCTAGTCTCTATTCTATTCTGGAAAAGTTTACCAATATAGTAGAAGCAAAGTGTGTAAATTTGTTTGAAAACAGATTGAAAATTTTGAAATTTTCTGTTAATTGTCTGCACTATTCATATTTTTAGGCAGGTACAAAGAATTTTTATATTTTTGATAAATATTTCTAAAACTAAAGAACAAAAGCGTAAATTTCCCCTGTCATTTTGAAAGTGTTTAAACTTTTACACATTTTAATCTGTCCTATTCATAATTTTGAGAGCATGGAAAGCATTTTCTAAAAAGATCAAGGTAACTATTAGGTTTATGACTTAAAAATTAGGGATTTACAAAATTTTTTTTTTCCAATTTTTTTTTTACCAAAAAATTTGTTTGACCAAATTTTTTTTCAAAATTTTTTTTTTTTTTAACAAAAATAGATATTAATATTTATCTTAAAGTATACTTTGATGAAGGCTATATACGATTCTGCACAGGCGAATATTTCACTCTTACTTGGTTTTATTATATAATACAAATAAACAATTTTGGACGTATGAGTAATATTTATTTAATGTTTATTAAAACCTTTCAAAAATACAGGTTTTTGCAAAATAGCAAATAAATTTTCTAGTTACTAATAGAACACATCATTAGCTATCAAAAAATATTAAAAACAATTTCGACAAGGGAGTTAGGTCTTACATAGGCGAGTTTCCAAGCTATGTTTATTTATCTATAGCTATAACTTTATCACCCACAAAGTTTTAAAATCTAACAAATTAATATTTTATTAAAATTTTGCTAAATTTTTAACATTTAGTTAAAAAAATAAACATTAAAAAAAAAAATTATTGTTAGAAAATGGTATTTCGTTATTTATTTCCAATTTACATGTCTAATGAAATTTGTTTTAAATTATTTCATAAATTATTTATAACTGCACAAAATGGGTAAAATAAAAAAGCAAATAAACAAACAAAAAATACATACATACATATTTATAAATTCCAATAAACGTTAACAAAAAAACTTTAATACAAATTTACGTGCTAAAATGTAACTATATGACCTTTAATAAACACGTAAATATGTTTTGCAGCAGAGAATGAATAATAAATAACAAAAAATTTATGAAAATTTAGTCGTGCTTAAGCAAAAATTTATTAGCATTAAAATGAAAAATAAATATATTCAATGGGAAATTTAACATTTCGAGGAAAATATGACATTTTATTCTACAAGTAAAAATTTAAGTTTTGAATGAAGTCTGTTACACTTTTTTTTATTTTCCAATAGCTATTAATATGAGCTATTAAAAACTGTTAAAATATTTAAATTTCATTAATATATATTTGTTTAATATTAGTTGAAACTTTGAATATTTTTTCCGAAATCTTAAAATTTTGTTAAAGACTTAAATGAATATTTATTGAGGAATTAAACTATTTTTTCTTATTTAAATAAATTTTAAGAGTAGCTTTCAAAATTGGAGAATTTTTCTAAAAATTTTAAATTTGAAAAAAAAATATTTTTTTGGGAAAAGGTGAAATTTTATTTTGTTAAAAAAATTTAAGTTTGATTTGAAATTTAAAATTATTTTTTTATTTTCCAATAGCTATTAACATGAACTACTAGAAAAGAGAAAAATATTAAAAATTTTTTAATATATATTTTATTAATATTTGTACAAACTTTGAATATTTTTCATTTGAAAGTTTTTTGAGATTTAAAAAAAAATATATATTAAAGGATTTATCTCTGTTTTATTATTTAAGTTAGTTTTAAACTTAGCTTTGAAAATACTTTAAAATATTTTGCCTTTTCCAAAGATTTAGAAATTTAAAAATTTTTTTTTTTTTGGGAAAAAGTGAAATTTTATTTTGTTAATAAAATTTAAGTTTTCATTGAAATTTAAAATTATTTTTTTATTTTCCAATAGCTATTAACATGAACTACTAGAAAAGAGAAAAATGTTTAAATATGTTTTATATCTATTTGATTAATATCTGTACAAACTTTTGAATAGTTTTCATTTCTTATTTATTAAATTTTGAAAGTTTGTTAGAGAATTAAAAAAATATGTATTAAAGGATTTAGCTCGGGTTTATTATTTAAGTTCGTTTTAAACTTAGATTTGGATAAAATTCAATTCTAGGGTTACAACTAGGCTAAATAAAATACTTTTGTTTTCTTTGTGAGTGGGATAGCAGAGATCGGAAAAATCGCTATGTTCAGAAAGAAAAGGAAATCTCTTACACTAGGACAAGCAAATATTGAAAATAATTCTTAGTTCAGCCTGATAATATATTTTTAACACATTTACACATAAAGCTTGGGTTCATGAAAATCTTCGTGAAAGCTATACCTAATAGTGGTGATGGCTTTTTATATTTGATAGAAAAAATTTTGTAAACTGAGTTATGTAAAAATTAAAGAAGCCATATTTAAAGAAAAACTTAGTGATTGTGAAAAATCAGCCTGGGATTACTTAATAAAAGTGACTTTAAGTTTTCTCGGAAATCAAACGACTATAAAAGTATTGTCGCGGTACTGTTATCTACTTATAAGGATTTAGGCTGTAATAAGTCGTGAAAGATTCTACCTATACATTTCTACGATAGAACAAGTATGAAATGTTACCTTATATACCCTTCTCAAAATTATACTTTAAAATAAAAATTTTAAATATTTTTAGGTAAAAAAAATTTTTTTTTTTTTCAAAATTAAAAAAAAAAAATTTTTAAATTATTTTTCAAATTTTTTTTTCAAATATTTTTTTAATTTTAAAAAAAATTATTTTTTTATTAGTTAGTGAAAACAGTGATATTATTTTAAAGTTTAAATTTTAGAAATATTTTTAGAACAAGTAAGAGAGCTATATTCGGCATTTATTTAGTTATAGAAAATTATTTTCAAAATTAATTTTTTTTTTTTTCGAAATCCTTTTTTTATTTTTCGAATTTTTTTTTTTAATTAAATAGTAAAAACAAATTTATGACAAAAAAATTTGTTTGGTAAAAAAAATTGGGTTAAAAAATATTTTTATAATTTTTTTTTAATTTTTTTGATATTTTTTTTTTTAATTTTAAAAACTTTTTTTTAAAAATTCGAGTTAAAAAATATTTTTCCCTGTATTTTTCGTGAAAGATTCTACCAATACAATTCTACGATAGAACAAGTACTTAAGAGAGATATATTTAGCATTTATTTAGTTAAACAAAATTATATTTTTTTTCAAAATTGTTTTCAAAATTTAAAAATTTTTTTTTTTTACATTTTTTTTTTCGAAAACCTTTTTTTATTTTTTTACGAATTTTTTTTTTTTTAAATTAATTAGTGAAAACAAATTTATGACAAAAAATTTTTTTTTGTTAAAAAAAATCGAGTTAAAAAATATTTCTATAATTTTTTTTTTTAAATTTATTAATGAAAACAATTTTGTGACAAAAATTTTTTTTGTAAAAAAAAAAAATTCGGATTAAAAAAGTATTTTTCCCGATTTTAACCCATAGTAGGTCCAAATTACTATATATACACCGTTGCAATGCGCTTTGTAATATCTATCATTAGATATCCATATTGTTTATATTAATGAGTTAGTAATCGAGATATAGATCAAAAATAGGCAAAAAATCGGGGTTGTCCCGGTTTTTTCCTTATATCTCAGCCATTTGTAAGCCGATTTTCTCGGTTTTAAATAGCGACAAAGTCGGAAGAATTCCCGATATATTGATGTATCAATTATGTTTGTAAGTTATTTGGGGGCTATGGAAAGTTGATTTAAACATACAGACGGACAGAAGGACATGGCTATATCGACTTCGCTATATATAATGATCCAGAATATATATACTTTGTGGGGTAGCAAATGAAAAATGTAGAAATTACAAACGGAATAACAAACTTATATATACCCTTGCCACTCATGGTGAATAACGTAATTTTGTTGATAAAAACTAAGATTTTCTAACATAGAATAAAATCAAATGACGAAATAACAATTCGTATTTAAAACATTCTAATTATATTTCTGTTAAACTTATGCCTGTTCCAAGCATAACTATACAAACGTTTTCTTGTTACATGCAAAAAGTACTGATTTTTTTGTTGACCAGTGATGTTATTTTAAAGTTTAAGTAATTTCTTATCAGATTTTATTTTTAACAAGAAATCTTAAAACTAATTGCACATATACATTTTAATATAGGACAACATATGGTCGACCTCAATTAGTATTAATTTCCTTATAAGCCGTATGTTTTCTTATCATTTTTAACAAAAATAAAGTAGACATAGACAGGATACATACACACAGGATACAGGCTGACTAACATATGTATATGTGTATGTATAAAAGGTATTGTTAGTATGTATATGTAAGCTGACTTTTACCTTTTTCTGGGTACTAAGTAAATACACACAAATATTTGTATTTGTGTGTAACATGTCGTTAGTGTAAATATTTTAAACTAATTAAATATGTACAAAACAAAGTCAATGAAATACATATAAATTACATATTCATGTATTCCCTATTTACATACATACATATATACAAGGTATGTATGTACTTATGTACCAGTGTTGCCAATTCTTGGTGAACAAAAAGGGCTAAACACTTAGAGAAAAAAGGCTAAAAAAAGGCTAAAAAGTGGCTAAAAAAGGGCTAAAATTTTTAAATTAAAGAACACATACATTTTACACAAAAAAGAACTTTGGGCCATTATTACAACTTGCCTTTATGTTCGTAATACTAAAAGGTAACTTTAAAGATACCTTCTTCTATTACTTCTTCTATTACCAAAGTTGTTTTTGACAAACAAAAATGTATGAATATAACAAACGTTCAAATGGAAGAAAATAAGAATTCTTATTCTTGGTCACACTTATATCATATGCCGATGTTTTCAATATCTCGTATTTATCACCTGGCCTGCAAAAGCCCAAATTTTTTATATGAAAGCCAAATTTAAAAGTAATCCTTTGTGATAACTTCAAAATCGATGGAGAATATTTTCATAAGTGAATATATGTCTAATATGCCTCTCAAGAAATGCATAAAAAAAATATTCTAAAAACTATATACGTCGTCGGACAGAATTGATTTTCATTGTTCAAAACATAAATTTTGCCATTAGTTAGTAAACATATCAAAACTAAGGTAGCCAAAATATTTGGTCAAAATATTGGAAATTACGGGTATGGTATGCTGGTAATCATAAATATTTAATTTAATTTTAGAAAAATGGTAATTTTTATTATTTGATCAGATATAAATAATCATAGCTAAACTGTTATCGATAATGGACTGAATATTCTAATTTGGTTGGATGGTAGTCTTTAAAAAGGGAATACATGGCATGTGTAAGGTGTTATAAAATATTTTTTAAAGTACTATATATACGTCAAAATTTAATATTAGAGGAAAGTAACTTTTATGGATCATAAAATACATCGCCCAGATAAAGTTGAAAGTCTTCTCTTGAATCCTATATATACTTTTATAAACGCCCGGACCAGCCCGTACATATTTTATAATATTAACATTTTTTCTTCAAATAACGCTAATATTTTCTATATTATTTATGGCATTTTAATTTAAATATTTATTTTAATCTTTGTAGTCGTTTTCATTTTACCTGTTTATATTTATGAGTCTAATAAACGCGAAGCCTTAACTATGGGAGTTCAAGAAGTTATCGGCACATTAAAAAAGTACTAGAATAACTCAATCGTTTCAAAGTTACAGAGTTTTGGCCGATGAAAAACAATTCTGAGCAACTGTGCGTCCCAGGCATGAATACAACATGTATTTTGAATGCGTCCTTGATGCAAATAATAAAATACTCGAGCAAAAATTGAATGATCTAATTTGAGAACTAGAGTAAGTTTGAAGAATATATGGAAGGTTCTAACAATTTGTATGTGCTTAAATTGTTTACTGGTTCAACATTTTCAGTCAATTTTTATCATAATATTCTTGCCAACTTTTTTAAACTGATTTTACTAATTTTCAACAGCAAAAAATTTAAAATTATTAGAGTAAATATAAAAGTTTTAATTTTGCCATAAAAATGGCTAAATGAAAATAAAAAAGGCTAAAAAAATGGCTAAAGGCTAAATTGATTTTTTTGAGGCTAAACAAGATTGAAAAGGGCTAAATTTAGCCAGAAAAGGGCTAAATTGGCAACACTGTTATGTACATACATATGTATAAACAATGCTTTAACAAATGTTAAGGTATTTGGAAAATAATTTATATTAATTAAATATAATATATTGTATATCCCCTGTTTTCAAAAAGGTAATATAAGAGTATAAAATTATTTCAAGGGAATTTAATTTCAACAAACAATACTCAAACATTAAAATTTAAAGAAGGGGGTGGGAGGTTATAGGTTTTAAATAAAACAATTTTTAGGAGGGGAAATAAATTATACTCAATATTATAATTATACATTCACTTTGAAATAATATGTGTGTTTAAATCATGTTTAGTCAACTTTTAGTTAATTTATACAACTATAACTATTATCTTAATAACATATGAACTATAAGGAACTAGGCTATTGAAAATCAGCTAAATCGTACTACAACCGAAGGAGAAGAAAACCAGCTTATGGTGTTTACTTTTCTGGCATAAATGATACCTTTATTCTGTATTTTACCCTTTTTGTGTTCTTTTCTGAAAAAAAAAAAAAATTGTAGTTTGGTAAGCGTATAACGTGTTTTTTTCAAATAATTTTGCCCTTAAACCCCAAAGATATGCTACATGTTTCACCCTCAATTTTATCAAAGCGTTAGAAATGCAGCAATGCAAACAGCTTTCTTGTTATTGTTTTTGAAGTTTGTTTGTATTAATGAAATAGTTTTTTTGTATTTTTTGAGACAAAAAACTGTTTTTTTTTTATACATTACAATGAAAGTTGAGGACGGATACAACTGTATTCTTTGGCGAAAGAGTAGAGAAAATGATGTAGAATTTTTACAGTGGATAAATATGACCACTGTAAAATCTACCACACTTTTGGACACCTTTTTTTGTGTTCTTTAATCTCTTTTAACAAGAGCACAATATCTCTTCATTGGCCTTAGCTGCAGGCAGTTTGGAGGATTTGCCTCTCTTGGTACAACTAATGATGTGTTCTATTAGTAACTAGAAAATTTATTTGCTGGTTAAAAAAAATCTGTAAAAATTAAAATTTTTTTTTTAAATTTTTTTCAAAAATTTTTTAATTTTTTTTTTAATATTTTTGGTAAACAAAAATAAAAAAATTTAAATTTTTAAAAATGTTTGAAAAAAATTTTTAAATTTTTTTAAAAAATTTTAAAAAAATTAAAAAAAAAATTTTTAAATTCTTTTTTTTAATTTTGTTTACCTAAAAATATTTAAAATTTTTTTTAAGTATAATTTTGTGAAGGGTTTATAACAAAAATTTTTTCAAACATTTTTAATTTTTAGCGAAAACAAATTTTAGGGCAAAAATGTTTTTTTAATTTATTTGTGAACAAATTTTATAACAAAATTAAAAAAAAAAAAATTAATTTTTTTAAATTTTTTTTTTTTAATTTTTTTTCAAAATTTTTTATTTTTTCATTTATTAGCGAAAACATATTTTAGGGCAAACATTTTTTTTTAATTTATTTGTGAAAAAAATTTATAACAAAAAATTGTTTTTTGTTGAAAAAAAAAAATTTGGGAAAAAAAATTTTTCCCGACTTCTTGGTCTTTGAAATATCTATTATTGGATATCCATATTGTGTATATTAATGACTTAGTAATCCAGATATAAATAAAAAATAGGTAAAAAATCGAGGCTTTCCTGGTTTTTTCCTTATATCTCAGCCATTTATGGGCGGATTGTGTCGAACCGATCCAGACGAATTCCCGATATATTGATTTATGAATCATGTATGTAAGTTATTTGGGGGCCACGGAAAGTTGATTTCAACATACAGACGGACCTTGGCTATATTGACTTCGCTATCTATAACAATCAAGAATATATACACTTTATGGGGTCTGTTTAATACAAATAAATTTATTTCAGTTAAAAAATATCACTCATACGTATTTTTGTAACTCTTAATCAATGCAATTTTAAGGTAGTAGTTTTCGAAATCAAACAAAATAATCTTCGTGTAATAAATCTCAATTGTAGTATTTTCCATCAAGAATTTTTAAATATTTCCTTAAATTTCATAAAATATTAGTTTCAATATGAAATTCCCTCTCTGTAGCTTTAAAATAACAATTAACTCTTGGTTTTTAAACTCACAGCACACATACAGCACACATACACACAATTGAACATGAACACACTCTCTCCCACAAGCATTGCCCATTAAATAAGAGAAACGCACACCAATACTTACTTAATATAAGCACAGATGTTTGCATTAGAAGAGTTTAAAGAGAATATACAACAAATACACTGATATAAAAAGCAATAGCTTACACACACACACGCACACACAGACACAGTAAAACAAATAAAACAAATTAAATATTAAAGAAATTTGGCATAAAAACTCAAATAATAATAATAAAAAAAAATGCTAAAATTAAAAAAAAACAAATAAAATAAATTCTTATAATTTACATAAAAATTAGCATATAATTTTCTTAAATGGAATATTTTAATACTTTGAAAATTTGTTAGAAAAAAGAAAGAAAAGAAAACAAAAACCATTTACGCTTAATAAACATTCATACCAATTTTTTGTTTAAAAAATATACCAATAATGTTTAATCAAATATTAAAACTAAAGTTAATTTAAGGATAGTTCAACAACCAATAGAGTTAGATATAGAGATAGAGAAATATATAGAGAGAAAGAGAGACAGTTATACTTAGAGTCGAAATATTTATTATCTCAAAAAAGAGGAGGGAGTTTTTTTTTATTGTAAAGAGAAAACAGTTTTAGTGGGTTTTGTTTTCATTCAAATATTGTTACCTGAACATTTTAGACCTTGATGATAAATGCCGTATAATAAGGAACCGCAATGATCGCAGAATGTAGGTCCTGCGTATGTAAATGGTTCAAAATGGTGTACAGTTTTGGGTGAATCCTTTACAGATTTAATGTGAGTACATTGTTTTAGATTTGTTTTGCAAATCATTCCAGCCAATTTTATGTTGTTTTTATTTTAATTGTTTGATTTTTTGTTTGATCATATTTTATATAATTCACATAAACAAATGATGGTATATTTATTGATTGGTTTTTTATACATATATATATAAATGGTTGAAAATATATTTAAAATAAAATTTAAAAGTGATTGTTTGCATTTATTAAATTATTTAATTAAAAGTTCCCATAAAAAATAAACAAAATATCAGACATTACAAGACATGATGGAGAGACAAGTACAAAAAAACAAAACAAAATTTAAAACCAAAACAAATTAAGCTTGAATGAGTCTTAAATCTAGTAATAAAACAAACCTAAACAAAAATCTGTTAACTACCATGCTTTCTGCTTATTTGAACTCTTTCATAGAAAAAATAATTAAATAAAAATATTAAATATTAATTCCTAAACCTTTTCGTCCTTAACATTTCAAATTTTATATGGTTATTGTAAAAATCTCTGTTGCCCTTTTATTTTAGCCACAAGTTCTATTGTTTGTAAGTACATTTTATATTGCAGCCTTTGTGTCTTCGTAAACTCAAATTGGTTGTCACAGAAAATACTCTTATACACAGACCAGAAGGGTCAATTATCAAAGTTCTTAACAAAATAAAGTTCAAAATGTAAATGTTTCAAACATTTTAAATGTTTAAGCACATAGCCCCTAAAAATATGCTAAAGTTAATGGATGTAATAAGTAAATTAGGAGGCAAAATCAAAGGTTAAAAGAAACAGGATTCTTTGAGGTAATATAATTATATTAATGTTTACAATTAATACATATTTGGCAAATTGAAATCTAAAAATAATACAACTGAACTAGAACTGAAGTAGAACTGAACTAGAACCTGAACTAGAACCTGAACTAGAACCTGAACTAGAACCTGAACTAGAACCTGAACTAGAACGTGAACTAGAACCTGAACTAGAACCTGAACTATAACCTGAACTAGAACCTGAACTAGAACCTGAACTAGAACCTGAACTAGAACCTGAACTAGAACCTGAACCAGAACAGAACTAGAACAGAACTAGAACAGAACTAGAACAGAACTAGAACAGAACTAGAACAGAACTAGAACTGAACTAGAACTGAACTAGAACTGAACTAGAACTGAACTAGAACAGAACTAGAACAGAACTAGAACAGAACTAGAACAGAACTAGAACAGAACTAGAACCTGAACTAGAACAGAACTAGAACAGAACTAGAACTGAACTAGAACTGAACTAGAACTGAACTAGAACAGAACTAGAACAGAACTAGAACAGAACTAGAACAGAACTAGAACAGAACTAGAACAGAACTAGAACAGAACTAGAACAGAACTAGAACAGAACTAGAACAGAACTAGAACAGAACTAGAACAGAACTAGAACAGAACTAGAACAGAACTAGAACTGAACTAGAACTAGAACTGAACTAGAACTGAACTAGAACTGAACTAGAACTGAACTAGAACTAGAACTGAACTAGAACTGAACTAGAACTGAACTAGAACTGAACTAGAACTGAACTAGAACTGAACTAGAACTGAACTAGAACTGAACTAGAACTGAACTAGAACTGAACTAGAACTGAACTAGAACTGAACTAGAACTGAACTAGAACTGAACTAGAACTGAACTAGAACTGAACTAGAACTGAACTAGAACTGAACTAGAACTGAACTAGAACTGAACTAGAACTGAACTAGAACTGAACTAGAACTGAACTAGAACTGAACTAGAACTGAACTAGAACTGAACTAGAACTGAACTAGAACTGAACTAGAACTGAACTAGAACTGAACTAGAACTGAACTAGAACTGAACAAGAACTGAACTGGAATCTGAACTAGAACCTGAACTAGAAACTGAACTAGAACCTGAACTAGAACCTGAACTAGAACCTGAACTAGAACTGAACTAGAACTGAACTAGAACTGAACAAGAACTGAACTGGAATCTGAACTAGAACCTGAACTAGAAACTGAACTAGAACCTGAACTAGAACCTGAACTAGAACTTGAACTAGAACCTGAACTAGAACCTGAACCAGAACCTGAACTAGAACCTGAACTAGAACCTGAACTAGAACCTGAACTAGAACCTGAACTAGAACCTGAACTAGAACCTGAACTAGAACCTGAACTAGAACCTGAACTAGAACCTGAACTAGAACCTGAACTAGAATCTGAACTAGAACCTGAACTAGAACCTGAACTAGAACTAGAACCTGAACTAGAACCTGAAGTAGAACCTGAACTAGAATCTGAACTAGAACCTGAACTAGAACCTGAACTAGAACCTGAACTAGAACCTGAACTAGAACCTGAACTAGAACTAGAACCTGAACTAGAACCTGAACTAAAACCTGAACTAGAACCTGAACTAGAACCTGAACTAGAACCTGAACTAGAACCTGAACTAGAACCTGAACTAGAACCTGAACTAGAACCTGAACTAGAACCTGAACTAGAACCTGAACTAGAACCTGAACTAGAACCTGAACTAGAACCTGAACTAGAACCTGAACTAGAACTTGAACTAGAACCTGAACTAGAACCTGAACTAGAACCTGAACTAGAACTCCAACCTGAGCTACAACCTGAACTACACCTTAAACTAGAACTTTAGTAGAACAGATTTATAAATTCTCTTGTTATATCTGTGAAATTTTAAAAGGCACTTTTGAAATTTTCTTTAAACCATATAAAATTTGAAATTTTTGCAAAATCAATTATTGCCTTATAAAATTAAGTAAACCTAAATTAATATGCCTGTCCCTAACTGAATTAAAAGAATATTTCAAATCATAATTAAATATAAGAATCAGAAAAAAATACAAATAATTGGAAAACTTACGGAATCAATTCCTTTGTCCTTGCCGGGACACACAAAAGTAACATACTCATGACAACGTTTGTGAACGACATACGAACAAACTGTGTACAGAAGAAAGAAAATAAAGAAAGAAATAAAATAATAACAGTTGAAATCATTATATAATTTAAACGTTAAACAAAATGGGAAGTAAAAACTTTTTAAATTTCAAAAACTTTTTCAAATATAAAAAGTTCTTTTCTCCTTGTTTTCGTTACATTATTATAATATAGCATACCTTGGCATTGAAAACCTTGCTTGCCAAAACCCCTGAAAGTAGACAATGAAAGGAAACGAAATTAAACATTTTGTTTTATATTATTTTATTTCACCTACAACACAAGAAAAGTTTTTTTTTTATATGTATTTGGGTTTTTTTTTTCCTTTTAGAAACTGTGTTTTTGTTTTCAAGTTTAAAAATAAGTATGCTGGATAACTTAAGTTTTAATATTGCACCTTGAGTGGTATGCTTTCTTTTTTGTTTCATTTTCATAACAGTTTTTATTGCCTTAAAGTATGCCATAGACAGTTTTTTGTTTGTTTTTTTTTTTTTTGCTGAGTTAGCAATTGCAGCAAATAGGTATTAAATTTAAGTTTATGGCATCATTTTTAGACAGCCGTTTATTTCCTATTTCAATGTATTGTATCTATTCAAACAGCTCCTGTTAGTATGCTGCAAACTTTATAGTACAAACAATTGTTTAAGTAAAATTATATTTATGTCTTAATAACGTTACAAAGAAGACTTAATTTTCTAAAGAATCTTTAAATGTGCAACGAAAGAATAAACATGTTCTTAGTTTAAACAGTGAAAATACCTAGAAATATGCTTTTATGTTTGCAGCTTTAAGAGTGTTAAAAATATGTGAAAGTGTTTGTGGTTTTATAAATATAAGTAAGTGCTATTGCAAACAATATGTATTTATTTCTAAAAAATACCTGTGTTTGTTACATTTACTTGAACAGAGACTAAATAACCCAAAGGTATGCTATGAATTTCTGCTCCATACTTTGAAAGTACCAACATTTCTTGTAAATATTTATGCTATTCTCTCTCTATCTTTAATAACCATAAAAATGTTGTCTTGATTTCTGTGCCAAAACAATAAGCCTGAAAGTATGCTTTAAATATTTCAAAAGAGTATTAAGCAACTGCAGTTCAAATGTTGCAAATTTCCACAACAAAGACTAAAATTCTTTAGATATTTCCAAAGCTTATTTAAGTATAAAAGACAATATTAAAAAAAGTAATTAGCAAAGAAAATTGTTATTTATTTTTATACTCTTATCTTTAGACTACAAGTATGCCATTGTTTAAGCAAATTTTATGGCACACATTTCAAAGTGAGCCACACAAGTAGGCTGCAATTTTGTTCAATGGTCATTGACAAGTTTCACAATCTTAAATGTTGCTGTCAGCCCGCCTTCTCCTCAACAACAAAACATTTAAATTTTTATCACATTAGAGCACCATACTGTAAAAACGTTTCATATCTTTAGCCTACATGTATGCCATTATTTTATAATATTTGTTAGGTTTTGCTCTATCTCTTTAACATTTGATACAGGCATAAAAATGTCTTTTCTATACATTGACACTTGATGTAAGAGTAAAAACTTAATAAGATTCTATTTTTTTTTGTCTTCATCTATTTTTCAACACAACATATGTTTCTGAAAGTATTAGCAAGATAAAATGACAGAGAGGAAAATTCAATTGGCCTTAACCAAATGTAACCTCTTAATACCAATAATGTCGCCTTGTCAGGCTTTTGGTTTGAGAGAACAATAGACATTCAAATGTCCCAAATGCCATGGATGATTTTTATAAAAGTTCAAGTTTACTTTCTTTCAGCAAACAAATATTAAAAGCACAGACATTCAATAAACTGACCATAACATGAAAGAATAGATGGATTGATATGAGGATAACACAGAATCATATTAAGAGGGTGTTTAACCCTATTGAATATATGAAATGAAAATGAACTAGAACAGAACTAGAACAGAACTAGAACAGAACTAGAACAGAACTAGAACAGAACTAGAACAGAACTAGAACAGAACTAGAACAGAACTAGAACAGAACTAGAACAGAACTAGAACAGAACTAGAACAGAACTAGAACAGAACTAGAACAGAACTAGAACAGAACTAGAACAGAACTAGAACAGAACTAGAACAGAACTAGAACAAAACTAGAACAGAACTAGAACAGAACTAGAACAGAACTAGAACAGAACTAGAACAGAACTAGAACAGAACTAGAACAGAACTAGAACAGAACTAGAACAGAACTAGAACAGAACTAGAACAGAACTAGAACAGAACTAGAACAGAACTAGAACAGAACTAGAACAGAACTAGAACAGAACTAGAACAGAACTAGAACAGAACTAGAACAGAACTAGAACAGAACTAGAACAGAACTAGAACAGAACTAGAACAGAACTAGAACAGAACTAGAACAGAACTAGAACAGAACTAGAACAGAACTAGAACAGAACTAGAACAGAAATAGAACAGAACTAGAACTAGAACAGAACTAGAACAGAACTAGAACAGAACTAGAACAGAACTAGAACAGAACTAGAACAGAACTAGAACAGAACTAGAACAGAACTAGAACAGAACTAGAACAGAACTAGAACAGAACTAGAACAGAACTAGAACAGAACTAGAACAGAACTAGAACAGAACTAGAACAGAACTAGAACAGAACTAGAACAGAACTAGAACAGAACTAGAACAGAACTAGAACAGAACTAGAACAGAACTAGAACAGAACTAGAACAGAACTAGAACAGAACTAGAACAGAACTAGAACAGAACTAGAACAGAACTAGAACAGAACTAGAACAGAACTAGAACAGAACTAGAACAGAACTAGAACAGAACTAGAACAGAACTAGAACAGAACTAGAACAGAACTAGAACAGAACTAGAACAGAACTAGAACAGAACTAGAACAGAACTAGAACAGAACTAGAACAGAACTAGAACAGAACTAGAACAGAACTAGAACAGAACTAGAACAGAACTAGAACAGAACTAGAACAGAACTAGAACAGAACTAGAACAGAACTAGAACAGAACTAGAACAGAACTAGAACAGAACTAGAACAGAACTAGAACAGAACTAAAACAGAACTAGAACAGAACTAGAACAGAACTAGAACAGAACTAGAACAGAACTAGGACAGAACTAGGACAGAACTAGAACAGAACTAGAACAGAACTAGAACAGAACTAGAACAGAACTAGAACAGAACTAGAACAGAACTAGAACAGAACTAGAACAGAACTAGAACAGAACTAGAACGGAACTAGAACAGAACTAGAACAGAACTAGAACAGAACTAGAACAGAACTAGAACAGAACTAGAACAGAACTAGAACAGAACTAGAACAGAACTAGAACAGAACTAGAACAGAACTAGAACAGAACTAGAACAGAACTAGAACAGAACTAGAACAGAACTAGAACAGAACTAGAACAGAACTAGAACAGAACTAGAACAGAACTAGAACAGAACTAGAACTAGAACTAGAACTAGAACTAGAACAGAACTAGAACAGAACTAGAACAGAACTAGAACAGAACAGAACTAGAACAGAACTATAACAGAACTAGAACAGAACTAGAACAGAACTAGAACAGAACTAGAACAGAACTAGAACAGAACTAGAACAGAACTAGAACAGAACTAGAACAGAACTAGAACAGAACTAGAACAGAACTAGAACAGAACTAGAACAGAACTAGAACAGAACTAGAACAGAACTAGAACAGAACTAGAACAGAACTAGAACAGAACTAGAACAGAACTAGAACAGAACTAGAACAGAACTAGAACAGAACTAGAACAGAACTAGAACAGAACTAGAACAGAACTAGAACAGAACTAGAACAGAACTAGAACAGAACTAGAACAGAACTAGAACAGAACTAGAACAGAACTAGAACAGAACTAGAACAGAACTAGAACAGAACTAGAACAGAACTAGAACAGAACTAGAACAGAACTAGAACAGAACTAGAACAGAACTAGAACAGAACTAGAACAGAACTAGAACAGAACTAGAACAGAACTAGAACAGAACTAGAACAGAACTAGAACAGAACTAGAACAGAACTAGAACAGAACTAGAACAGAACTAGAACAGAACTAGAACAGAACTAGAACAGAACTAGAACAGAACTAGAACAGAACTAGAACAGAACTAGAACAGAACTAGAACAGAACTAGAACAGAACTAGAACAGAACTAGAACAGAACTAGAACAGAACTAGAACAGAACTAGAACAGAACTAGAACAGAACTAGAACAGAACTAGAACAGAACAGAACTAGAACAGAACTAGAACAGAACAGAACTAGAACAGAACTAGAACAGAACTAGAACAGAACTAGAACAGAACTAGAACAGAACTAGAACAGAACTAGAACAGAACTAGAACAGAACTAGAACAGAACTAGAACAGAACTAGAACAGAACTAGAACAGAACTAGAACAGAACTAGAACAGAACTAGAACAGAACTAGAACAGAACTAGAACAGAACTAGAACAGAACTAGAACAGAACTAGAACAGAACTAGAACAGAACTAGAACAGAACTAGAACAGAACTAGAACAGAACTAGAACAGAACTAGAACAGAACTAGAACAGAACTAGAACAGAACTAGAACAGAACTAGAACAGAACTAGAACAGAACTAGAACAGAACTAGAACAGAACTAGAACAGAACTAGAACAGAACTAGAACAGAACTAGAACAGAACTAGAACAGAACTAGAACAGAACTAGAACAGAACTAGAACAGAACTAGAACAGAACTAGAACAGAACTAGAACAGAACTAGAACAGAACTAGAACAGAACTAGAACAGAACTAGAACAGAACTAGAACAGAACTAGAACAGAACTAGAACAGAACTAGAACAGAACTAGAACAGAACTAGAACAGAACTAGAACAGAACTAGAACAGAACTAGAACAGAACTAGAACAGAACTAGAACAGAACTAGAACAGAACTAGAACAGAACTAGAACAGAACTAGAACAGAACTAGAACAGAACTAGAACAGAACTAGAACAGAACTTGATTTTATTTAAGCAAATTTGTTTGTTTTTGGCTTTAGCTATTTGTCGATAAGTATTTAGCTAAGTTTCTAAAAATAAATCCCAAACTATATTTAGATATTTCTGTTTAGTTTTTTTTATTTTTTTTGTGAATACTATTAATTCTTTTAAGGCCTCTTTAAGTTCACCACAGTCAGTGTCATTGTTATGTGTAGTCACCACCACCTTACAGGGTTTTTTTTTACAACAATACTCAGTAACCTAAATGATAGCAACATCAAGAACAACAGCCACACTAACACCGTCTATTGTCACCATCCATTTACAGTGTGTTTATGTATGAGTATTTTAAGTGTCATTAGTGAGACGACCACTTGTCGTGTCAGTCTAGCAATTGTTATGCTCATAAATGTACCTCTGCTTATTTACTCATACATACGCATTCACTCATACATACTCATATCTTGTTTACATTGTCTTCATAATCTATATTACTCTCACTCACTCTGTTACTCACAGATACCAGTGCAAATAGTATTTAGATTGTGTAGTTGTTACAATTGTAGTGGGTATTTGCAAAGCATTAGATTCAGTTCAGTTCAGTATTTACTGTCAGTAGCAGGCAGGCAGCCTGGCAGGCAGTGGTGTCATTATACGTTTTGTGACATCATAATAGTGACATATGAGTAGTGTTTACTAATGTTATAATGTTGTTTTGCAGCTCAGTTTGTCTTTGTCACACTATTGTTCCATTGTTTGCCTGGACGGTAGTGGGTGGTGGTGGCCAGCTACAGGCTAGTATGGGTGTAGGGGGTGATAAAAAATTATTGTTAAGATATTTTCTACATTTCTATACACTATGTTTATTCCTCTATTTATGTGCAGTCTATACATTTGAAAGTGGCATAAAAACCGGACAGGATGTATTACTTTGAAAGTAGCTTAAGGCCTCAAGTATTGTCTAGTTTTAGGGGATTTAAATGTTATTTGAGACATTGTGGCCACATAGTTGAATTAGTAGTTTGTTCCTTAAGTTAGTGTATTTGTAAAGTTTACAAAGCTGTGGCTGGAAGGCTATAAAAGTTGGAAGACATAGTTTATTAAAAATTATATACATATACCTTAAGGTTAAAATGCCAGGGAGTAAGACACAGATAAAGAAAAACATTATTAAGGAAAAATGTTTACATATGGGACATTATTACAAATAATCAGACATTTATTGCTATGTTACTTAGCTTAGCTTAGCAAAAATCTAACAAATCACAACTATTTAATCTAAAATATTAGTTAAATCTATAAATTAATTTTTTTTTAAATAATCTTTTTAAACAAGACAACTAACATATGCCATAATTTAAATATTTTAAAGCCTACCTTAAGGCTAATTACACAATTATGTTTCGTGTAATTATGCACAGAATGTGCCTGCTACACACTCGTTGGTACTGTAAAATAACCCCTTTTTTAAATCTGTTTTTAATTTTCCAAGTTGCTCATATTTTCGGCTAAACTACCCCCGAGCTTATGTGCTTAAAATATGTGAAACGTGTTGTTTATTTTGTAGCCTACTTAAGGGCTCTTGGCATATGTAATTCAAGATATGCTTGTAAAAGATAATTTAAATGAGTCACAGAGTTTAAAATGTGTACATATTTAATGTTTTTATTGTAGTTTTAATTTTTCATTAAATACAAAAGTAAAGCATATTTTTAGGATTCTAATTTATACAAAAACTAATAAAGAACAAAATACGTGAAAATAATATATATTAAAAAAGCTTTAAATCGAATAATTTAGACGATGAATCGACTATTTTCAGTAAAAAATCTTCGAAATAACACAAATTATATGTTATATCCTACACCATGAGATATAACAATCGAATATTTTAATCGATTTATTGTTAAGAGTTTGTATTCTTTAAGACGTTCGTGTGACGTATGATAAAAGTTTTATTTCTTATCAAAACATTTTAAACGATTAATTGGATAAAAATAGTTTTTAAATCGAATAATATTTTAATTAATTAATCGAATACTTAAACGAATAATCGTTAAAATTTTTTAATACTAATAGAGTTAGTACGTTCATAGCATAAAAATTTTATGTTTTAGTTAACATTTTATTCGATTAATTTCAATCGAATAATTGAATATTTCAATCGATTAAATTTTCAAATGTATTCGAATTAAATAAATTACTTTTAAATAAGAAGAATATGGCTTAAATAGCAATTAAATTTAAATAAGTTTTTAAATCGAAGAACCGATTATTTTACTTAAATAATCGAATATTGCAAGCGAATAATCGTTAAAATGTCTTAATACTGATTACGTTTGTACGCTTCTATGATAAAATGTGTATGATTTTTTAAACAGTTTATTCGATTAATCGTATATTTTAATCGAATAATTGAATATTTTAATCGATTAAATTTTCAAATGTATTATAATTTAATATATTTCTTTCAAATATAAGAAGTTTTTAAGTCGAATATTTTACTAAATTAATCGAATATTTTCAGCGTTTAATCGTTAAATTTTTTTAATTCTAATTAAGTTCGTACGTTCATATGATAAAATTTGTATGTTTTATTAAACATTTTATTCGATTAATTTTAATCGAATAATCGAATATTTTAAACGATTAAATTTTCAAATGTATTAAAATTAATTATATTTCTTTTATATAAGAAGAGGATTGCTGCAATAGCAATGAAAATTAGTTTTTATGTCGAATAATCGAAAAAAAAGAAAAATTATTTTCTTAATTAATCGAATATTTAAAGCGAATAATCGTTAAAATTTGTTAATACTAATTACTTGCGTACGTTTGTATGATAAAATCTATATGTTTTATTAATTATCTTAATCGATTAATCGTAATAATTTTAACGAATAATCGAATATTTTAATCGATTAAATTTTCAAATTTATTAAAATTAAATATATTTCTCTTAAATAAGATGAAGATTGTTTAAATAGCAATTAAAATTAGTTTTTAGATCGAATAATCGAATAATTTTACTTAATAAGTCGAATATTTCAAGCGAATAATCGTTAAAATGTTTTAATACTAATAAAGTTCATACGTGCATATGATCAAATATGTATGTTTTATTAAACATTTTGTTCGATTAATCGTTTATTTGAAACGAATAATCGAATATTTTAATCGATTAAATTTTCAAATGTATTAAAATTAAATATATTTCTTTTAAATAAAAAGAGAATTGCTTCAATAGCAATTAAAAATAGTTTCTAAATCGAATAATCGGATATTTTACTTAATTAATCGAATACTTTACGCGAATAATCGTTAACATTTCTTAATACTAATAAATTTCATACGTCCATATGATCAAATATGTATGTTTTATTAAACATTTTATTCGATTAATCGTTTATTTGAAACGAATAATCGAATATTTTAATCGATTAAATTTTCAAATGTATTAAAATTAAATATATTTCTTTTAAATAAAAATAAAATTGCTTCAATAACAATTAAAAATAGTTTTTAAATCGAATAATCGGATATTTTACTTAATTAATCGAATACTTTAAGCGAATAATCGTTAACATTTCTTAATACTAATTACGTTTTTAGGTTCACATGATAAAATTTGTATGTTTGTTCGATTAATCGTATATTTTAATCGAATAATCAAATATTTTAATCGATTAAATTTTCAAAGGTATTAAAATTAAATATAATTCTTTTAAATAAGAAGAAGGTTGCTTTAATAACAATTAAAATTAGTTTTTTAATCGATTAACCGAATATTTTACTTAATTAATCGAATATTTCAATCGATTAATCGTTAAAATTTGTTAATACTAATAAAGTTTATACGTTCATATGATAAAATTTGTATGTTCTAATAAACAATTTAACGAATATGATAAAATTTGTATGTTCTATTAAACAATTTATTCGATTAATCGTGTATTTTAAACGAATAATCGAATATTTTAATCGATTAAATTTTCAAATGTATTCTAATTAAATAAATTACTTTTAAATAAGAAGAAGATTGCTTAAATAGCAATTAAAATTTAAATTAGTTTTTAAATCGAATAACCGATTATTTTACTTAATTAATCGAATACTTTAAGCGAATAATCGTTAAAATTTGTTAATAATAATAAAGTTCATACGTGCATATGATCGATTAATCGCATATTCTAAACGAATAACCGAATATTTTAATCGATTAAATTTTCAAATGTATTAAAATTAAATATATTTCTTTTAAATAAGAAGAAGGTTACTTTAATAACAATTAAAATTAGTTTTTAAATCGATTAACCGAATATTTTACTTAATTAATCGAATGTTTTAAGCGAATAATCGTAAAAATTTGTTAATAATAATTTCGTTCGTAGGTTCATATGATAAAATTTCTATGTTTTGTTAAACAATTTATTTGATTAATCGTATATTTTAAAGGAATAATCGAATATTTTAATCGATTAAATTTTCAAATCTATTAAAATTAAAAATATTTATTTTAAACAAGGAGAAGATTGCTTCAATAGCAATGAAAATTAGTTTTTAATTCGAATAATCGAATATTTTTTCTTAATTAAACGAATACTTTAAGCGAATAATCGTTAAAATTTGTTAATAATAATTTCGTTCGTAGGTTCATATGATAAAATTTCTATGTTTTGTTAAACAATTTATTTGATTAATCGTATATTTTAAAGGAATAATCGAATATTTTAATCGATTAAATTTTCAAATCTATTAAAATTAAAAATATTTATTTTAAACAAGGAGAAGATTGCTTCAATAGCAATGAAAATTAGTTTTTAAATCGAATAATCGAATATTATTCATAATTATTCGAATACTTTAAGCGAATAATCGTCAATATTTGTTAATACTAATTACTTCCGTACGTTTATATGATAAAATCTATATGTTTTATTAATTATCTTATTCGATTAATCGAATATTTTAATCGATTAAATTTTTAAATCTTTTAAAATTAAATATATTTCTTTTAAACAAGAAGAAGATTGTTCAATAGCAATGAAAATATCTTCTTAATCAAATAATCGAATATTTTAATCGATTAAATTTTCAAATGTATTAAAATTAAATATATTTCTTTTAAATAAGAAGAGGATTGCTTCATCGAGTAATTTAAACGAATAATCGAAAATTTTATTTAATTAAACGAATATTTGAATTAAATATTAGTTTAAATTTATTAAATCTTATTATAATTCTTTGAAATATAATAAAATTTTATAATAACTAGAGATTTATTTTTGTATTTTTGTTGCAATCAACAATTTATACAATTATTAAGAATTGTTCCTGGCATTTGTCTTATAATGAATTTACAGCAGAACGAAAACTAATTGGTTTTTGAAAAAGCAAATTTTAAAAAGCAACACATTTTCTCATAAACTTTATGGATTTTCTTAACCGTTAATTGTTAAAATGTCTCTAAAGCTTTCATAAAATCATTGATTGTAAGGATTTTTTATTGATTTGTTAATTTAACAATTCTTTATAGCCTATTTTAAGGCTAACTTCAGAAAATTATATTAAAAATGTTTAGCATAGTTTAAAGATTTATTTAGCTTTGCTTATGAACTTTGCTGTAGTAAAACTAGCATTGTTGCTTTTTATACCCTTCACCATAAATGGCCAGGGTATATATATAAGTTTGTAATTTCTAAATTTTTCATATGCGACTTGATAAAGTATATATATTCTTGATCGTTATAGATAATGGAGTAGATATAGCCATGTCCGTCTGTCTGTTGAAATCAACTTTCCGAAGCGCACAAATATCTTGCATACATGATTGATAGATTAGTATATCCACTACAGTCTAACTTAGGTTACTATTCAAGGTGAAGAAAATCGGCCCACAAATGTCTGAGATATAAGAAAAAACACCTTTTTTTTCACCATTTTTTTCTTTTTCTTAAAGTGTATTTTGGTGAAGGGTATATAAGATTCGGCACAATCAAATATAGTACTCTTACTGGTTTAAACAATGTTTGTCCCCTCTTTTGCAAAAATTCTCCAAGTTTTGCTTTGTAATTTTGTTTGTGGTATTAAAACCCTTTTTTATGCCTGATTAAAATTTAACAAGTTGCTGCAAAAGTTGATTTGATGTTACTTTTACGTTTCTATTCTTTCTCATCTCTACCACAAGCTCATGTACACACATACTAACATCTTTTTTACATAGAATTTAAGGTTAAAGTTCTTTTATAAGGGCTTCTTTTTTTCTGTTTGCTCTCTTTTGGTTTTCTTTACTTGTATTAATTTTTTTTTGTTGTTGTAAATTTTAGAATACGCATTTACGCTTGTATACACAAAATCTTAAATATACTGCATACTTATGGGGGTCTTTCATATGTTGCAAACTTATAGGGGGCGTTATAGTGCCAATTCAGCAGAATTTGGATTTCTTAAGAACAGAATACTCCCTAAAATAGATGAGAATGAATACACAGGAAACATTGAGTTTGTAGTTTAATCTTAAACAAGGTTACTCTGTTAAATATGCACTAACCTACGCTCATCTTTTTTTTTTTTTTTTTTTAACAAAAAATGAAAAGCAAGAGGGCAAATAAACATGTGTGTTAGTTTTTTTTTTTTTTTCTTTGTATGCATAAAATCTGCTGTATATGTTTGTTTTTATATTCTATATTTCTTTTTTTACTAACAAAAAGTCTTAATGTTTTTGTTTTTTTTTTTGTGTGATAACCTTAAGAATGTAAACTAAGTAAAAGAACATGCAGAAAATGAGCAATGTAATCTAATACTTAAAGGTTAGAAAATTTTACTAAAACATACAAGTTGAAGGTGTGTTTTTGAAATGTTTGTCCACTGACCTTATGTGTATTTCTAACCCTTGCTTTTCCCTGCCATCTGTAAAACTAACAGCTGTAATGTTTTGCTAAGGGTTTTATATAAATATTGTCATGAGTACAGTTTAATTTATTAAGCAAGAAAGTGGCAAACTTTACTTTTTATTTTATAAACAGGGCAAGGATTTCTATGCAAATGCATGTTTGTAGTCAGTAACTCAAAATCACTTTTGACAATTTATCTTTCCGAATCGAAGAATTTGCAACAAAATGGCATCGATTTGTTGTTGCATATTTTTGCATATTTTGTTATAAATGCATGTTTTGCATATTTTTCTTTTAAATGCATATATTTAGCATATTTTTCCATTTTATTGCATATATATCAGTGTACACTGTACATACATATATTTGGCAACTCCATTTAGTGTTGTAAAAATAGTAAATATATTAACACTAGAATTCTATTGTTGAAAGAAAAAGTCTACTTTTAAACTTTTCAATTTATGAATCGATTTCTTAGCTTTTTGAAATTATCGACTTTTCGAAAATTTTTTTAATATCGACTTTTCGACACTGTTCTCTTTGTGACACATAATATTAAAGCCAATTACCACTTCTGTGCTCAAATTACATCTTTATTTATGATACTATTACTAAACTACAGGGATTCAATTCGCTGAATGCACAAGTAAAATTAATTTCTTACCAAATTAAAACAAAACTAAAGAATATATTACAGAAATAATAAAAAAATGTTTGACATATTAGATAGCAATTTTAATAAAGAAAATCAAATTGAAAATTAATATTCTCCAATTGAACTGGCTTCATTTAAATATGTACCTTTAACTTCTGTTGACGAACAGACAAAGCTTCTTTTTGGAAATTTAAAAAAAAAAATTGATTTGTTTATACAAATAGAAATCTAAATTAAGTAATTTTGTAACATGAAAATAAATAACTGACTAATTTTTTTTAAATAAATATTGTATAATTTACATACATACATGAATTTTCTTATTTTTACTTTGAAAAAAATATATTTTAAACCTTTTATGTCCTTTATATGTACATATATATTGAATATGAGACGTGAAATTTATATGTCTTTTATTAATAAATATATTTCAAATAAAAAACTTGTTTTTATTGCATATTTTTGTCATTTTTAGTGCATATTTTCTCTCTTTATAGTGCATATTATAAGCGCATATTTTTAATTTTTTAGTGCATGAAAATCCTTGCCCTGTTTATAAATATAAAGAAAAATTATTCGAATAATCTAATATTTCGAACGAATAATCAATTATTTCCAACAAATAATCGAATATATTAGTCAAATCATATTTCAAATACCTTAAAATTTATAAGTTACTTTTAAAGAATGAATATTATGGTTTTAATATCAACCATTACGAATAATTTAAACGAATAATCGAATATTATAATTAATTAATCGAATAAAACAGTTTTTTTTAAACTAATCTTTGATCGATTAGCCATTAGAAAAAAACTTTTTTTGGAATAAATAGTTTAGTCGAATAATCGAATAATTTAAACGAATAATCGCATATTTTAATTAATAATCGTTTATTTTAAATCAATAGTCGTTTAAATGTTTTTAAGGTAGTGATGTTAGTTCTATATATGAAATGATTTTATTCGAATAATCGAATATATTTCTAATATTTTGTTAGGAATAATATTTCGAATGTAATTAAAATGCATAACAATTGATTTAAAACCATAAATTTAAACGAATATTTTAATCGAATAATCGTTTAAATTTGTTGGTTTCACATATGAAAATATTAAATTTTTCCACCATCAAATTATTCGAATAACCGCCCATTTTTAAAGAATAATTCAAAACCTTCGACAAATAATCGATAGAATAAACTAATAACATTGGTTTAAATTTGAAAATTATTTTAGTTTTTATCAAAAAATTTTATTCGAATAATCGAATATTTTCAACGAATAATATAAAATTATAACGAATAATCGAATATTTTAGCAATAATAATTTATTAATAATAGTTCAAAAATATCACATTAAAATTATAAAAAAATTTTACACAAACAAATTATTCGAATAATCTCTTATTTTTAACGAATAATTCAAAACTTTCGGCAAATAATTGATGGAATTTTCATAAACTAATAAGATTGGTTTAAATTTAAAAATTTTTTAGTTTTTATCAAAAAATTTTATTCGAATAATCGAATATTTTCAACGAATAATCGAATATTTTAGCAGTAATAATGTATAATGTAAAAACAGTTAAATTAATTATTTTACTTCTAAATTGCATGAAAATTATTTTAAATCGAATAATTTGAACGAATAATCGAATATTTTAATTAGTTATTCGAGTATTTTAATCGAATAATTAATTAAATTTGGCAAAATTAATAAAGTTTGTTTCATATGGAAGTAAAATTTAAATTTTTTATCAAAAAGTTTATTCGAATAATTGTTTTTATTCGTTAAAAATTATTAAATTATATTTTATACGAATAATCGTATTTTTTCGATAAATAATGTTTCCAATTTATTAAACTTAAATATTTATCTTTTAGAAATAAAATTAAAATTATTTTAAAATCGAATAATTTATACGAATAATCGAATAATGTAAGTTATTAATCGAATATTTAATTTTCCTCTAAATTTCATAAAACTAATGATGTTCGTGTGCCACATAACATTTGATTTGTTCTTATCAATATTTTTATTCGGATATTTTAAACGAATAACCGAATATTTTACTCGAAAATCGGTGAAATTTATTAAAATTTTATACGTTACTTTTATTTTGAATAGAAAATAGTTTTTAAATCAAATTTAATTTATAATTTAAACGAATAATTGTTTATATCAATTAATTAATCGAATAATATAAGTTTATGGTTCTCTAAATTCGTTTAATTTTTTATGAAAAATTTTATTCGAATAATATTTTTTAACGAATAATCAATTATAATTTAAAATTTTTTTTTAAAACTAATGATGTTTGTTTGGCATATGAAATTTGTTTAGTTTTTATCAAAATTTTTATTCGAATATTCGGATGTTTTTAAGGAATATTCGAATACTTTTTTTATATGTTATCTTTATTTTAAATAAAAATTGTTTTTATATCAATTGTATTCCAATATTTTAAACAAATAATCGTTTATATCAAATAATTAATCGAATAATTTAATTTTATGATCCCCTAAATTTGTTTAAACTAGTGATATATATTTGATATATTTTTTATTTATAAATTTTTTTTTTTAATTTTATTCGACTAATCGAATAATAATATTTTTTAAACGAATAATCGCTTATATATCGAGCCCTAACCGCGAAAATAACGTAAGCGCCAAAAATCCAATTTTAACGGAGAGAGTTTTTTTCGTTTTTTTCTTAATTTGTGCGAAGGATTTTTTTGAAAGTTAAAATGTACCCTATTACTGGTCTTATATATGAGATAAATGCATTTTTAAGTTAATTTTGTGAGCAACAAATTTATTTTGGCGCTTACGTTATTTTTACCGCCACTATTACAATCTGCTGAGACTAAAAAGTGGCGCATACGATAAATGCTTTATAAAGAAAAAATATTATTTTAAGTTTCGAAAAAATGTATTTTTTTTTAAATCAGAAAAAAGTTTTGAACTAATAGAGTAGGTGCTTAGGAAATTAAGGCATATCTTCTTCATCTGTTTCGTTTAAGGCGTCTATAATATTTAGGGAATGTTTTAGGCCAATATATTCGTTATGAAAACTTTGAGGAATATTATTTTTATTGCGAGGACATTTTAAATCATTGAATTTATATGAGGAAATTTGTAATTCTGTGTTGTATAGCGGAGGAGGTCTACGGACCGTAGAAGTATTTAAATCAATGTCTTGTCCTCTCTATTAAGGAGTGATATCGTAAAATTCTTAACACGCCTTTTTCATTAAAACTTTTAACCCAAGTATTATTTGATCAATTATATTCATTTGTTATTAATCTGATTAAAAACCTGGTTCAGGTGGAAGGAATGGTCCACATTATATTTCTAAAGCCAAATAAATGGAAAGCATTTTCAAAACAGCTGCCAACACATCCGGAAGAAAAGCAGCCCGGTTAGCTCAGTGCTCGGACTATTTGGTACGAAAAGTTAAAGCTAATGCAGGTTTAAAAACATACAAGGCTCAAAAAGTTCCTGACAGGAACGCTGCTAAAAATTTAGAGGCCAAAAACAGAGTATGGAAATTGAATTTAAGAATTTTTCGATCTCACTCTTTATCACAATAGCCGTATTTAATTGTAATCATAGTTGTATAAAAATTTGAAGACCGTATTGTGCTTAACTTTATTTTCTTTGGAACAAGCTAATAAGAAAACATTTTCCAGTTTGAAAATCAGAAAGAGTCCTCATGTAAACGCTTAAATTCCTCGTAAACTGTGCAATCTGTGCATTTTTACACTCTCGCTAATGAACTGTCAAATTCGTTTGCACAACTCCGATAAGTTTGCGCGACAATTTAGGCTCGCAAACTTAAATATATTATGCATTTGATGAATCAGCTGCTTTTGTTTACTTTTATTTATGAAAAATAAAAATAAAATACAAATTTTTTGTACACGTGAAAATTGTGTGACTTTGGAACCGAATGATTGGATTGAATGGCATTGTGTTTTAAAATATTAACCAACAGCTAGAATATAAGCAAAATCTTCCAAACTATGTTTACCATTGTTTGTTCCAAAGATTTCACTTTCATTAGAAGTTTTTAGAATTTAAATTTATACAATTTTTAAAATCTTTTTTTGTAAACATTTTTTGATTTTATTTTTGTTTGATATTTTTATCAAATAGACATTTTCTGTATAAAATTGTACAAAATTTAAAAGGTGGGTTCATGAAACACGTTGCGCAAATTTTCGCATTTGCACAAATGGGAAACTTAAGCATTTAAATGAGTACCCTTAGAGTACTTTAACGATATAAATTCATAACCGTAAAGTGTTTTCTTGCACTTCGAATAACTGTAGGCCACTCACTAGGAGCCCATGCAGATCGTTTCGAGTAAATGATTCTATTGTAAGAATAGAATAGAATCAACAGGCATTATTTTATGACCAGGTAGTAAGCAAATTTGAATAGATTAGAAAAAAATGCTTGATTTGATATTTGTCCAATAAATGGGACTTAAATTTATATATTTTCCCGTTAATTGTATTTCAATTTCTTTTGATTTTCTCTCTAGTACTTCGGCTACTCTTACTTTAATTTATTGCCCCTTTTGGCTTTTATGTCGCTTACGTTATTTTTGCGGTAAAGCAAAAAGGTGAGTGTCGCTTACGATATAATTGAATTTGCGTTATCTCTGTATATATAAACACTTAATTTTCATTATTTCGGGTGTTGATGCGCACGACACTTTTCTATCGATTTTCATTAAAAAGTCAAATTCGAAAAAAATGTCGCTTACGTTATTTTTGCGGTTAGGGCTCGATATATTGAAAAAAAAATCATTAAAACTAATGAAAGTTCATTTAATATATGGTAAAACAAAATTTTTTTTATGATAAAATTTTATTCGAATAATCGAATAATAATATTTTTTAAACGAATAATCGATTGTATTTAAAAAAAAAATTAAAGCTACTGACGTTCATTTGCCATAAGACTTTGTGAAGTTTTGATCCAAATTTTTATTCAAATAAGAGAATATTTTGAATGAATAATCGAATATTTTAAACGAATAATCGTAATTTGTTTACAAATTAAATATGTTACTTTTATATTCAAATTTTTGCACATTTCAAATTAATAAAAATTTAAAAATAAATATACGAATAATTAATTATTAATCGAGTAATTTAACCGATTAATTTAGAATAAATTGTTAAAACTAATGAAAGTTTGTTTAATATATGATAAAACAAATTTTTTTGTATGAAACATTTTATTCCAATATTCGAATAATAATATTATTAAGCGAATAATCGATTATATTTTTAAAAAAATTTGGTAAAGCAAATGATTTAAACTTTATGTAGTTTTAATCCAAATTTTTATTTGAATAATCGAATATTTGAAACGAATAATCGAATATTTTATTCGAATAATCGTATTTTTTAACAAATTAAATATGTTAATATTATTTTATATCCTAATCCAGTTAACTTGTTTATATAATGAAAAAAATTTAGTTGAAAAATTTAGTTTTTTTGGGAACATTTTATTTGAATAATCGAATATTTTGAATGAATAATCGAATATTTTTAACGAACATATTTCAAAATATGTTAAATTTATGAACATTTCAAATGAAAAAAAAAAATTCATAATAAATTTACGAATAATCGATTATTAATCGAATAAATTAACCGATTAATTTAGAATAAATTGTTAGAACTAATCAAAGTTCATTTGATATATGATGAAAATTAATTTTTTTTTTATGAACAATTTTATTCCAATATTCAAATAATAATATTTTTAAACGAATAATCGATTATATTAAAAAATGTCGTTAAAACTAATGATGTTCATTTACCACAAGAATTTGTGTAGTTTTAATAAAAAATTTTAAACGAATAATTGAATATTTGAAACGAATAATCGAATATTTTATTCGAATAATCGTAATTTTTTTACAAATTAAATATTCTACTTTTATTTTATTTCCTAATCCTGTAAACTTGTTTAAATAATAAACTTCGTTAAAAAAATTTGTTTTTTATGAAACATTTTATTTGAATAACCGAATATTTTGAACGAATAATCGAATAATTTTAACGATTATTTTTCAAAATATATTAAATTTAAGCACATTTCAAATTAATAAAAATTTAATAATAAATTTACGAATATTCGACTATTAATCGAATAATTTAAATTAATCGAATAATTTAACCGATTAATTTAGAACAAATTGTTAAAACTGATGAAAGTTTGTTTAATATATGATAAAACTATTTTTTTTGTATGAAAAATTTTATTCGAATAATCGATTAATAATATTTATTTAACGAATAATCGATTATATTTAAACAAGAATTTTAAAACTTCTGACTTTCATTTGCCATAAGACTTTGAGAAGTTGTAATCCAAATTTTTATTCGAATAAGAGAATATGTTGAACGAATAATCGAATATTTTAAACGAATAATCGTATTTTTTTACAAATTATTTTATTTTAGTTAAAAAAAAATTTTTATTTTCAAAAAGGTCGAATAATTTAAACGAATAATCGTTTATGTCAATTAGTTAATCAAATATTTTCATTTCTTCGTTTAAAAAGTATGTTTTTTATGAAAAATTTTATTCGAATAATCGAATATTTTGAACGAATAATCGAATAATAGTTACGAATTTTTTTTCAAAATATTAATGTTTTATAAATATCAATTTAATACAAATTTAATAATAAATTTTTCGAATAATTTAAACGAATAATCGATATTTGTAATAATTTAATCGAGTGATTTAACCGATTAATCGTTTAAATTTGTTTAAATTAATGATGTTTGTTTGAAATGCAAAAAATTTTAATAGAATACTCGAAAATTTTGAACGAATAATTGAAAATATTAACCGAATAATTTCTCAAATTAATCGAACAATCTTTCAAATTTAAATATATTACTTTGAGTTCTAATTATTCAGGCGAATGTTTTAATTGATTAGAATACGCATTTACGCTTGTATACACAAAATCTTAAATATATTGCATACTTATGGGGGTCTTTCGTATGTTTTGTACTTATAGTGGGCCTTATGGAGTCAATTTAGCAGAATCTGGATTTCATAAAAACACAATTTTCCTTAAAATAGATGAGAATGAATACACAGGCAAAAGTTTAAGTTTATTGAACTAATTGTGGTACTTTAACTCAAGCTGGATTGAAGAAACCATAAAATTCTCTACAGTTGTTTATTTTTAAATATAAAACGTTTTTCCAAACACAATTTTCTAACAACTTTAGCCATCTATAACAATATTTAACTTTCAAATCGCCTTAAATACTTTTCCATAATATTCTCTCGTTTTTTTTTTTGTTGTTATTGTAAAACAAAGTTCAAAGTATTTATATTGTTGGCAAAGCATAAAAAGTAATACAGACACACAAAAATTGCAACCTAAAAGTATGCAATACTTTAGATAAAGGCTTAACACCCCTAGAAAATTGCTTTAAATTTAAGAGTTTTACTAAGTATTGATTTTGTCTTACTGAAAAACATAGAAAATTCTAAAAAGAAAGCAAATTTTTAAACACACTAAATTGCTTACAGCATTTTTGCAACGTTTTAGCTTAAAGCTATGTAATGCTTATATACTATAGTTGAAATAACTAATTAAGTAAATGTTAGCTTAAGGATTTAGTCAAGTAATATGAAATTAAAGAAATAAATATTTGTCTTGTTTAAGGAATTTTAATAAAAATGCTAAATAAAATTAAAAAAATAAACCCAAAAGTATGCACTTTTTTCCAAAACACACAACCAGCCAGCCAGCCTAAATACATGTGTGCCTAGTAATTTATAACACACTAAATTATATTAAGCTAAATTAAAATTTCGCATTTCTGCATGAACCAGCAAATGCCTGGGTGAAATGTTCAACTACAGCAGTTGAATAAGTCAAGGTTTTTGTGTGTAAAAAAAAGAAAAAAAAAAATTATTTAAATAACTGTGGCATATCCTAAAACTAGGCAACATTTGATTAGTCATGCAAAATATTACGCTGTGTTGCTGGTGGTTTAATTTAATTGTCATGGAATGTTCAAGTATTTTTATACTTACTAACATTTTTGTTATTCAAAACATAAATCCTTAAAAATATGCAATACATTTTATTTGATTAAAATTTTCCAGTTGTTAGAAACAGCTGTAAACAATGCAATGCAAATTTTATGTTTATTTTATTTTTTTTATTGGGTTTGATGACAACAGTGTCGAGTTGGCCTAAATTTATTTGGGAAAAAATACCAGTATTTATTTGTTGTTTGTTTTGTTTATATATCAATTTTACTATGATATTTTGAGTATAAAAAGCAACTGGTAAATAAAATCTATTTTAATTTAATGTTTATTTGCTTTGCTAGCCAAAAAGTAGGCAACAGTTTTAAGAGTTAAAGGATGTTTGTGGTGTTGGCAAGAGATTCCCTTAGAAAGTTTTTGTCTTAGTTTTTGTTTTATGCAAATGATTTTAAAACTTTTGCTCTAAACCCTAAAAAGTATTGTGCAATTTGTAAAATAATAAATCTCAGGAGCTTTCAGCAAATGCTGCAAAGTGTGTTTAAATGTTTTAGTAACATTTAAATGTTAATGTTTATTCAATTATTTTAATTTATTTGGGATTATTTAACCCTAAAGTAGGCAACAGTTTTTTAAATTAGGTTTTAGCTTGATTTGAATAAGAACAAGTAAGAGAGCTATATTCGGCTGTGCAGAATCTTATATACTCTTCACCAAATTATACTTTAAAATAAAAATTTTAAATATTTTTTGGTAAACAAAATTAAAAACTTTTTTTTTCAGAATTGTTTTTCAAAATTTAAAAAAAAAAAAATTTTTTTTTTCAAAACTGTTTTAAATTTTTTTATTTCGAAATTGTATTTTTTTTAATTTTTTCCAATTTTTTTTTATATTTTCTTTCAAAATTTTTTTTTAAATTTTTTTAAAATTTTTTTCAACATTTTTTTTTTATTATTTTTTTTAAATTTATTAGTGAAATAAAAATGATAAAAAAATTTTTTTTGGTAAAAAAATATTCGGTTTAAAAAATAATTTTCCCGATTTTGACACATTGTAGGTCCAAATTACTTTAGGTTCAAATATCTATCATTAGATATCCATATTGTCTATATTAATGACTTAGTAATCAAGATATAGATCAAAAATAGGTCAATAATCGAGATTGTGCCGGTTTTTTCGTTATATCTCGGCCATTTGTGGGCCGATTTTTTCGATTTTAAATAGCAACCGAGCCGGAAGAATTCCCGATATATTAATGTATGAATCATGTATGTAAGTTTTTTGGGGGCTAGGGAAAGTTGATTTCAACATACAGACGGACAGACGGACAGACGGACATGGCTGTGTAGACTTCGCTATCTTTAACAATCCAGAATATACACTTTGTGGGGTTGCAAATGAAAAATGTAGAAATTACAAATGGAATGACAAACTTATTATTTTTGTTTAAAAATATCAAACTATTATAAGACAGATGAAATTATAATTTAAATCCATATAAAAAACCTGTTAAAATATTTTTTAAATATTCCATCCTTTTAACGGTTTTTAAACTCCTTAAAATATGCTATCCTTTTTTTATGTGGCTTTAAACTGTTGCTGTATTTAGAAATGTTGTGCGCATAAAATAAATTTACTGATTTTTATTGATTTAAGTACTTTTAATGCAAATTAAGGCCACCTTAAGCATCCTCTTCCTTTAACTGAATTTTTTTTTTCTTAAGATTTTCATTATTATTTTAAGTATTTAGGGGTTTTCCAGCGAAAAATAAAAGAAGAAGCTACACTAAGTGCCTTAACATTTGTATTAATTTATGCAGCTGTTTCAAGCTCAAATCAGGGAATTATTTAAAAGTTTAAAAAAAAAAAAAATCAAAGAATTTTCCAAGAAAGAAAAAGAAATACAAATATTTACAATAGCAACTACATACACACACACGTTTACTGACACATAAAATCGTCTTGACATCATGGCAAGTCAAACATCCTGTTGATTGAAGCAGAAAATTACAATCCTTATCAACAGCATTTGGTGGCAGCAGTAAAGGCATTAGCAGCACAATGACAGTATGAATTTAACAAAGAGAAAGCAGCAATTCTTAGTTTAATAAGAAAGTTAAAAAAAAGGAGTCAAAAAGAACAGGTATATAAGGCAAACCGTATAAAACCGGGGAACATTGAATGCTGACACTTTTATGTCAACAGCAATTTTAAGGATTTTAACTTAAATTTAAGGCAAAGAGGGCTTAAAAATATATATTTTTTTTTAACAAAATTGTCAATTAAAAAAATTCAATATTTTTTTGTTTTTATTCATTTATTCCTCCTGCAATTACATTCACGCTTTCGCTTATAGTCTGCAAATGTATTTGTGTGAGTTAGTTGTATGCATTTGCCGGAAATTTCTTTGTCATTATTTACTAACAAACCATTTTCCAATCAACGCCATTTCTCTATGCCTTTTGCAAATTTGCATAGCCTGACACAAATATGTTTGAACGAGTAACAACTGGTGGAAAAACAAAAAATGTGCATAAACTAGAAAAACTAAAGTCAAAGGCTGGCTGTAGATTTGATCATGATTGTGAATTGAATAAAAGTGAATGGCATGTGTGCAAAAGGAGCATAAGTTGCAAAAAATTGATTTTATAAAATGTTCAAACCTAAAAGTAGGCAATATTTTTGAAATCCTAAAATTAGGCAACACTTTTTTATATTAGTTAAAAAAATTTCCTTAGGATTTACTGTTTTTGGAGTACTTAACAAAAATAGTTAAAGAATTTTCAATTCCTAATTCATTTAATAAAAACCTAAATTTTGAATTGAGATTTATTCCTAAAAGTACACATAACTTTTTGAATTCTCAAAAAGTACTTCTGCGGATTAAAAACTGCATTTTAACCTCTTTTTCATTTCTCAAAGCCTTTAAAAGTTCTAGTTTTCATACTTATATACTTTTGCCTACTATTTATTGGAAATTTTTTTATCCACAACTATTCCTTAAACAAAAAAGAACTACTAAACTTACACACTCTTGGGTGATTTGAGCCCTGGGGTTTTGCTGCTATTTAACTCTGCTAAGAGATGTTTGTGTATCTAAATGCAAACTATACGAGTACTTAGTTAGAGCAGCAGAAAATCTATCTATCCTTTGTGAATATAAAATGTTAGCAGTATTTTTTTTTTATTAAGCAGCCAACCAGCCACACAGTCAGTCAGTCATTCGCATCAGAGCCGCTGCAACAGCGCTAGTAACACAGCATGACTCTTGAGATAAGTTGTTTGAAGGATTTTTCTGCATTTATTTTTTCTCTGATCATGATTGATTGACAAACGAAGTTGTGATTTTTTTCATTATATTATTTTTTTATTTTTTTTTCATTGTATCATGATTTATGCATAGAAACAAATACAAACAAAGCTTTATGCATTTCAAATATGGCATGACATGGAAAAATGCATAAATCATGTTTGAGAGAAAGAAAAAAAAAAAAACAAAGAAATCAAATTTGTGTTTTGAGAAAAATCTCTGTAAATGTATATTTCATAAAGAGAAAAGTTTGTTGGAAAAAGAGTTTAGAATAAGAAAATAAATTATCGTTTATCGTTCTAGTTCTGTTCTAGTTCTGTTCTAGTTCTGTTCTAGTTCTAGTTCTGTTCTAGTTCTGTTCTAGTTCTGTTCTAGTTCTGTTCTAGTTCTGTTCTAGTTCTGTTCTAGTTCTGTTCTAGTTCTGTTCTAGTTCTGTTCTAGTTCTGTTCTAGTTCTGTTCTAGTTCTGTTCTAGTTCTGTTCTAGTTCTGTTCTAGTTCTGTTCTAGTTCTGTTCTAGTTCTGTTCTAGTTCTGTTCTAGTTCTGTTCTAGTTCTGTTCTAGTTCTGTTCTAGTTCTGTTCTAGTTCTGTTCCAGTTCTGTTCTAGTTCTGTTCTAGTTCTGTTCTAGTTCTGTTCTAGTTCTGTTCTAGTTCTGTTCTAGTTCTGTTCTAGTTCTGTTCTAGTTCTGTTCTAGTTCTGTTCTAGTTCTGTTCTAGTTCTGTTCTAGTTCTGTTCTAGTTCTGTTCTAGTTCTGTTCTAGTTCTGTTCTAGTTCTGTTCTAGTTCTGTTCTAGTTCTGTTCTAGTTCTGTTCTAGTTCTGTTCTAGTTCTGTTCTAGTTCTGTTCTAGTTCTGTTCTAGTTCTGTTCTAGTTCTGTTCTAGTTCTGTTCTAGTTCTGTTCTAGTTCTGTTCTAGTTCTGTTCTAGTTCTGTTCTAGTTCTGTTCTAGTTCTGTTCTAGTTCTGTTCTAGTTCTGTTCTAGTTCTGTTCTAGTTCTGTTCTAGTTCTGTTCTAGTTCTGTTCTAGTTCTGTTCTAGTTCTGTTCTAGTTCTGTTCTAGTTCTGTTCTAGTTCTGTTCTAGTTCTGTTCTAGTTCTGTTCTAGTTCTGTTCTAGTTCTGTTCTAGTTCTGTTCTAGTTCTGTTCTAGTTCTGTTCTAGTTCTGTTCTAGTTCTGTTCTAGTTCTGTTCTAGTTCTGTTCTAGTTCTGTTCTAGTTCTGTTCTAGTTCTGTTCTAGTTCTGTTCTAGTTCTGTTCTAGTTCTGTTCTAGTTCTGTTCTAGTTCTGTTCTAGTTCTGTTCTAGTTCTGTTCTAGTTCTGTTCTAGTTCTGTTCTAGTTCTGTTCTAGTTCTGTTCTAGTTCTGTTCTAGTTCTGTTCTAGTTCTGTTCTAGTTCTGTTCTAGTTCTGTTCTAGTTCTGTTCTAGTTCTGTTCTAGTTCTGTTCTAGTTCTGTTCTAGTTCTGTTCTAGTTCTGTTCTAGTTCTGTTCTAGTTCTGTTCTAGTTCTGTTCTAGTTCTGTTCTAGTTCTGTTCTAGTTCTGTTCTAGTTCTGTTCTAGTTCTGTTCTAGTTCTGTTCTAGTTCTGTTCTAGTTCTGTTCTAGTTCTGTTCTAGTTCTGTTCTAGTTCTGTTCTAGTTCTGTTCTAGTTCTGTTCTAGTTCTGTTCTAGTTCTGTTCTAGTTCTGTTCTAGTTCTGTTCTAGTTCTGTTCTAGTTCTGTTCTAGTTCTGTTCTAGTTCTGTTCTAGTTCTGTTCTAGTTCTGTTCTAGTTCTGTTCTAGTTCTGTTCTAGTTCTGTTCTAGTTCTGTTCTAGTTCTGTTCTAGTTCTGTTCTAGTTCTGTTCTAGTTCTGTTCTAGTTCTGTTCTAGTTCTGTTCTAGTTCTAGTTCTGTTCTAGTTCTGTTCTAGTTCTGTTCTAGTTCTGTTCTAGTTCTGTTCTAGTTCTGTTCTAGTTCTGTTCTAGTTCTGTTCTAGTTCTGTTCTAGTTCTAGTTCTGTTCTAGTTCTGTTCTAGTTCTGTTCTAGTTCTAGTTCTGTTCTAGTTCTAGTTCTGTTCTAGTTCTGTTCTAGTTCTGTTCTAGTTCTGTTCTAGTTCTGTTCTAGTTCTGTTCTAGTTATGTTCTAGTTCTGTTCTAGTTCTAGTTCTGTTCTAGTTCTGTTCTAGTTCTGTTCTAGTTCTGTTCTAGTACTGTTCTAGTTCTGTTCTAGTTCTGTTCTAGTTCTGTTCTAGTTCTGTTCTTATTTTTTTTAAACAAACACTAACTGAGAAGCGTTTTGCTTGTCTGTGGATAAACCTAGAGTCTCTGGTGGGAATCGAACCCTCAACCCTCAGATTAGTAGTCCAGCACACTATCGACTAGTCTATCGGAGCACCCTGTTCTAGTTCTGTTCTAATTAAGTTTTTAACCATTTCTAATTAAGTTCATATTCTATGTTTCTGCAAAGTATTAAATATCATTTGCCTAAAATAATGCCCACGTTTATACATTTTATTTAATAAGGCCAACAAAACAAATGAATATTATGAAATGAGGAAATATTTCCTTCATCATTCCCATCATTACACCAAACATATTTGAGCAAACGTATTAATATTAATATTAATGAATTAATACATATTTGAATACTTATAGAAATTAAAGGGTGATTTTTTAAGCCTGATAGAAATTGAAATTATAAAATATAAAACAAATAATTTTAATTCGAAAGATCAAAACATGGCATTAATATTTGAAAATAGTTTCGGGCATATGGCCGCCGCGGCTGTACTTGACGAAGCTCATTCTGGTCGTCCAATGTTGGGTCTCTTTTTCAATAATTGCTGGCCATATGTCACGAATAACATAAGAAAGTAAACAATGCGGTAACAATCTCCATTGACCCTAACCCGATAAGCCAAAAGTGAGCCCCATCGCTAATTTTTTCGGTAAAAGAGTCGTCTATAAGTTGCCCGAATCGATAACTGCTTTTCAAAGTAGATTTGGATAATTTGTTAGCGTGATTAAGCAATCAATCTATTCATGATAGTTTGAAGAGCATACTGATCATAAATATAAAAAGTGAGCGCAGTATGACAGTTCCTTTGACTTTTAACCCTTTCGTAAATTCTATCGGGTTTAAAAAAACACCCTTTATTAAGAACAATAATACTTAATACTACATCCAGCTCGACAAAAAACGTATGAAACCAAATACCTACATCCACTGATAACCGTGTTGATATCCACTGTGAAGAAAAGAAGAAAACAAAACGAAAATAATGTGTATTTTCATATAAATTCTTGATATAAATTTTTGGGTAGTTGTGCGAAAACGAACAATAAAAAAATGTATTCATAATGATGAATAATTCATTACTAGCAGCAACAAGAACAAACAAATACTACAACAGAACGACAGTATTTAAAAGCAAAATACAAATCCAGGCCGAGTTGTACAGGGGACGTTAATCCAAACCAGTAGGGAAGATGAAATAATTGTAATGTTCTTTAAACATCATATTACTCGCATTAATATTAGTATCACGCATTAACCACCAGAGATGAAAATTCCAATGAAATGGTGGAAGGAATTCAAACAAACGTTTATATAGCATTAATATTTATTTACGAGCAGGGCTTTATCGGAAAAAGTATTTAACAAAATAATGAGCCTTAAAATAGGCTATCATTTATGTAAATAAGTTTTAAATAATGTATTTCATTTAATCAATATTTAAGTATTATTTATTTTATAATTGTCAAGCCTACAAATAGAAACAATTGGCAGTAAATTTGTATGTCTATAGATGTATTATGATGGTAATGATGGTGATGATTTGATTTAAAGCATACTTTTAGGGTTTATAATTTTTATACATTTTGTCTTTAGTGTTTGTTTCAAAGGTCATCCATTTTAATACTATTTATTATAAAAATATAATGTTGGTCACATTGGTATTCTAAAATAATTTATATTTGTTGAGAGGAGAGATAATAAATAACCCAGCAAAATGTAAACACTTTCATCCTCTCATAATATTTACAATCCGAAAAGATTTTCAAATGAATCTCTCTTTCTAAAGGAATGAATACAGATCCATATCAACGAACTGAACAGAACACAACTAAAACAGAACTAGAACAGAACTAGAACAGAACTAGAACAGAACTAGAACAGAACTAGAACAGAACTAGAACAGAACTAGAACAGAACTAGAACAGAACTAGAACAGAACTAGAACAGAACTAGAACAGAACTAGAACAGAACTAGAACAGAACTAGAACAGAACTAGAACAGAACTAGAACAGAACTAGAACAGAACTAGAACAGAACTAGAACAGAACTAGAACAGAACTAGAACAGAACTAGAACAGAACTAGAACAGAACTAGAACAGAACTAGAACAGAACTAGAACAGAACTAGAACAGAACTAGAACAGAACTAGAACAGAACTAGAACAGAACTAGAACAGAACTAGAACAGAACTAGAACAGAACTAGAACAGAACTAGAACAGAACTAGAACAGAACTAGAACAGAACTAGAACAGAACTAGAACAGAACTAGAACAGAACTAGAACAGAACTAGAACAGAACTAGAACAGAACTAGAACAGAACTAGAACAGAACTAGAACAGAACTAGAACAGAACTAGAACAGAACTAGAACAGAACTAGAACAGAACTAGAACAGAACTAGAACAGAACTAGAACAGAACTAGAACAGAACTAGAACAGAACTAGAACAGAACTAGAACAGAACTAGAACAGAACTAGAACAGAACTAGAACAGAACTAGAACAGAACTAGAACAGAACTAGAACAGAACTAGAACAGAACTAGAACAGAACTAGAACAGAACTACAATAGAACTAGAACAGAACTAGAACAGAACTAGAACAGAACTAGAACAGAACTAGAACAGAACTAGAACAGAACTAGAACAGAACTAGAACAGAACTAGAACAGAACTAGAACAGAACTAGAACAGAACTAGAACAGAACTAGAACAGAACTAGAACAGAACTAGAACAGAACTAGAACAGAACTAGAACAGAACTAGAACAGAACTAGAACAGAACTAGAACAGAACTAGAACAGAACTAGAACAGAACTAGAACAGAACTAGAACAGAACTAGAACAGAACTACAATAGAACTAGAACAGAACTAGAACAGAACTAGAACAGAACTAGAACAGAACTAGAACAGAACTAGAACAGAACTAGAACAGAACTAGAACAGAACTAGAACAGAACTAGAACAGAACTAGAACAGAACTAGAACAGAACTAGAACAGAACTAGAACAGAACTAGAACAGAACTAGAACAGAACTAGAACAGAACTAGAACAGAACTAGAACAGAACTAGAACAGAACTAGAACAGAACTAGAACAGAACTAGAACAGAACTAGAACAGAACTAGAACAGAACTAGAACAGAACTAGAACAGAACTAGAACAGAACTAGAACAGAACTAGAACAGAACTAGAACAGAACTAGAACAGAACTAGAACAGAACTAGAACAGAACTAGAACAGAACTAGAACAGAACTAGAACAGAACTAGAACAGAACTAGAACAGAACTACAATAGAACTAGAACAGAACTAGAACAGAACTAGAACAGAACTAGAACAGAACTAGAACAGAACTAGAACAGAACTAGAACAGAACTAGAACAGAACTAGAACAGAACTAGAACAGAACTAGAACAGAACTAGAACAGAACTAGAACAGAACTAGAACAGAACTAGAACAGAACTAGAACAGAACTAGAACAGAACTAGAACAGAACTAGAACAGAACTAGAACAGAACTAGAACAGAACTAGAACAGAACTAGAACAGAACTAGAACAGAACTAGAACAGAACTAGAACAGAACTAGAACAGAACTAGAACAGAACTAGAACAGAACTAGAACAGAACTAGAACAGAACTAGAACAGAACTAGAACAGAACTAGAACAGAACTAGAACAGAACTAGAACAGAACTAGAACAGAACTAGAACAGAACTAGAACAGAACTAGAACAGAACTAGAACAGAACTAGAACAGAACTAGAACAGAACTAGAACAGAACTAGAACAGAACTAGAACAGAACTAGAACAGAACTAGAACAGAACTAGAACAGAACTAGAACAGAACTAGAACAGAACTAGAACAGAACTAGAACAGAACTAGAACAGAACTAGAACAGAACTAGAACAGAACTAGAACAGAACTAGAACAGAACTAGAACAGAACTAGAACAGAACTAGAACAGAACTAGAACAGAACTAGAACAGAACTAGAACAGAACTAGAACAGAACTAGAACAGAACTAGAACAGAACTAGAACAGAACTAGAACAGAACTAGAACAGAACTAGAACAGAACTAGAACAGAACTAGAACAGAACTAGAACAGAACTAGAACAGAACTAGAACAGAACTAGAACAGAACTAGAACAGAACTAGAACAGAACTAGAACAGAACTAGAACAGAACTAGAACAGAACTAGAACAGAACTAGAACAGAACTAGAACAGAACTAGAACAGAACTAGAACAGAACTAGAACAGAACTAGAACAGAACTAGAACAGAACTAGAACAGAACTAGAACAGAACTAGAACAGAACTAGAACAGAACTAGAACAGAACTAGAACAGAACTAGAACAGAACTAGAACAGAACTAGAACAGAACTAGAACAGAACTAGAACAGAACTAGAACAGAACTAGAACAGAACTAGAACAGAACTAGAACAGAACTAGAACAGAACTAGAACAGAACTAGAACAGAACTAGAACAGAACTAGAACAGAACTAGAACAGAACTAGAACAGAACTAGAACAGAACTAGAACAGAACTAGAACAGAACTAGAACAGAACTAGAACAGAACTAGAACAGAACTAGAACAGAACTAGAACAGAACTAGAACAGAACTAGAACAGAACTAGAACAGAACTAGAACAGAACTAGAACAGAACTAGAACAGAACTAGAACAGAACTAGAACAGAACTAGAACAGAACTAGAACAGAACTAGAACAGAACTAGAACAGAACTAGAACAGAACTAGAACAGAACTAGAACAGAACTAGAACAGAACTAGAACAGAACTAGAACAGAACTAGAACAGAACTAGAACAGAACTAGAACAGAACTAGAACAGAACTAGAACAGAACTAGAACAGAACTAGAACAGAACTAGAACAGAACTAGAACAGAACTAGAACAGAACTAGAACAGAACTAGAACAGAACTAGAACAGAACTAGAACAGAACTAGAACAGAACTAGAACAGAACTAGAACAGAACTAGAACAGAACTAGAACAGAACTAGAACAGAACTAGAACAGAACTAGAACAGAACTAGAACAGAACTAGAACAGAACTAGAACAGAACTAGAACAGAACTAGAACAGAACTAGAACAGAACTAGAACAGAACTAGAACAGAACTAGAACAGAACTAGAACAGAACTAGAACAGAACTAGAACAGAACTAGAACAGAACTAGAACAGAACTAGAACAGAACTAGAACAGAACTAGAACAGAACTAGAACAGAACTAGAACAGAACTAGAACAGAACTAGAACAGAACTAGAACAGAACTAGAACAGAACTAGAACAGAACTAGAACAGAACTAGAACAGAACTAGAACAGAACTAGAACAGAACTAGAACAGAACTAGAACAGAACTAGAACAGAACTAGAACAGAACTAGAACAGAACTAGAACAGAACTAGAACAGAACTAGAACAGAACTAGAACAGAACTAGAACAGAACTAGAACAGAACTAGAACAGAACTAGAACAGAACTAGAACAGAACTAGAACAGAACTAGAACAGAACTAGAACAGAACTAGAACAGAACTAGAACAGAACTAGAACAGAACTAGAACAGAACTAGAACAGAACTAGAACAGAACTAGAACAGAACTAGAACAGAACTAGAACAGAACTAGAACAGAACTAGAACAGAACTAGAACAGAACTAGAACAGAACTAGAACAGAACTAGAACAGAACTAGAACAGAACTAGAACAGAACTAGAACAGAACTAGAACAGAACTAGAACAGAACTAGAACAGAACTAGAACAGAACTAGAACAGAACTAGAACAGAACTAGAACAGAACTAGAACAGAACTAGAACAGAACTAGAACAGAACTAGAACAGAACTAGAACAGAACTAGAACAGAACTAGAACAGAACTAGAACAGAACTAGAACAGAACTAGAACAGAACTAGAACAGAACTAGAACAGAACTAGAACAGAACTAGAACAGAACTAGAACAGAACTAGAACAGAACTAGAACAGAACTAGAACAGAACTAGAACAGAACTAGAACAGAACTAGAACAGAACTAGAACAGAACTAGAACAGAACTAGAACAGAACTAGAACAGAACTAGAACAGAACTAGAACAGAACTAGAACAGAACTAGAACAGAACTAGAACAGAACTAGAACAGAACTAGAACAGAACTAGAACAGAACTAGAACAGAACTAGAACAGAACTAGAACAGAACTAGAACAGAACTAGAACAGAACTAGAACAGAACTAGAACAGAACTAGAACAGAACTAGAACAGAACTAGAACAGAACTAGAACAGAACTAGAACAGAACTAGAACAGAACTAGAACAGAACTAGAACAGAACTAGAACAGAACTAGAACAGAACTAGAACAGAACTAGAACAGAACTAGAACAGAACTAGAACAGAACTAGAACAGAACTAGAACAGAACTAGAACAGAACTAGAACAGAACTAGAACAGAACTAGAACAGAACTAGAACAGAACTAGAACAGAACTAGAACAGAACTAGAACAGAACTAGAACAGAACTAGAACAGAACTAGAACAGAACTAGAACAGAACTAGAACAGAACTAGAACAGAACTAGAACAGAACTAGAACAGAACTAGAACAGAACTAGAACAGAACTAGAACAGAACTAGAACAGAACTAGAACAGAACTAGAACAGAACTAGAACAGAACTAGAACAGAACTAGAACAGAACTAGAACAGAACTAGAACAGAACTAGAACAGAACTAGAACAGAACTAGAACAGAACTAGAACAGAACTAGAACAGAACTAGAACAGAACTAGAACAGAACTAGAACAGAACTAGAACAGAACTAGAACAGAACTAGAACAGAACTAGAACAGAACTAGAACAGAACTAGAACAGAACTAGAACAGAACTAGAACAGAACTAGAACAGAACTAGAACAGAACTAGAACAGAACTAGAACAGAACTAGAACAGAACTAGAACAGAACTAGAACAGAACTAGAACAGAACTAGAACAGAACTAGAACAGAACTAGAACAGAACTAGAACAGAACTAGAACAGAACTAGAACAGAACTAGAACAGAACTAGAACAGAACTAGAACAGAACTAGAACAGAACTAGAACAGAACTAGAACAGAACTAGAACAGAACTAGAACAGAACTAGAACAGAACTAGAACAGAACTAGAACAGAACTAGAACAGAACTAGAACAGAACTAGAACAGAACTAGAACAGAACTAGAACAGAACTAGAACAGAACTAGAACAGAACTAGAACAGAACTAGAACAGAACTAGAACAGAACTAGAACAGAACTAGAACAGAACTAGAACAGAACTAGAACAGAACTAGAACAGAACTAGAACAGAACTAGAACAGAACTAGAACAGAACTAGAACAGAACTAGAACAGAACTAGAACAGAACTAGAACAGAACTAGAACAGAACTAGAACAGAACTAGAACAGAACTAGAACAGAACTAGAACAGAACTAGAACAGAACTAGAACAGAACTAGAACAGAACTAGAACAGAACTAGAACAGAACTAGAACAGAACTAGAACAGAACTAGAACAGAACTAGAACAGAACTAGAACAGAACTAGAACAGAACTAGAACAGAACTAGAACAGAACTAGAACAGAACTAGAACAGAACTAGAACAGAACTAGAACAGAACTAGAACAGAACTAGAACAGAACTAGAACAGAACTAGAACAGAACTAGAACAGAACTAGAACAGAACTAGAACAGAACTAGAACAGAACTAGAACAGAACTAGAACAGAACTAGAACAGAACTAGAACAGAACTAGAACAGAACTAGAACAGAACTAGAACAGAACTAGAACAGAACTAGAACAGAACTAGAACAGAACTAGAACAGAACTAGAACAGAACTAGAACAGAACTAGAACAGAACTAGAACAGAACTAGAACAGAACTAGAACAGAACTAGAACAGAACTAGAACAGAACTAGAACAGAACTAGAACAGAACTAGAACAGAACTAGAACAGAACTAGAACAGAACTAGAACAGAACTAGAACAGAACTAGAACAGAACTAGAACAGAACTAGAACAGAACTAGAACAGAACTAGAACAGAACTAGAACAGAACTAGAACAGAACTAGAACAGAACTAGAACAGAACTAGAACAGAACTAGAACAGAACTAGAACAGAACTAGAACAGAACTAGAACAGAACTAGAACAGAACTAGAACAGAACTAGAACAGAACTAGAACAGAACTAGAACAGAACTAGAACAGAACTAGAACAGAACTAGAACAGAACTAGAACAGAACTAGAACAGAACTAGAACAGAACTAGAACAGAACTAGAACAGAACTAGAACAGAACTAGAACAGAACTAGAACAGAACTAGAACAGAACTAGAACAGAACTAGAACAGAACTAGAACAGAACTAGAACAGAACTAGAACAGAACTAGAACAGAACTAGAACAGAACTAGAACAGAACTAGAACAGAACTAGAACAGAACTAGAACAGAACTAGAACAGAACTAGAACAGAACTAGAACAGAACTAGAACAGAACTAGAACAGAACTAGAACAGAACTAGAACAGAACTAGAACAGAACTAGAACAGAACTAGAACAGAACTAGAACAGAACTAGAACAGAACTAGAACAGAACTAGAACAGAACTAGAACAGAACTAGAACAGAACTAGAACAGAACTAGAACAGAACTAGAACAGAACTAGAACAGAACTAGAACAGAACTAGAACAGAACTAGAACAGAACTAGAACAGAACTAGAACAGAACTAGAACAGAACTAGAACAGAACTAGAACAGAACTAGAACAGAACTAGAACAGAACTAGAACAGAACTAGAACAGAACTAGAACAGAACTAGAACAGAACTAGAACAGAACTAGAACAGAACTAGAACAGAACTAGAACAGAACTAGAACAGAACTAGAACAGAACTAGAACAGAACTAGAACAGAACTAGAACAGAACTAGAACAGAACTAGAACAGAACTAGAACAGAACTAGAACAGAACTAGAACAGAACTAGAACAGAACTAGAACAGAACTAGAACAGAACTAGAACAGAACTAGAACAGAACTAGAACAGAACTAGAACAGAACTAGAACAGAACTAGAACAGAACTAGAACAGAACTAGAACAGAACTAGAACAGAACTAGAACAGAACTAGAACAGAACTAGAACAGAACTAGAACAGAACTAGAACAGAACTAGAACAGAACTAGAACAGAACTAGAACAGAACTAGAACAGAACTAGAACAGAACTACAATAGAACTACAATAGAACTACAACAGAACTAGAACAGAACTAGAGCAGAACTAGAACAGAACTAGAACAGAACTAGAACAGAACTAGAACAGAACTAGAACAGAACTAGAACAGAACTAGAACAGAACTAGAACAGAACTAGAACAGAACTAGAACAGAACTAGAACAGAACTAGAACAGAACTAGAACAGAACTAGAACAGAACTAGAACAGAACTAGAACAGAACTAGAACAGAACTAGAACAGAACTAGAACAGAACTAGAACAGAACTAGAACAGAACTAGAACAGAACTAGAACAGAACTAGAACAGAACTAGAACAGAACTAGAACAGAACTAGAACAGAACTAGAACAGAACTAGAACAGAACTAGAACAGAACTAGAACAGAACTAGAACAGAACTAGAGCAGAACTAGAGCAGAACTAGAACAGAACTACAACAGAACTAGAACAGAACTAGAGCAGAACTAGAACAGAACTAGAACAGAACTAGAACAGAACTACAACAGAACTACAACAGAACTAGAACAGAACTAGAACAGAACTAGAACAGAACTAGAACAGAACTAGAACAGAACTAGAACAGAACTAGAACAGAACTAGAACAGAACTAGAACAGAACTAGAACAGAACTAGAACAGAACTAGAACAGAACTAGAACAGAACTAGAACAGAACTAGAACAGAACTAGAACAGAACTAGAACAGAACTAGAACAGAACTAGAACAGAACTAGAACAGAACTAGAACAGAACTAGAACAGAACTAGAACAGAACTAGAACAGAACTAGAACAGAACTAGAACAGAACTAGAACAGAACTAGAACAGAACTAGAACAGAACTAGAACAGAACTAGAACAGAACTAGAACAGAACTAGAACAGAACTAGAACAGAACTAGAACAGAACTAGAACAGAACTAGAACAGAACTAGAACAGAACTAGAACAGAACTAGAACAGAACTAGAACAGAACTAGAACAGAACTAGAACAGAACTAGAACAGAACTAGAACAGAACTAGAACAGAACTAGAACAGAACTAGAACAGAACTAGAACAGAACTAGAACAGAACTAGAACAGAACTAGAACAGAACTAGAACAGAACTAGAACAGAACTAGAACAGAACTAGAACAGAACTAGAACAGAACTAGAACAGAACTAGAACAGAACTAGAACAGAACTAGAACAGAACTAGAACAGAACTAGAACAGAACTAGAACAGAACTAGAACAGAACTAGAACAGAACTAGAACAGAACTAGAACAGAACTAGAACAGAACTAGAACAGAACTAGAACAGAACTAGAACAGAACTAGAACAGAACTAGAACAGAACTAGAACAGAACTAGAACAGAACTAGAACAGAACTAGAACAGAACTAGAACAGAACTAGAACAGAACTAGAACAGAACTAGAACAGAACTAGAACAGAACTAGAACAGAACTAGAACAGAACTAGAACAGAACTAGAACTAGAACAGAACTAGAACAGAACTAGAACAGAACTAGAACAGAACTAGAACAGAACTAGAACAGAACTAGAACAGAACTAGAACAGAACTAGAACAGAACTAGAACAGAACAGAACTAGAACAGAACTAGAACAGAACTAGAACAGAACTACAATAGAACTACAACAGAACTAGAACAGAACTAGAGCAGAACTAGAACAGAACTAGAACAGAACTAGAACAGAACTACAACAGAACTAGAACAGAACTAGAACAGAACTAGAACAGAACTACAATAGAACTACAACAGAACTAGAACAGAACTAGAGCAGAACTAGAACAGAACTAGAACAGAACTAGAACAGAACTACAACAGAACTAGAACAGAACTAGAACAGAACTAGAACAGAACTAGAACAGAACTAGAACAGAACTAGAACAGAACTAGAACAGAACTAGAACAGAACTAGAACAGAACTAGAACAGAACTAGAACAGAACTAGAACAGAACTAGAACAGAACTACAATAGAACTACAATAGAACTACAACAGAACTAGAACAGAACTAGAACAGAACTAGAACAGAACTAGAACAGAACTAGAACAGAACTAGAACAGAACTAGAACAGAACTAGAACAGAACTAGAACAGAACTAGAACAGAACTAGAACAGAACTAGAACAGAACTAGAACAGAACTAGAACAGAACTAGAACAGAACTAGAACAGAACTAGAACAGAACTAGAACAGAACTAGAACAGAACTAGAACAGAACTAGAACAGAACTAGAACAGAACTAGAACAGAACTAGAACAGAACTAGAACAGAACTAGAACAGAACTAGAACAGAACTAGAACAGAACTAGAACAGAACTAGAACAGAACTAGAACAGAACTAGAACAGAACTAGAACAGAACTAGAACAGAACTAGAACAGAACTAGAACAGAACTAGAACAGAACTAGAACAGAACTAGAACAGAACTAGAACAGAACTAGAACAGAACTAGAACAGAACTAGAACAGAACTAGAACAGAACTAGAACAGAACTAGAACAGAACTAGAACAGAACTAGAACAGAACTAGAACAGAACTAGAACAGAACTAGAACAGAACTAGAACAGAACTAGAACAGAACTAGAACAGAACTAGAACAGAACTAGAACAGAACTAGAACAGAACTAGAACAGAACTAGAACAGAACTAGAACAGAACTAGAACAGAACTAGAACAGAACTAGAACAGAACTAGAACAGAACTAGAACAGAACTAGAACAGAACTAGAACAGAACTAGAACAGAACTAGAACAGAACTAGAACAGAACTAGAACAGAACTAGAACAGAACTAGAACAGAACTAGAACAGAACTAGAACAGAACTAGAACAGAACTAGAACAGAACTAGAACAGAACTAGAACAGAACTAGAACAGAACTAGAACAGAACTAGAACAGAACTAGAACAGAACTAGAACAGAACTAGAACAGAACTAGAACAGAACTAGAACAGAACTAGAACAGAACTAGAACAGAACTAGAACAGAACTAGAACAGAACTAGAACAGAACTAGAACAGAACTAGAACAGAACTAGAACAGAACTAGAACAGAACTAGAACAGAACTAGAACAGAACTAGAACAGAACTAGAACAGAACTAGAACAGAACTAGAACAGAACTAGAACAGAACTAGAACAGAACTAGAACAGAACTAGAACAGAACTAGAACAGAACTAGAACAGAACTAGAACAGAACAGAACTAGAACAGAACTAGAACAGAACTAGAACAGAAATGATAAATGTTCTAAAATAGTTTGCTGTGTGGCTGCAGTTTTATTTTTTATTCATCCATTTCCCCTTAGAATAAAAGCGCGTTAAACCATATTTCTTTTAGTCTCCACATTTCAGTATCTTCTTTTTTTAAGCTGTTGCTGCTGTTGGCATGCTTGTTGATATATAGTCTTGGCTACTGACAGCTTTAAGGCTATGAAGTATAAAAAATAATACACAGTCATAGACAAATAGACAAACAGACAGTGGGACGAACGGAAATACATAGTACAAGTATCTGTTTGTTATTCGTAGAGTAATGGAGTGAAGTAATGGAGTGTATTCACAAACACACACAGTTATAAAAACCAAAATGGGCAAATTAATTAAAAACACTTCAACACGCACAATTGAATGGTGGTTCTGAAGTAGAATCAGAAACGGGGAAAAAAAGATGAGGCATCAAAAACAGACTTTGCCTTGAAAGGGACAGATAGTAGGGAGAAATTGTTGGAGTATGTGTAGGGATAATATGCAAATTTTAAACAGTTTTGCAAGGTTTTTGAAAATTAAAAATTAAATTTGTTTTTTAAATTTCTTTAAGTTTCTTTATGTTTTTTAATATTTTTTAAAAATAAATTTATAGCAATAGTATTAAAACTATCTGTATTTTATGGGATTTTAAATCAATAAACTAACAATAGTTATTCCACTCAAAGTAGTAAAAAGATATTGCTAACAATTCCAAGAATCCCAAAGGAATTGAATGCTTCAAAACAGCATATTTTGCTTGAAATTTATTGCACCAATGTTAGAAATTGAAATATAGATTTTTCCTTTTAACCATTAAATGCAATACAAAACAAAACGATTCAAGATGAACAAGTATACATCTTGAAACAAATCGATTTGTATTTCTTATGGTAAATATTTCTGCTTGTTGGATAGTTTTATTTCAATAGTGATTAACAGCAAAGGAAATTGTATCTTTTCTAAAGCAGATTAAAGAGAAATCATGTGTGTGTTTGTGTGTGTGTGTGTGTTTGTGTGTGTGTGTGTGTATTTAATGGCAGTAATACATTTCCGTACGATAAACATGATTTCCAAAGCAATTCTAAGTTGGTAAATAAGTAAAACATACTTAAGGGGGATAAGTAACAGTGTACGGAAAAAGGTGATATAGAAATATGTATATAAATTGTAAATAACTAAGGATTTATCTAGGTTTCTTAATACATAAGTATAAATATGTATGTGTATTTACACGTACATGTGTCTTGTTCAATTTCCCCAAAAGATTTTCTTTAATTATGTATGAAAATCTGCTAGATATTGGTCAAAATAGCTAAAGAAAGTTGAACAAAAACAGTTGTTAATATAACAAAATTGTAGGCTAAACATAAATCCAAGTGAATTAACTTTGTAGAGTTTGTGATATGACTGTCAAGCTTATTGGTTCTTATACTAAAGCATAGATTGCTTTTAATCAGTTTAAACTCTTTTGTTAATACCCTGTATAGATATTTTCAAGAAATTGTTAATTACTTTACAGTTGAATACATAATGGCATACCATTATGCAAATATACACACATGCACTCAAAAGTACACACATACACTCAAATCTACTCACATACATATGAACGTTTATTAAGGCATTAATTGTACAGTTTACCCAGCAAACGTTAAGCTCCAAATTGAATTAATTTGAGATCAAGGTTTCACGATTTAAATGCTTGAAATCATATTTCTCATCAATAGAGAGAACAATTTCGTGAGGCAGGTGAGTGTCTTAGGTGTCTTGTTAGTTGTAACGTGCAGTTACAAAAAACGTCTATCCATCAACTTAACATAATTAATACTAATACAATTTGGGTATTCACACGGTAGCCAAAAAGTTGTATGTCTTAAAATAATATCACGCTAAAATATGACTGCTGTGAGCACCCTAATAAATTAGTGTGCTATTTCAAACAAACAATTAAGTATAAATATTTTTAACAAAAATGCCAACAACAAGTGAAAGAAGTAAGAGAGCTATATTCGACTGTGCCCTATCTTATATACCCTTCACCAAATTATACTTTTAAATAAATATTTTTAGGTTAACTAAATTTGAAAAAAATTAATTTTTTATTTTCATTTCAAAATTTTTAAAAAAGTTTTTTTTTTTTTTTTTGGTGAAACAAATTTTATGCAATTTTTTGTTAAATTTATAAATGAAAAAAATTATTTTTTTTTTTCAAAATTTTATTAATTTTTATTTCAAAATTTTTAAAAAAGTTTTTTTTTTAGTGAAAAAAATTTTATGCTAAATTCGACTGTGCCGTATCTTATGTACCCTTCACCAAATTATAATTTTAAATAAAAATTTTAAATATTTTTAGGTAAACTAAATTTGGTTTTTTTATTTTATTTTTATTTAAAATTTTTTTAATTTTTTTTTAAATTTATCAATAAAAAAATGAAAAAAAAAATTTCAAAATTTTTTTAATTTTCATTTCAAAATTTTTAAAAAAGTTTTTTTTTTTTTTTTTGGTGAAACAAATTTTATGCAATTTTTTGTTAAATTTATAAATGAAAAAAATTATTTTTTTTTTTTTCAAAATTTTATTAATTTTTATTTCAAAATTTTTAAAAAAGTTTTTTTTTTAGTGAAAAAAATTTTATGCTAAATTCGACTGTGCCGTATCTTATGTACCCTTCACCAAATTATAATTTTAAATAAAAATTTTAAATATTTTTAGGTAAACTAAATTTGGTTTTTTTATTTTATTTTTATTTAAAATTTTTTTTAAATTTATCAATAAAAAAATGAAAAAAAAAATTTCAAAATTTTTTTAATTTTCATTTCAAAATTTTTAAAAAAGTTTTTTTTTAGTGAAAAAAATTTTATTTGAAAATTTTTTTTTTATTAAAATTTTTTTTAAATTTGGGTAGAAAAATAATTTTCCCGATTTTTACCCATTGTAGGTCCGACTTAATATGGCGTTATATACGTCCCTTTCGACTTAGATTTCCACTGTGTAGTTATGACAAAACTATAAACACAGCATGAAAGCATAAGTAGATGAGGCCATAGTTCTTACATCGTACTAATATTGTTATTTAAACTCGTAGTTAGCCGACCGAGATCCGAAGCATTTTATTGTCGGATTGTACTCATTGGCTAGTTATAGCCAATAAGTTGCATTTAGCCAATGAGAGCTGAAGAATTTACTTCCTCGGCTTGCTATATTTAGCAATAATTAGTCGTTAGCCGACCGAGAGCTGAAGCATTTATTTATCTCGTCGGATTGCATCCAGAAGAATGTATCTCCTCGGATTGCATCAATTACTCATAATTAGTCGTTAGCCGAACGAGAGCCGAAGCCATAGAGAAACAACAAGAGCGGAAACTCAAAATAATCACACTTACGAGGGTTGTTTTTGTTTTCACATAGTTTTATTTACTAATACGGTCTCACCACTTAGGTTTTTGACAACTGAGTTAGGTCTTTGGAAGGAGAGTTTCCGCTCTTTAGCATTTACACTCAGTCGCTAGTCCTGACTTATACAGCCAACGAATTCATCTCCTTGGATTGCATCCGTTGCATTTTCTTTATAATAAGAAGTCATTAGCCGACCGAGAGCTGAAGCCTTTAACTCATCGAATCCTCTATTAGATGCTTCGGCCATTAACAAACATTTTCCAAAGATACAAGACAGCTCTGCGGTAAAGAAGAATTCAAAGAAAGCACACCTTTGAAGAAGCTGTACAGACTATTTCGTTGGATAAATCGAGTTTTTCATCGTTTGTGTCAGCATAAAGGCATAAAGATGATTAGTAACCATTGAAAAAACCTAATATGCAACTGCAACTAAAATCTTCAAGTTTAATCTGGAAAATGAAGTCCAAATCTAGGTTCATTATTAAAAAAATATTCAAAAAAGTATCATTAGAAGAACGTAAAAGTACCATAAGCTATTCTTATGTTTGATTCTAACTTCACTCTGAAGCACATCAGCCAACTTTCATGTCGATAAGTTTAATAATTTATAATATTTTGGGGAAAAAGTACCAATTTCCCTTTTCACACTTGAACATCCGTCAAGTTTGAATTTTTAAAATACTCCATTTTGCGGACAAATTTTGTAATACAGATATGTCTCAACCGATTCAAATCTATATTCATATTTAAAAAAAAGTACCAAACGGTTTACCCGGATTTGAGTTTTTATACTCTTCACCATGAGTGGCAAGTTTGTAATTTCTACATTTTTCATTTGCGACCCCACAAAAATATATATTCAGGATCGTTATAGATAGCGAAGTCGATATAGCCATCTGTCTGTCTGTATGTTGAAATCAACTTTCCGTAGCCATCAAATAACTTACAAACATTATTGATAAATCAATATATCGGGAATTCTTTCGGCTCGGTTGCTATTTAAAATCGAGAAAATCGGCCAATAAATGGCTGAGATATAAGGAAAAAACTGGGACAACCTCTATTTTTGGTCTATTTTTTATCTATATCTGGATTACTAAGTCATTAATATACAATATGGATATCTAATGATAGATCGGGAAAAATATTTTTTAAATAAAAAAAAAAAAAATTCGAAAAAAAATTTGAAAACCAATTTTGAAAAAAAAAAAAAATTTAATTCTGTTTATAATTATAAGATAGCTCTCTTTAAAAAAAATTGGAAAAAAATTATAAAAAATATTTTGAAAAAAAATTTCGAAAAAATATTTTGAAAAAAAAAAATTATTTTTATTAGATTTTGAAAAACAATTTTGAAAAAAAAATTTTAATTTTGTTTACCTAAAAATATTTAAAATTTTTTACTTTAAAGTATAATTTGGTAAAGGGTTTGTTTGTACTAAAATATGTTGGTGTAAAATATGAGCGATCACAGATTTAGTTTATTTTCTTTAAAATGGCAGTATCTACGAAGTTATTAACGATTTAAAATATTTGTGTTTTTTTTACTAAAAATAGTTGTACATGTTTACTGTAACCATTTCAACATGTTTAACAATACCATAGTCACAGTAACTATTTATATGATTGTGGTAACAATAATATGATTACTTTACGATTCACATATATATATATATGGTTACAGTAAACAAGTATATGTTTGTGACAACCATTTTAATAACTATGGCCTTGTATACGTCTTTGGAAAGGTCTATGAAGTGTCTATTAGCAAATATCCATATTGGCTATATTAGTGACTTGGTAATACAGATATATGTAGATCAAAAATAGGTAAAAAATCGATATAGTGGCAGTTTTGTTGGTTATATATCCATATATGACTTTAACGGATATACTGAAAACGATTGTTGGTGAAAATAATTTTTTTTTTAATTTGAAAAAAAAAAAATTTTTTTTGGTTAAACAAAATTTTTGGTAAAATAAATTTTAGGTGAAACTAAATTTTTGTTAAAAAAAATTTTAGGTGAAACAAAATTTTTGTTAAAAAAATTTTTGGTGAATAATTTTTACAATTTACAATTGCCATTAAGGGTTAATTTCCATTTTTGTGCCATTATTATAAATACTAGACCCTATGTTATATATTTCTTAAGTTTCATCAAAATCTACCCAAAATTATATAACATTTCGCTATCTTTCCATTAGAAATTCCAAATATTGAAAAATTTGACCTTTGACCTTTACTATGTAAGATTTAAAGTTTTCCAATTTGTTTAAAACTTTCAGAGTATATTAAAAATTATCTGGTCTATAATATTCTAAATAGGTTTTTTAAAATTCACATCAGTAAGGAAATTGAGCTCATTCGCCAAAATATGGCCAAATAATGTGTTTTTCTCGAAAATTTCAAAATTTAAATCGCAGGCACGAAAAAACTGTAGCAGCTATTTTCATAATTTTTTCATATTATTATTACCTATTATATTCTTAATAAATCCCAATGCGATGGTAAAAAAAATTCTGAAATTTCTTTAACAAAATTTTTAAAAATTTGGAAATGGAGTTTTGAAGCTGGCGTTAAAAAAATTAAATTTTTTTTGGTCAAACCTGCGAAGACAAAACCTCATATACAAGGAAATATGGTTATATTTTAAGTAAAAATGTGGTTTTATTTTAATATTTCTGAAAATATGTTGATTTTCTTCATACATTTCTTATTCTAGTGGCCTGGGAAACGTTAATGGCCTGGGGAATTTTTAATAACTTTAACAGTTTTTAACCAATTTCTGTTTTTTATATCTCATTAGAACGAAAATTACGTACCGATTTTTGTTATTTAAAATTAAGTTGCAAAAGTAATTTTTTAATGGCAAAATTTTTACAAAAACTGAAAAATTTTATTTTTTTCCGCTTGTAAATGCATCTCAAAACTTTAGAGGGCTTGATTTCAGGATGATTTTTTTACCAAGTGAGACTGGCAAAAATCAAACTTTTGCTTATTAAAGGCCACCTTAGTAAACGTACATCTCAGCCATTTATGGGCCTATTTTCTGGATTTTAAATAGCACTCTAAGTTAGGCAATAGCGGAAACATTAATGTACAATATCAATCATCTATGTAAGTTATTTGGGGGCTTTGGAAAGTGGATATGGCTATATCGACTCATCTGTCTATAACGATCAAGAATATATATGCCTTTTACGAGAATATACCCTTACAATTTATGGTAAAGTGTTTAAAAAGATCACATAGATATTTGGTCCTTTTTGGAGAATTCATACATTTTGGGGCTTCGCTTAATTGCTGTAACTTCAACTTTTGAAATGAGTATATCATTATTATAACATTATAATAACTTGTGAAACCCAATGTTTGCTGGGTTACTTTAAACATGTATCGACATGTGTGCATTAGTGGTTGTGTGGTGTAGGCTGAGGCCAGAAGGTGGTGTTGCTGCTGCTGTTGCTGTTGCTGTAGCTAGTAGTTGTGTTGCCATTATTATTGAGATTAAATGCAGCAAACAAAATGATGATTTAAATGATTACGCATCATTAATGGGAATGTAAATACAATTTGCCTTAATTCAAAAAGAAAAGGCTCAAAAACTCAGGGTTTGTCATTGCATTTATAAACTAATTTCTATTAAATAATGATAGAAAAGAATAGGTTTAATATTAAGATATTAACCCTTGTATATTTTCATATAAAAAAATATAAAACTTTTTTTAGATTTCCTAGAGATTTTCTTTCTTACATAATTACCTTTCATAATGCTGCTTATACTCTTTAGTAAATTAACTTAGTAAATAGCCATCGTTTATAGTTTATGATCTCTAAATAACTTTGTTATTTTAAGTATTTTTCCCACTTACTACTTTAATATGAACATAAATCTATACATTTCTATAAGAAATCTACAGCAATTAGGGAAAAACATCCTAAAAATAAAAGAAATTTTTATAAGTTACTTAATTACAGCTGGAAAAAACTTTTGTTCTCCCTAGATTTGTGGTGTTTGAAAACCCAAGGGATTTCTTTTCTTTTCCAGAAATATACAATAATTTAATTAAAATAGAAATATAATATTTCCTTATACATAATAGTTATTAAACAAATCTTAATAACAAAAGTTTTTCTTTTGCTTTCTTCATCTCTCTCTCTGCCCCTCTCTCTATTGAGCCAAGTTAAGTGGGTGTTTAGTTTATTGAATCTAAATAAATAATATTCTGGAGGGTGTACTTTTTTTATTAAGGCAAATATTTATTTGTTTGTTCTTTCCTTAAGATTTCCTTCTTGCTGGAACTGTGTTTATTTGAGCGTAATGAATATAATTTAAACATTTCATTGATTTCTTCTGCTGTGATTTCATTTGTGGCTAAATTGCTGGGAAAAGCGTATAATTAGCACAGCAGGATTGTAATAAATATTTTATGACACACACAAACATAATCTTTAATGAAACTCATGCTTAAACCTTTTCAAACTTACAAAACCCAGCAGTTCAGCAAACTGTACACGGAAATGGCCAAAAAACAATTGATTATAACCATTAAATTACTTCCGTTAAAATGAAATATAAAAAAAATATAAACTGTTTACACCTTAGACTACATAGAGACAGTAAAGCGACAATTGTCGCTTTGTTAGATTACTATGGATATGGTAAGTAACCAATTGCCATATCACTGCCTTACAAAACAAAACAATTGATTACAAAATTAACTTTTTCAAAAAAATATAATCTGTTTACACTCTAGGTTACTAAGAGCCAATATAGAGACAATTGCCACTTTTCTAGGTTACCAGGGATATGTTAAGAAACCAATCACTGCCTTCAAAAGTAACGCTTTTGATTACAAACATTCAATTACTTCCGTTAAAATGAAATACAAAAAAAAAAAATTAAACTATTTACACCTTTGATTACTAAGAGACAGTATAGGGACAATTGTCACTTTTTTAGATTACCAGGGTTATGTTAAGTAGCCAATTGACCTTTCACTGCTAACAAAACAAACCAATTGATTACAAACATTAACTCATTTCCGTTAAAATGAAATATAAAAAAAACTATAAGCTGTTTACACTCTAGATTACTTAGAGGCAGTATAGGGACAATTACCTCTTTTTAAGGTTACCAAGGATGAGTTAAGTAACCAATTGACATTTCGTTGCCTTCAAATATACTGCCTCTGTAAATATACTGTCACTATCAACCCTGTAGGTAAATATTTATAAAAATTTGGCAACAAACACGTTTGAACACTTACCTACTCTATCACTTGCATACACACGCCATTAAACTCACACACACAAATACACAAATAAAGAGTAAATGTTCGAGAGTCGTTAAGCACTTGACAAACATAAATGTCCTAACATACATACATAATAACCAGAAATATTTCAAAGTAGAAAACTAGAAAAAAGTAACTATTTGTGTGTTAAAATCAAAAAAAGAAAAAAAAAAAATAAATAAATAAAAAAAATCATGATATATACTTTTATCACACTTCTCATAAATTTTCCCTAAGATCCTTATTACATCTACCATATAATTTCTAATAGATTGCAGGGTAAATCACAAGATTTTCTTTTATTTGTCATACAAATATAAATGTGTGTAAATTGTGTCTATCTATAATAAATATAAGAAAATTCTTAGAAACTTTTTTATAATAATAATGTAGAGAGTCTTGCAAACATACATACATATTTTATGAAATACACACGTATTGAAAAAACATAATCTTGTAATATGCTTTGACATCATCAGTCAAATAAATTACATATAATTTCTCTTTTGGTCTTGTCAAATGTTGGGAATAACAAGATAAAGTACGATGATTAAGTGGAAAAATAATTATTTAAAAAAAGGGAAAAGGAAAATGATGACCATAATTTCAAAATAGGATAAAAAAGTAACAGAACAGAACTAGAACAGAACTAGAACAGAACTAGAACAGAACTAGAACAGAACTAGAACAGAACTAGAACAGAACTAGAACAGAACTAGAACAGAACTAGAACAGAACTAGAACAGAACTAGAACAGAACTAGAACAGAACTAGAACAGAACTAGAACAGAACTAGAACAGAACTAGAACAGAACTAGAACAGAACTAGAACAGAACTAGAACAGAACTAGAACAGAACTAGAACAGAACTAGAACAGAACTAGAACAGAACTAGAACAGAACTAGAACAGAACTAGAACAGAACTAGAACAGAACTAGAACAGAACTAGAACAGAACTAGAACAGAACTAGAACAGAACTAGAACAGAACTAGAACAGAACTAGAACAGAACTAGAACAGAACTAGAACAGAACTAGAACAGAACTAGAACAGAACTAGAACAGAACTAGAACAGAACTAGAACAGAACTAGAACAGAACTAGAACAGAACTAGAACAGAACTAGAACAGAACTAGAACAGAACTAGAACAGAACTAGAACAGAACTAGAACAGAACTAGAACAGAACTAGAACAGAACTAGAACAGAACTAGAACAGAACTAGAACAGAACTAGAACAGAACTAGAACAGAACTAGAACAGAACTAGAACAGAACTAGAACAGAACTAGAACAGAACTAGAACAGAACTAGAACAGAACTAGAACAGAACTAGAACAGAACTAGAACAGAACTAGAACAGAACTAGAACAGAACTAGAACAGAACTAGAACAGAACTAGAACAGAACTAGAACAGAACTAGAACAGAACTAGAACAGAACTAGAACAGAACTAGAACAGAACTAGAACAGAACTAGAACAGAACTAGAACAGAACTAGAACAGAACTAGAACAGAACTAGAACAGAACTAGAACAGAACTAGAACAGAACTAGAACAGAACTAGAACAGAACTAGAACAGAACTAGAACAGAACTAGAACAGAACTAGAACAGAACTAGAACAGAACTAGAACAGAACTAGAACAGAACTAGAACAGAACTAGAACAGAACTAGAACAGAACTAGAACAGAACTAGAACAGAACTAGAACAGAACTAGAACAGAACTAGAACAGAACTAGAACAGAACTAGAACAGAACTAGAACAGAACTAGAACAGAACTAGAACAGAACTAGAACAGAACTAGAACAGAACTAGAACAGAACTAGAACAGAACTAGAACAGAACTAGAACAGAACTAGAACAGAACTAGAACAGAACTAGAACAGAACTAGAACAGAACTAGAACAGAACTAGAACAGAACTAGAACAGAACTAGAACAGAACTAGAACAGAACTAGAACAGAACTAGAACAGAACTAGAACAGAACTAGAACAGAACTAGAACAGAACTAGAACAGAACTAGAACAGAACTAGAACAGAACTAGAACAGAACTAGAACAGAACTAGAACAGAACTAGAACAGAACTAGAACAGAACTAGAACAGAACTAGAACAGAACTAGAACAGAACTAGAACAGAACTAGAACAGAACTAGAACAGAACTAGAACAGAACTAGAACAGAACTAGAACAGAACTAGAACAGAACTAGAACAGAACTAGAACAGAACTAGAACAGAACTAGAACAGAACTAGAACAGAACTAGAACAGAACTAGAACAGAACTAGAACAGAACTAGAACAGAACTAGAACAGAACTAGAACAGAACTAGAACAGAACTAGAACAGAACTAGAACAGAACTAGAACAGAACTAGAACAGAACTAGAACAGAACTAGAACAGAACTAGAACAGAACTAGAACAGAACTAGAACAGAACTAGAACAGAACTAGAACTAGAACAGAACTAGAACAGAACTAGAACAGAACTAGAACAGAACTAGAACAGAACTAGAACAGAACTAGAACAGAACTAGAACAGAACTAGAACAGAACTAGAACAGAACTAGAACAGAACTAGAACAGAACTAGAACAGAACTAGAACAGAACTAGAACAGAACTAGAACAGAACTAGAACAGAACTAGAACAGAACTAGAACAGAACTAGAACAGAACTAGAACAGAACTAGAACAGAACTAGAACAGAACTAGAACAGAACTAGAACAGAACTAGAACAGAACTAGAACAGAACTAGAACAGAACTAGAACAGAACTAGAACAGAACTAGAACAGAACTAGAACAGAACTAGAACAGAACTAGAACAGAACTAGAACAGAACTAGAACAGAACTAGAACAGAACTAGAACAGAACTAGAACAGAACTAGAACAGAACTAGAACAGAACTAGAACAGAACTAGAACAGAACTAGAACAGAACTAGAACAGAACTAGAACAGAACTAGAACAGAACTAGAACAGAACTAGAACAGAACTAGAACAGAACTAGAACAGAACTAGAACAGAACTAGAACAGAACTAGAACAGAACTAGAACAGAACTAGAACAGAACTAGAACAGAACTAGAACAGAACTAGAACAGAACTAGAACAGAACTAGAACAGAACTAGAACAGAACTAGAACAGAACTAGAACAGAACTAGAACAGAACTAGAACAGAACTAGAACAGAACTAGAACAGAACTAGAACAGAACTAGAACAGAACTAGAACAGAACTAGAACAGAACTAGAACAGAACTAGAACAGAACTAGAACAGAACTAGAACAGAACTAGAACAGAACTAGAACAGAACTAGAACAGAACTAGAACAGAACTAGAACAGAACTAGAACAGAACTAGAACAGAACTAGAACAGAACTAGAACAGAACTAGAACAGAACTAGAACAGAACTAGAACAGAACTAGAACAGAACTAGAACAGAACTAGAACAGAACTAGAACAGAACTAGAACAGAACTAGAACAGAACTAGAACAGAACTAGAACAGAACTAGAACAGAACTAGAACAGAACTAGAACAGAACTAGAACAGAACTAGAACAGAACTAGAACAGAACTAGAACAGAACTAGAACAGAACTAGAACAGAACTAGAACAGAACTAGAACAGAACTAGAACAGAACTAGAACAGAACTAGAACAGAACTAGAACAGAACTAGAACAGAACTAGAACAGAACTAGAACAGAACTAGAACAGAACTAGAACAGAACTAGAACAGAACTAGAACAGAACTAGAACAGAACTAGAACAGAACTAGAACAGAACTAGAACAGAACTAGAACAGAACTAGAACAGAACTAGAACAGAACTAGAACAGAACTAGAACAGAACTAGAACAGAACTAGAACAGAACTAGAACAGAACTAGAACAGAACTAGAACAGAACTAGAACAGAACTAGAACAGAACTAGAACAGAACTAGAACAGAACTAGAACAGAACTAGAACAGAACTAGAACAGAACTAGAACAGAACTAGAACAGAACTAGAACAGAACTAGAACAGAACTAGAACAGAACTAGAACAGAACTAGAACAGAACTAGAACAGAACTAGAACAGAACTAGAACAGAACTAGAACAGAACTAGAACAGAACTAGAACAGAACTAGAACAGAACTAGAACAGAACTAGAACAGAACTAGAACAGAACTAGAACAGAACTAGAACAGAACTAGAACAGAACTAGAACAGAACTAGAACAGAACTAGAACAGAACTAGAACAGAACTAGAACAGAACTAGAACAGAACTAGAACAGAACTAGAACAGAACTAGAACAGAACTAGAACAGAACTAGAACAGAACTAGAACAGAACTAGAACAGAACTAGAACAGAACTAGAACAGAACTAGAACAGAACTAGAACAGAACTAGAACAGAACTAGAACAGAACTAGAACAGAACTAGAACAGAACTAGAACAGAACTAGAACAGAACTAGAACAGAACTAGAACAGAACTAGAACAGAACTAGAACAGAACTAGAACAGAACTAGAACAGAACTAGAACAGAACTAGAACAGAACTAGAACAGAACTAGAACAGAACTAGAACAGAACTAGAACAGAACTAGAACAGAACTAGAACAGAACTAGAACAGAACTAGAACAGAACTAGAACAGAACTAGAACAGAACTAGAACAGAACTAGAACAGAACTAGAACAGAACTAGAACAGAACTAGAACAGAACTAGAACAGAACTAGAACAGAACTAGAACAGAACTAGAACAGAACTAGAACAGAACTAGAACAGAACTAGAACAGAACTAGAACAGAACTAGAACAGAACTAGAACAGAACTAGAACAGAACTAGAACAGAACTAGAACAGAACTAGAACAGAACTAGAACAGAACTAGAACAGAACTAGAACAGAACTAGAACAGAACTAGAACAGAACTAGAACAGAACTAGAACAGAACTAGAACAGAACTAGAACAGAACTAGAACAGAACTAGAACAGAACTAGAACAGAACTAGAACAGAACTAGAACAGAACTAGAACAGAACTAGAACAGAACTAGAACAGAACTAGAACAGAACTAGAACAGAACTAGAACAGAACTAGAACAGAACTAGAACAGAACTAGAACAGAACTAGAACAGAACTAGAACAGAACTAGAACAGAACTAGAACAGAACTAGAACAGAACTAGAACAGAACTAGAACAGAACTAGAACAGAACTAGAACAGAACTAGAACAGAACTAGAACAGAACTAGAACAGAACTAGAACAGAACTAGAACAGAACTAGAACAGAACTAGAACAGAACTAGAACAGAACTAGAACAGAACTAGAACAGAACTAGAACAGAACTAGAACAGAACTAGAACAGAACTAGAACAGAACTAGAACAGAACTAGAACAGAACTAGAACAGAACTAGAACAGAACTAGAACAGAACTAGAACAGAACTAGAACAGAACTAGAACAGAACTAGAACAGAACTAGAACAGAACTAGAACAGAACTAGAACAGAACTAGAACAGAACTAGAACAGAACTAGAACAGAACTAGAACAGAACTAGAACAGAACTAGAACAGAACTAGAACAGAACTAGAACAGAACTAGAACAGAACTAGAACAGAACTAGAACAGAACTAGAACAGAACTAGAACAGAACTAGAACAGAACTAGAACAGAACTAGAACAGAACTAGAACAGAACTAGAACAGAACTAGAACAGAACTAGAACAGAACTAGAACAGAACTAGAACAGAACTAGAACAGAACTAGAACAGAACTAGAACAGAACTAGAACAGAACTAGAACAGAACTAGAACAGAACTAGAACAGAACTAGAACAGAACTAGAACAGAACTAGAACAGAACTAGAACAGAACTAGAACAGAACTAGAACAGAACTAGAACAGAACTAGAACAGAACTAGAACAGAACTAGAACAGAACTAGAACAGAACTATAATTGAACATTTACTTAGCTTTTACTGTATTACTTATAACACTATGCCACAAATCAAAACTTTTGGAAAAACACAGGATCATGACAGTATAAGTTCGACCCTATACTCAGTTTGTCCATTTTGGTGACAATTTTTTTTAAGGTCTCCCAAAGATTCTGAAAATCAGTGGGTCCTCAAAAAATGGTGTCTTCAGCTTTTGGCCAACACAAGAGTTGTTCAGCTTTACCGTAGCTACAACGTTGCTAAATATTGTTAGTGAAAAATTAAGAGTCCCTGGAAGTTATTATAAAAAAAGTGAAAACTAATTTTTTCTTTCTATATTTTTTCAAAAAAAGTGCACGAAAGAGCTATATTTTTGTGAAAAATTGTTTCAAAATTTGTTTGGCGGACTTTTAGCTATATTATTACCATATAAAGTTAAGCGGTACCACCAAGTGTGAATTAGCTGCTGGCCAAAAACTGATGACATCATTTTTTGAGGGCCCACTGATTTTCAAAATCTTTGGTGGCCCATAAAAAAAAAACTGAGTATAGGGTTTTACTACCCTTTGCTAGTAGAGTCGAACCAATACTGTCATGATTGTGTGTTTCTTGCACTGTTGCACTGTGTAATAAAACATTAAATGCAAAAGGTTACCCATTTTCAGATTTAAATTCTCATAGGACAAACATTTTTGGTCCCCTTAATGTTCTACTCTTTTTTGTGGCAAAACATAAAACATTTTTTTTCTTTAATAAATAATTGAGATAGCAGTTTCACCTAGCCCAAATAAATATAAACCATAAACCATGAAAAATACTTTAGCATCATTTTACAATGTCAAAAGCCTTAAAATATTCGTTAAAATTTATGGCATTGAAACCCCTAATACTATGGTGTGTGTTAATAGTTAATCATAAGAAGTGCTTACATAGTCATAAACTAGCATAGATAACAAACTTAATGTATAATGTTTAATATTTTTGAATTAAATAAAATTTTTTATATATAATTTAGCTTACTTTTGCTTACAGCATTACGTGTAGATAGGTCAGTATGTGGGTTGTAAACAACTTACCTAGAAAGAGATAAGATTTTAAAGATTATTCGTTGAATTTTGTTTTAATAAAGATTTAAATTATTTAGAGAAATTTTTAGTATTTGTAAATCCACTATTAAAATTGTATATTTTAATAGTTAATTACATTTAATATAGTTTAAATTTAACCACCATTGTGTAATGCAATCATTATTTTGCAATTAGCTTTTCAAATTGCCTACATTTAGGCTGCTGTAATTAAGTAAGTATAAACTAGTTGTTGTGGTTTTCTGTGGCCACTCTTGTATACATGAAAAGTTTGCAGTTCATTTAGAAACCAGGTTTTTAAATATAATTTAAACAACGAGGTTGATAGAGAAAGTTTTGCTGACAATAAATTATAATTTTATATTATTTTTAAACATATTTTTTGAGAGTTTTTGTTAGAATGAATGTAATGATGAATTTTCTAAATGTAATTTAAATACTTTGTTATGAAAAAGGAAGACTTGCATAAATTGTATCTTAAAATTGTTTCCTGTCAAAGAAAACGATTAGGTTATAAATATAAAAGCCATACTGAAAGAAATGTTCATGAAAATATCAACAAATATTACATAACAAACTGTTTTTTTTTCTTAGCCTAAAAATATGCAACAGTTATTAATATTATTACAATAAAAATAATAATAATAAAACCTGCCTTAACTATGTTTATAAAGACGCCGCCAAAAACAAACACAAACAATTTATGTTAGATGTATAATTCGATATACCATCCCACCGTTGTCACGTACAAAAACTATTATAACTTTTTAAATATTTTATGGCACCCTAAATGATAGACTTTAATTTCTTTTAAATACCACAGAAACATGCAACAAATAAATACCCCTGGTACCAGACATGTGTGTGTGTGTTGGATTTTTATAACCAACCAAATGTTAGTTGTATTATAACAAAAGAATTTTTGTAGTCTACTAAACTGAACTGAACTCCCTAAATTGTTTAAGTAGTTAGTTCGTGTCATCAACCTAAATACACAATTAAATGTGATAATATATACAGTAATACCCAGACTTTTACTCAAACATGTACTAAAAACAAGACAGATATTTGAAGTGAAACAAAAAAATTTGAAAGACATGTTGAATATATGAGTAAAAAGTTGGCTATAAAAGAATAATATTTAAGAAAAAAGGATTAAATGTAGACGAATTTGTTGTGCATTAAAAATACAAAAATTTGTGCCTTAGACTTTTTGGCAAAGTTTTAATGGAATTGGACAAAAATTGTGTATTTGTCTTGGGTTTATTGCAAGCCAAATAATTGAAAAGTTTAACTACATAGAAACATGGTGGCGTATGACGAATATTTTTCATTACTCAGAACTTATACGTCACATATGGCAAACTACAAGGAAATTGTAGAAATAAATAAAACAATGACTGTGATTATGTTGTAACAAAGGAACATTTTTGTCAACAAATTACTTGAATTTTTTTCCCTTAAAGGGAAAATTTTCTTCCTATGGAGATTTTATCTTGATAAATAAAAATGTCCCGTGAAGGAACTTTTTTTTTGACAAGGGGAATTTTGCAAAATTATTCAGAAATTTAAATTTAATGACGAATTTAATACAATGCATAAACATTTAGGTGAATATTTGAAAAAATCAAAATTTCCCTTGAAGGTAAACTTTTTTGACACAAGGGAAATTTTAAGAAATTGTATGGAAATGATTTTAAATACGATAAAATGCATACAAATTTAGATAAATTTCTTGATAAATAAAAATTTCCTTTGAAGGGATATTATTTTTACCAAGGGAAATTTATCAAAACTATTCAGAAATTG